>JAGPOW010002581.1:0-185415 GCA_030014935.1 Caiman crocodilus | reverse complement strand
ACTGCTCCAGCACCACCAGCTCCAGCATCTGCTCCTTGCTGCGGCGCTGCGGCTCCAGCCAGCCCCGGCACAGCTCCCGCAGGCGGCCGCACACCTCCCGCGGGCCCTCGCCGTCCTGGTAGCGGAAGCCGCGGAAGCGCCGGCGCCACATCTCCGGGCTGGGGGTGGCCGAGGGCAGCTTGGCGTCGGAGGCCTGCATCACCTCCTGCCACTGGATCTCCCAGCGCTGGACCGGCTCCTCCGGCGGCTCCTGCTTCACCTGCTGCGGCGTTGCCCGCCTTGGGGACGACCCGCCGGTCCCCGCTTGCACGACAGGAGGCACTTTCCCTGCCGGGTCCTGCTCCTCCATCGGCACCGGGAAGGGGAAGCCTGCGGCTGGTGCCGGCTCCAGCTCTGCAGCCATCTCCTCTGGGCTGGCGCTCGCCGGGTGTCGGGGCTCCTGGCTGCCTGCAAGAAGGGCGTTATCGTGTGACGGGCCCTGCACCAAGGGGCCACGGGGGTCCTGCCCCAACACGGGGTCTGGGCCAGGCCCCGAGCACCCCAGCCCCACGTGCTGCTGGGGCCCCTCACTCCCAGCCCGCCGCCCCCCATGGCTGGCTGTTCAGCCCGACCTG
Organism: Caiman crocodilus; assembly: GCA_030014935.1. NCBI lineage: Eukaryota > Metazoa > Chordata > Crocodylia > Alligatoridae > Caiman > Caiman crocodilus. The sequence continues at coordinate 184,801 of JAGPOW010002581.1, read as the reverse complement.
CACGGCTGGTCCCCGCAGGCAGCAAGAGGAGCGAGGCGGCGCGGCCCTTCCCGTCCCTCCTCTTCCTGCTCCCGCCCCCAGTAACCCTCCTTCCTATGGCTGGATCCTTTCGAGCTGGGAGCTTAAAAAAATCCCTGAATTAAACAATAAAAATCAAACAATCACATTGTGTCTAAAAAGTCCCTTTCCCTGCAGCCCCCCGGCCCCAAGGCTGCCCTGGCAGTGCCTGGGTTGGGGTGCTCGCTGCACGCGCGCCCCGGCGCTGGCCGCGGGGAAAGCAGAGTCTGTCCTACCCCATCCTCTTGTGGGCTAAGATCAAGTGGAGTCGCTGCACCGGTCTGGTACCCAAGAGATGGATGTGAATGGCACTGTGTAGCGGAGGGTGCACCCCTGTGCAATGAACTACGGGGAGGGGGGGGCTCCCCTGTAATTCAAACCCTGCACTTGGGAGTATCTGAAGCCCCAGGCTGGGAAGTCTGGGGTGGGAGGGGGGGTTACTTGCTGGCTGCAATGCCACATACGGTTGCGCTTCATCGAGAGGATTTAGAACAGATTTGGCTAATTTGACATGAAATACTAAAAAAGGTCCCCAAACCCCCAACTCTATGCTATGCCAGCTGGTCCGCTCTTTTGTTGCTGTTCCTCTTCCTGCCCTGGATCCACCTCTCCCTGCCCTTCTCCCCTGCTAGCCTCGCTCCCCACCTGGCCAGGCGATGCTTTTGGCCCGGGAGATGCGGTCCGGTCTGTTCGGTGTGCAGTTGCCGACAGGCCCAGGTGCTGCCGGCTGAGCCCAGGAAGGAGCTAGGAGTCTCCTTCCGTTCTTTCTAGACCTAGACCCAGCGTAGGGACAGCGGGGAGGAAGCGAGGGTGGAGCTGCAGCAGGATATGAGGTTGCTGTTGCATGCACGAGGCCTCTCCCACCTCCCAGCTCCAGTTCGGCACCAGCAGCAGGAGGAGCAGGACCCCCGTGCAGCCACTGGTCTGGGCAGCTGCTGCACTCGGAGCTGGGCCTGGCAGGTGCATGCAATGGGGCTCGGGTGTGTGCAAGGGGGCTCGTTCCCCCAGAGCAAGGAGGAGTGGTAGGGGAGGTGGCTGCAGGGAAGAGCAGTGCCAATACAGAGCTGAGAGCGGCTGGCTGCAGAGAGCGAGGGGCTGTGGGCTGGGCTGGGCAGGGCCGGGGGAGGGCAGGGGAGCTGTGGGTTGGGAGTGAAGCGCATCACGGGACCAGCAGTGGGGACAAGAGGCTGCGAGTCAGCAGTGAGGGGCTTGGGGAGGGTGGGCAGGGAGTCAAGGGGGGTCCCTGCTACACCCGGTACCAGGTGTAGCAGGGACAGGGGCACAGCAGTGCCAGGGGTCCTGGCTCTCCCATCGCATGATCAAATCCATGCTGTCTCTTTCCTGCACAGGCCCCACAGGTGAGCAGCTGGACAGCAAGAGCTGCGGCAAGATCTCCACTGGCAGAGACCATGGCTGCCAAGCCAGGGTCAGCACCAGCTCCAACCTCCTCCCCCTTCCAGCACTGGCACCAGCTCCAGGCAACGAGCACGCCATCCCAGAGACCTGGCGCCGGCGCTTCCGGGGCTTCCTCTACCAGGCGGCCTCAGGGCTGCGGGAGCTGTGCCGGGGCTGGCTGGAGCCCCAGCACCGCAGCAAGGAGCAGATGCTGGAGCTGGTGGTGCTGGAGCAGTTCCTGGCCATCCTGCCCCGGGAGACGCAGAGCTGGGTGTGGGGGCGCGGCGTGGAGACCTGTGCCGAGGCCGTGGCCCTGGTTGGGGTTTGAGCTGGGGCCAGTGGAAGATGAGACACTTCAGGTGACAGCGTGTCCCCCCGACATGAATGCTGCCTCCCCGTCTCCATGTGTCTGGGGATGTTCCCTCCCATCACCATCTCTCCTAGCTCCCAGAGACTGTGGTTGTCTTGTCCCCAGGTCACAGTGCGCGTGAAGGTCGAGGACGTGGCCTCGGACGAGATGGCAAGTGCTGGGGCATTACGGGACCCTCTCAACTCCTGGCCGGAGAACCTGCAGCTGTATCCTGAGCGCCTGCCCCAGGACGAGGCAGGTTGGGGTGAAGCCCCAGGGCTCCTGAATGAGCCATGTCACGCCCCCAAAGACAAACTCTGGCCATTGCAGGGCTCAGGTAGCGTGCTGAAGAGGTAGAGGTCTGAGCAGGGTGCTTGCCCCCGTTTCTCTCTCCCTTGCAGCCTCTGGCATGTTAGGTCCGGGAAGGTCTGACTCAGAGGCCGTGCCCCTTGTGCCCATTGCACAGCTATGGTCCAACAAAGCTCCCATCCTGCCGTGGGAGCAGCAGGCAGACGAAAGACCCTTTATCCTGGCTGGGCTTTGTCACGCTGCTGGCCTCAGTCATCACTTTGCTTCCCCATCCCCGCTCTTGTGCCTGGTGGGAGTCCTCAGTGCCCAAGAATGGGCTGGGGCAGGTGTTTTCCCCAATTAATTTTGGCCCTAGGTTTCTGTCCTGCTGCTCACACCATCTTCCCCTGGACGCAGCAGTGCTGTGATGTGAAGCGGTCCCTATAGAGAGCCACATTTCTTCCTCCCAGCCAGCCAATACCCCCGCGACAAAGAGCTCTTTATATCCTATCCCAACACAAAAGTCTCACAGGTCTCCCCCAGAGGGGTCTGAAACACGAAGAAACTGGTTTTGAAATAGACCGAGAGTGGCACACCGACCTACCCATTGTACCCAGCACTTGGGTCCTGATGGTGGGTGGGTGAACAAGATTTTGCCCCGAAGGAAACAAGCATCAAGGCCCCACTTTGCCATGAGTCCCTTCCCAGCACTGGGAAACAGCGGTGTTTGCAAGGTGGGAACTCATTGCCAGGCTCCTTTCTCCACTCAGCAGGGGTCTGGATGCTGAATAGAGAGGAGGAGGAGCCTTCGGCGGAAATGCCGGCCAACTTGGAGCTCGTAGGGCAATTACTTGGGAAAGACATCCGAAGGCCTGAGCAGGATCAAGTGTGCAAGCGGCTGCACCAACACAAGGGGAGAACATGGCTTCAGCCACCCCTCCCCAGCTCGCCCAGCACCAGCCCATCCACTCACGGGAGAATCGACACCAGTGCCTGGACTGCGGGAAGGGCTTTGCCTGCCCCTCTTACCTGGCCTGGCACCAGCTCATCCACTCATGGGAGAAGACCCATTGGTGTGAAGCATGTGGGAAAGGTTTCACCCGGTCCTCCTACCTGGCCTGGCATCGGCGTGTCCACGCACAGGGACAACTGTAACACCTCTGTCAGCATAGGAAGGGTTCAGGCGTTCCTGCAGTCCACAGCTGTTCCTCGATTCAAGGATGATCTCGAGCGTGGCTCACTGAAGGGTCTCGAGGTGCTGATGCTGTGTGCACACATTCAGATAATATGGGAGAGTTCTCCCAGGTTTGTTCTCCTGGTAGAAAAACCTACCCAGAGTCGCATGTGCTGAGGCGCTGAGGAGGAGAGAGCTTGCAGTGCTGACATTGTGCAGCATGGGTGGGGGGCCTGTGCCTACCGGGGCATCTCATTCTCCGCCTGTGCCCAGTGTTGACCTCCAGTTCTTTGCTGCCCTTCTCGTCACCCTGTCTGCCTGGCGTGGCAGCAGCTGCGAAGCTACCCCCACCGAAGGCAGTGTGCAAGGTGGGGAACACGGCATGGCTTCATGAAACGGCTGATGAACATGCCTGTTATTTCCAGGAGACTCTGGAGGTGGCTCGGGGGACTCGGTTTTGTTTCTCACCCTCTCGGAGGACGATATCTGAGGCTGTTGGGAATCACTAAGGCAGGGACAGCAGCCACCAGAACAACGCTATGTACCGGAAAGATGTTTATTTAATTTTTTTTTTTTTTAATCACGGGTGTTTTCTACGTTTCCTGTGAACAACAGACATCTCCATGCCCTGACTGCGGCTCCCTGGTTGTCTCGCCTGTGAGCCTGTCATAGCTCTGCACAGCATCCAGCTCACCCAGCTCTGCCTCCCACCACCCGGGATCCTTCCCCCACACTCACCACCGCCTCCTTCTGCATCCTGCCCCTGCCTGCATCGTGGGGCAGAAACCTGGGGTGCTTCCTCAGCACCCTTTTCCCTTGCGTGTCCCTTCACCCTTGCCCAGCCCACTCCTCCTCTCCTTCCCACTCCCTGCCCATAGTAGACCCCAATGCCCCGGTGCAGCTGGCCAGCCCCAGGAGATAGGCCTTTGCCTCCTGGCCCATCTAGCATCCCTGGGACCTCTCTTGCAGTCCCCCAGGCTGTGCTGCCTCCTAAGCAGTTGCACAGCGCTATTGGCCCGGATTGGGTCACCGCAAAATAATAAAATACTCAACACTTGTGCAAAGCATCTTCCACAGCCTCCTAACTCCCCATCTGTGCCTTGAGGCAAGACTCCTCCCAGCCAGCAGTCTGCTTTGCAAACAAGTTGAGCCAAAATCAACTCCAGTTCCTCTGAAGTGCCTTTCCCCCAAGCCTTCCTTTCAACCCTGCTGCCTGCCCCAGCTGCAGCGCCCCTGGGCTTGCTCACAGCCCATCACACATCATCATAAGAATGCAAATGCCACGTTTGGTCAGACCCGGCTACTGCAATACATAGTCTCTGACAGAGGCAAGCAGAGGCAGCAGCTGCTTTATAGAGAGGCGGTATGAATGGGGCACGGCTAAGGTGATCCACCCTGTTATACCCTTTCCAGCACCAGCCAGCATTGGTTTGGGGATGTCAGAGGAGACAGACCCGACTTGTACTGGGCATGTCTACACGTGTGCATTTACTGTGCAGTAGCCAAAATTACTGCACAGTAAGGGCGTGTGTCTACACATGCAAACCCATACTGCTCAGTAAAGATGGCAACTTATGCCAATTTGGGCATAAATTTGATACCTGCATCAAATTTACACCCAACCAGTTACTGGGCAGCAATGCATGCGTAGATGCCTTACTGTGCAGTAACACTGTGCGTGGGCTGACTTGGGACGAACTTTAATCCCAAGTCAGTCTACACACAGCGTTAATGTGTTTTAACACCTGCACACGTGGATGCCAGCCTATCCCACTTACTGCACAGTAACTAAGCCAGTGTAACATGCCCACCGAATAGCTCCCAATAGATCCGTCCTCACAAGAATATCTCCCTCCATTTTGATCCTGGCTAGTCTCTGCCCCAACAAATTTCACCAGTGAACTGTATAGGAACAGTCCAGCTGTCACGGGCCATCTTCATTGTGTCCACTCCCCTGCTGTTGTAAGCAACCATGGCACAACCTTGTGCACAATCCCCTCAAGCTCCAAGTGTGACGTCTTGCCCACCTGGGGGTCCCTGGGCTCAATGGGGGTGCAACAGCCCTCTGCCTGTGTCTCCCTCTGGAGCCGGGGACAAACTGCAGCTAACCCGTCGGTGGGCCCTTTTTAAACTGCACGCATGCGCACAAGGGCTCTCCGACGGCACAGAGCTGCTTTAGGGGCGGGGGTCCCTGTCCCTGCTCCATGGAAGAAGGGAGAGGTGAGTGCCCCACCCTGCCCGTCTCACATGCTGGTGGGAATGATTGTGTAGCTCCCTGGGGGCTGGGCCAAGTAGGAGCCGAGGGCATGGGGGGGCATGTGCCCCTCCTCAGCTCTGACTCAGCTGCCCCACAGTTAATTGGGTCGGGGTCCCTGCCACCCTGCCATGGGCCCCACCTACCTCTGGCTGTGCTGGAGGTCCAGTTTGGAGTCCCGTTGGGGAGTCCTGGGGGTCCCTGGGCTCAACGGGGGCGCAACAGCCTTCCTCCTGTGCGTCTCCCTCCAGAGCCGGGGACAAACTGCAACTAAGCCGTCGGCGGGCCCTTTTTAAACTGACAAAATCTCCAAAGGTGGAGAGTCCACCACCCCTCTGGGTACCCTGTGCCAGAGCTTTACTGCCCTCCTAGTGAAAAAGGTCTTCCTACTAACTAACCTCAACTTGCCCTGCTGCAGCCTGAGCCCATTGCTCCTTGCTCTGCCGTCTGCCCCCACTGAGAGCAGCCCAGCTCCACGCTCTTTGCAACCTCCCTACAGGGAGGTGAAGGCTGCTGTTCAATCCCAGCTCAGACTAAATGAACCCAGTTCCCTCAGCCTCTCCTCGGAAATCACGTGTTCCAGCCCCCTATTTCCGTTGCCCTCCGATGGACTCTCCAATTTGGCCCCATCCTTTCTGCAGCGAGCGGCCCACAACTGGACACAGGGCTCCAGATGTGGCCTCCCCAGTGCCGAATGAAGGGGAAGAATCATTTCCTTTGATCTGCTGGCAATGCTCCTACTCATGCAGCCCAGGATGCCGTTAGCTTTCTTCACAACAAGGGCACACTCTTGGCTTCAATTCAGCTTCTTGCCCACTGTAACCCCAGGTCCTTTTCTGCAGAGCTGCTGCTTAGCCAGCCAATCCCCAGCCTGCACCAGCATACGGGACTTTGCACTTGTCCTTAATGAACTTCATGGGATTCGTTTTGGTTCAATCCTCCCATTTGTCTAGGACTCTCTGCATCCTAGCCCTACCCTCCCGCATACCTACTGCTCCCCCACACCTTGGTGCCATCTACAAACTTGCTGAGGGTGTGCTCCATGCTATTTTCCATGCTTTTGACAAAGATACTGAACCAAGCCAGCTCCAGGAAGTCCTACTTGTTTTGCATTCATCTTAAACCGTACCATACATCCCTAAACTCGTAGCATTTTAGTAAAGCTTCGAGTTTAAACTGAAGAAAACAGATGTTGTTCCAGATGTGATGAGGCATCTCGCTGTCTACAACCCTCTTTGCTACATCCTAGATCTGCTCCTGGCACCAAGCCACACCAAGAGGAAAGGACAGGGACATCTCAGGACTCAATTCCCATGTTTTTCTTTAACAAAAATCTAGTTTCTTTTATTGAACCATGAAAACCGTAAGCATTTTCCCAGCAGGGCATCTTGCCTGTTTGTGCTGTTTGGTTTTTGAAGAGGTTTCTGGCCACGGGGCTGGGGTTGCACCTGGAGAGTGGGGAACCAATGAACGTGCCAGCCAGGCAATAGCTTCAACAGCGACTGTGGCTGGAGAAGAGGGGAGATATCCCATGTCCTGATCCCTGAGCCCTCCATGCATCCCTGGAAGCTGCACCATGGATGGAAGGCAGGGGTATCACAGCCTGCCTCGGACAGCTGTATGGGTGGCCAGATCCACGCCACGTCGTGAACCTCCCAGCACAACTGCCCTGTCCATGGGACCTTCCAGGAGGAGGATGGAGGGGCTGCTTTTGCCTAGGACTGGGGCAGAAGCCTTGCATGTTGGGTGCGGGGGCGTCTCCTGCTCTCTTGTAGGGGCCAGGTGTGTTAGAGGGGAAGAGATGGGGCTCTGGGTTCACTCAGGCCCTGAAGGTTTGACATGATGGCAGCCCCATGCTCCCCGAGCACTGCGGTCTTAATATCCCTGTTGTTCTCTGCCCTCAGGGGAGATCATGGCCACACGCACCCTGGACCACACCGTTTCCTTGTCTCCAGTTGCCTGGCTCCAGAAAACCCTCGCCCGTGCTGGGCATCGCTCCATGCCCCTCAGTCATGGTATCGGGATCTCCATCCTGCCCCCTCCTGCCTCCAGCAGCACTGATGGGCTGCCCTTACCCTGCCACCCCTCTGCTGCTGGCCTGAGGTTGGATCCAGGTGCATGCCTCCTGGGAAAGCGGGGTGGAGGTCTCAAGAAAATGGTGGGGTTAGATCCTGTGGCCCTGGAGGAAGGTACCAACAACCCTCTGGGCTTTCAGCTTGTCCCCCGAGGAGCTACATGGCGCCCTGTTATAAGTGCATCTTCAGCCCCGGGCTCCCCAAAGTGGGTTGATAACTTGGGGCAGCATCCACCTTCCTTGCATTGGCCATGTCCCCTCACCACAGCTCCCAAGACAGAGGCCTCTGCTAATGGGTGCCAGGTGTGCGACACGTATGGAAGAGTACCAGAGACTCCATCATCTCCTCTTTACTTTGGCATCTTGTCCACAGCACCTCTCGCATGCCAGCTGTGCCGCAGTGACAGTGGTCACGCCGAGAGCTGGCTCTCCTCCCAGCTACAGGGCTGCAGACTAGCAGCAGAAGGAAGCAAACAGGCAGCCTTTGTGAAATGCAACCTTCTTTCCTGATAACATGGGGAATAAGCCCACAAGTTTCATCCTGACACTCTCCTTGCACCATCAGGAGCCTGGAAGAGTAAGTCTGGGACCTCCCTCTGATCCTGCCGTGGCCCAGGAACCAAGCCAGGTTGTGCCCCCCCAGCTCTTTGCATGGTCAGCTCCCCTAGGAACATCCTCAGACTCCCCACGACACTGCTACCTTCAAGGGAGGGCTGCCTCCTGGCAGAACGGGGCATGGACACGAGCTTCTCCACGACCCATCTCCTCCCAGGTGAGCACAGGGACTGCCAGCTCGTTCCTTCTCCTTGCATCGCCAGCAGGAGCTGTCTACATGGACAAGGGGCATCCACGAACAACCTTCTAGCTTCTGCAAGATGGCTGTGGGTCTTGGAAGGGAATCACCAGCTCACAGGGGTCGGGGGAGAAGCGAGGCTTCCCTTTGAATGGGAGGCAAATGCTTAAAAGCTACCTCAACTTGCATGTGCAGCCACCTCGTTCCTGAAGACCTGGAGCTGATGAACGTGGCTCTTGCCTGGTGGGGAGCTGGTGCTAGGATCCTCCCGCCAACCTTGGGCACACCCATGCCGTGACCTTCCACCACCACGCTTGCTTTGCATTGGTGGGTGAACACTGGATGATCTCCCCATCCTACATCCTCGTTCCACCCGGAGCAGGAACAGCAATATAAACTCCTAGAAAATGAGGGTTGGAAGGGACCTCAGGTCATCCAGCACAACCCACTGCTCAAAGCAGGACCATCCCCAACAAGAACCTCTGCCATCACTACCTGGCCACCTCGATCGAGTGCTGGGGTTGAAGAACGCCACACAGAAACTCAGTTGGGGTGCCTAAGAAAGGTGCACAACTAACCCATCAGTGAGGGGGTCTGGAGTGCCTGGGACCTGCTTCACGAACAGGTTTTGAACATCGGTTCCTCCTCCGGCTCCTGCAATGCCCCGGCAGCAGTGGGGTCCCTGAGGCTCTCCGGCTCCTCCTGCTCTTTGGCATAGTCTGCTGTTCTGCATCTGTTCTCGCCCATCGGGCATCCAAGTTATTGCTGGTATGCACAGCGCGGCTGTCACTGAGGATGCGGGCCAACTCCCTGTAAAAGGGCATGGTATATCGGGAGCCCCCGCCGCTCCGGTTCCTGTCCCAGACCTTCTTATAGCAGTGCTGCATCCACTTGGTTTTGGTGCGGCACTGCTCCCAGTCCCGGTGGTGGCCCCGCACGGTCATTTCCAGGGCTATCTGCTGGAAGACCTCCTTGTTGCGGTGGCTCTTGCGGAGGGCTTGCTGGTGCTCCTCCCTGCCCCAGATGGCCAGGAGGTCCCTCGTCTCCACCTGTGTCCAATTAGCAGATCGGCTGTAAATGGTGGAGGGGGACGGAGCTGGTTCCAACATCGTGCCTGCGTTATAAAAACATAAGACATGCCAGAGCGGGTTAGATCAATGGTCCCTCTCTCCCAGGATCCCTCTGACAGTGGCAGCATGAATGCTTTAGAGGGAGAGCAGATGAAGAGGGTATAGCTATTGTACCCTCCCCAGCATCCATCATTGTTGGTTGAGAAAATCCAGAGGAGACATCCATTTAACAGCTGTCCATGGGTCCATCCCCCAGGAAATTGGGTACAGCCAGCAGAGCAGGCTGAGATAATGGAGGGCTGCCTACACGCAGGAAATGTATAGCTATTCATTTTGCTATGGAAAACTTGAACCCAAGTGATCTCTTGCTGGTTCAAAGTGACAGAATTGCTGGATAAGGTGGCATTCCCCCCCCCAGAAGAATAATGCTTGCCCTTATCCCCTGAAGGGAAGGGAAAGGCTCCTGGGACTGGGGAAACATCCTGGTTCCTGTCGGGGAATGGGGATCTGGATAATTTAGGGGACAAAACAGGGCACAAAAGCAGCTGTGGTGGTGGTGGGAAATGCCCCAACTTATTTTCCCCCCTGACTTCCTCTTGAAACTGTCTAGGCTCGGGGCTGGGTAGGAGGTAATGGCCCTGGTTTCTCATGCCCTTGGCTGCAATCATTCCCACAACCCCTGTTGCCTTGAAAAATGGGTGAGGAGTCTGGTCCATGGGGGGAGGTTTGTTCCTGGCAAGCCAGTAACAGGAGGTGCCGTCCTCAGAGATGCGAAAAGGGAGGCACGAACGTGGCGAGCCCTGTAGTGAGGAGGTGTGAAGTGCTCGGTTACCTGGGGCTGGTGCCTGTAATTTGACTGGAAAATGCTAGGGGAGCATCAGGGAGTGAATGCACAGCAATTGTCACCATGACCCTTGGGCTTTGTCCTCCAAAGCATAGCGTACTTCTGCGCCCAGCCGGCACACCGTATTATTTAACCAACTTTAGAGCAGAGATGTGGGGTGAGGGCGCTGCTGGATGAACACAGGTGAATTGCCCCCTACCTATTCCTGGGTGATAGGTCCATCAAAGTGCTGGGGAACCCACTGTATGGTCACCACCCAACCCGTGAGCACAGCAGGCCCCGGTCCACCTGACAGCATCACCCCTCCCACCTCTCTACCCCCGAGTCAAAACTGCTGGGGTGGGCATCAGTATTATATGACCATGCAGTGCCGATCTAGAAGTGCCAGAGGACAATTTGCACCTGTTGCTATACTGCTGTGGTGCTGGCACGAGCCTGCGTTAGCATGTGGAGGCTTACCAATGTCTGTGGTGGCCTGAGAGCTGGGTGCAGTCCTCTCACCACGAGGACCGGGAAGTATTGGTAGGGCGAGCTGGCCTGGTGGCATGGGCTGAGAGGTGCCCATCAAGGAAGGAGAATGCAGCATTTTTGGTACACATGTGGGGAAGGAGGTCTCCAGGTTGGAAATGAGGCTGTGATCTTCCGGGGTTGAAGGCCGCGAGGGGAAAGGGGCTGGTTTTGGAGAAATCTGCGATTTGGACGGTGGAGCGTCATCATCTAGGTCTTGTGGCTCAACGAGCGTGTCATTAGAGTTCTCCCCAGGGCTCTGCTCTTCTGCGTCTTGGACCTGGTGCAGGAGCAGATCCTGGGACATCGATTCCTCCTCTAGCTCCCACCATGCAGCAGGGTCCCCTAGGCCATCCTGCTCTTCAGGGGCAGCTTCCAGCACCGGGCCCGTCTTCCGACACCTGGCGGCAAAGGTGTTGCTGGAATGCACGCCGCGGTCCTCACTGAGGATGTCGGCCAGCTCCCTGTGAAAGGGCATGGTGTGCCCGGTGGCCCCACCACCGCAGTCCTTCTTATAGCAGTGCTGCATCCACTTGGTTTTGGTGCGGCACTGCTCCCAGTCCCGGCGGTGGCCCCGTGCGGTCATCTCCGCCGCGATCTGCTGGAAGACCTCCTTGTTGCGGTGACTCTTGCGCAGGGCTTGCTGGTGCTCCTCCCGGCCCCAGATGGCCAGGAGGTCCTTCGTCTCCTCGTGCGTCCAGTTAGCAGACCGGCTGTAGGTGGCGGAGGGGGATGGAGCTGGTTCCGACATCGTACCTGTGTCACGAGAAGAGAAGTGCCAGATTGGGTCAGATCAATGGTCCATCTCCCCCAGCATCCTCTCTCCAGCAGTGGCAGCCGTGGATGCTTTGGAGGGAGAGCAGATGATCAGTGCATAGAGCTATCTATCCCCTCTTCTACCCTCCCTGGCACAGGCGAGGTGAAAGTGGGGAGGGCACAACTCTGCTCACAACCAGGCATTGGTCGAGCCAGGCTGCAGCCCCATATCCTGCTGTTGATGCAGAAACCACAGTGCTATTGCTGCCAGGCCCGAGCTCTGGCCAGGCTGCGGTCCCATGCCCCTAGAAACCTAGGAGGGGGGGCACATGCCCCTCCAACACATCGCCTGTGCTCCCTGACACCGACACTTATTAACGTGGAGCTGGCAGAGGATACATCCCTTGACTGTTCAGTTTAAAAAGCTATTAATGGATATATCAGCCAGGAAACGGTCTCGTCCCTTTTTGAATGGGCTGTTCAATCTGCCTCCGGCACCTGCTATCCTAATTGATTCCAAAGGTCGCCTACATGCTGCAGGCATAATGACTTCCTCCCTTTCAATTTATACTGGTTTCCTGCTCATTTCAGTGGGTGCCCCCTAGTTCTCACAGTCTGAACAACAGATCCCTGCTCATGCAGACTTCCCTTACAAATAGTAAGATCCAGTCATCTACCTGATGCGGCATCAGGTAAGTGCAGGATTTCCTAGCTGTGCAGGTGGCAAATGAGACAAGTGACAAAGGGAGGCAGCCCTTCAGCACCGGGGGCTCGGCCTGGCTGGCCCTTGGGCTGCACTGGGCGCAGTTACCTCCGTGCTTGGATTGGGTCCTGGACTCACAGAAAAGTATCTGGAAGGGACCGTAGGAGGTCGCATTCCTCTGCCTGAGACAGGATCGTGCCTCTCTCAAACATCTTGAGCAAGTCCTTTTCTAACTTCTTACTAAGCTACACAGGTGCCCATTACCAAACCACCAAGCATAGCACCCTCGGGTGCCGCAGAGAAAGCAGGGGAACAGTGGTGGTGAACGTCCTACTGCTGCACAGGCTATTAAAAGACACCTAAGAGATCCAAGAGCAGGGCCATGTTCCCAGCTATGGAGGAAAGCAGACCTGCACAGTCCGCACCAATCTGACCAGAGGTAAAATCCCTTTCCAAATATCATTCTAATATAATAAAAGGCTGGGCCCGTGTGTCTGTCTGTCCATAACGCTTTTGCCCAACTGCACATGCGCTGCCAAGAGGGTGGGCACCGATGGGCTGCATGGGCCCCAGTTTGCACCACTGCCAGGGAAGTGTGCGGTGGTGGTGAGCACATCCCGGCCACCTGAAGAGCGTGGCTGCCCGACCCTCCCTGCCTGTCTGCACTGGCCAGGGGGTCAGAGAGTCTATCCAGGGACATCCAGGTTTTTGTCCCAGTAGGAGCACTGGCACAGTCCAGTCAAAATCTTTAGCTTTGGCTACAGGCAACCCCTAATGCTACTGAGGAAGCCAACCCACCCCTTCTCTTGCCCTTGGAGAAAGTCTTTCCCACAACTCGTGTTGCCTGGCAGATGGGTCTGGCATTGGGATGAGGTTGTGAGGAGCAGAGATTTATTTTTAGCAATCCAGTTAGAGGACACCACCCTAGCAGGGCACTTATTTATTACATAGTGCCCCACTGGATGCCTATATGTGTCCTTGGATGCCAGGGGAACAGCAGGGAGTAAATGCACGGGAATTATCACCGTGGCTGCTGTACTCTGTTCCCTTGAGGACACGGTTCATTCACTCTCCCAACCAGGACAGCATATTCTGGATCAGTTTTCTGGATTAAGATTTAGGGGCAGTGTGGGGGAAGGGGCACGGTTGGATAGCCACACGTGAGTTGGACCTTAGAGGTACAGGAGAAATGGGGTGGGGAGGAGGATCTGACGGAAGGGGTGAGGAAGGACTCAACCTGTCGCCACCGCGTGATACTTCAGCCTCCTGCTAGCGCCGTGCACCCCACCCAACAGCCCCCAAGTCGAAGCCAGGTCTGGTGTCCCGAGGAGATGGGGCTACAGTGTCAGGAGCAAGCAATGCCCGTCTAGCAGGGGTATTGGCCCTGCTCAGATGGGCATGCCCATGGGTATTCCTCTATCCCGCTGGCATGGCAATGTGTCTGCAGATGAGCGTGGAGCCTTACCAGTGTCCGTGCTGGCCAGGGGGTCAGATACAGCTCCTAGACCCAGTGGTGAGGGGACTCTGGGTGTGCAGAGCTGGCTCGGTGACACGGGCTGCACAGTGCCAGGTGAAGGAGCCCAAAGCAACCTCGTCACAGCTGGGGAAAAGGGGGACCCTGAGTCACCAGCTTCGCTGTGATCCTCTGGGGTTGACAGCCGCGGAGGGACAGGGACCATTCCTGAAGCCATCGATGACCTCGACAGCGCAGCATCACTGTCCGCATCTCGCGTCTCTCCCACGGTATCGGTAGAGTTGTCCTGCTCCTCCGAATCTAGGAAATGGCTGGCGAACAGCTCCCGAGACATCGATTCCTCCTCTGGCTCCCACCACGTGCTGGCTGCAGCAGGGTCCCCGAAGCCATCCTGCTCTTTGGGGGCAGCTTCCGGGCCCGCGTGCATCTTCACGCACCGGGTGGCAAAGGTGTTGCTGGAATGCACGCCGCGCTCGCCACTGAGGATGCGGACCAGCTCCCTGTAAAAGGGCATGGTATATCGGGGGCCCCCGCCGCTCCGGTTCCTGTCCCGGACCTTCTTATAGCAGTGCTGCATCCACTTGGTTTTGGTGCGGCACTGCTCCCAGTCCCGGTGGTGGCCCCGCGCGGTCATCTCCGCCGCGATCCGCTGGAAGACCTCCTTGTTGCGGTGGCTCTTGCGCAGGGCTTGCTGGTGCTCCTCCTTGCCCCAGACGGCCAGGAGGTCCCTCGTCTCCTCGTGCGTCCAATTAGCGGACCGGCTGTAGGTGGTGGAGGGGGAAGAAGCAGGCTCTGACTGCGTGCCTGTGTCAGAAGAAGAAAAGTGCCAGATTGGGACATCTTCCCCAGTATCCCCTCTCCGACGGCGGATGAACAAGGTGTATGTAAATCAGCCTATCCCCTCTCGTATCCGCCCCAGCATCCACCTTTAATCCAGAGCGGACATCCCTGCCTGTGCTGTTTAAACAGTTATGAATGGATCTATCACTTAGGAAATAGAGTTGCCCCTTTTTGAAGCTGGCCGTTCAATCTGCCTCTACCACCTCCTGCCATAATCTGTGCCTCCTGGCCCATGTTGGGGGGATGGAGAAGATACGGGGTAGAAAACTGGGCACAACAGCAGCTGTGGGGTAATGCCCTTGACTTTTTTTCCTGACTTCCTCTAGAAACTTTCCGGGCGGGAGTCCCTGGGTCAGGGCAGGAGGTAATGGCCAGGTTTCTCATGTCCTTGGCTGCAGTCATTCCCACAACTCCGGTTGCAGTGCAGATGGGCGAGGAGTCTGGCGATGGGGTGGGGTTAGGGGAGCAGACGTTTTCTTCTGCAAGATGATACGACCCTCAGTGGCATTAACCGAGGCCGCTAGTATTCGAGGTCCGTAGGGAGGAGATGTGACGTGTGCCACTATCTGGGGCAGGTGCCAGGGGAGCACCAGGGAGCAGATGCACAGCCGGTATCACCATGGCCATTGCGCTTCGTCCCCGAGGGCATGGCTTGATGGTGTGCCACCACCCAGCATAATACGCTGTGAAACCATCTCTGGGGGAGGTGAGGGGCAGGGAAATGGCAGGGCGGACATGCATGAGATGACCCTTATCGGCATGGGAGAAACAGTAGTGGGGCATAAGGAAACATGGTGGTGGACCCATCCTCTTACCATCACTCAACCCTGCAGTCCTCAGGGAACGGCTACAGCCACAACCCTGGGGCAGCCTCACGGGTGTTGTTCGGTCGCCCCGGGCCTGCGGTAGAAGATGGAGACTTACCAGTGTCCGCGGTGGTCTGGCAACTGGTCGCATTCCTCTTGCTGGTGAGACCAGGAGGCGTGGGCGCGGGAAGCTGGCTTGGTAGCATGGGCTGCAAAGCGTCCCTTGAGGAAGGAGAATGGAGCATCTTAGGCCCACGGATGGGAAAGGACATCTCCACCTCAGCAATTTCACAAGGATCATCCAGGGTTGAGGGCAGCGTCGGGGAAGAAACCATTTCTGAGGTCAGCTGCGACTGTGATGGTGCGGCATCATCGCCCTCATCCGGTGGCTTGACCGTGCTGTCGCTGGAGCTCTCCTCCATCTCCTCTTCCCCCGTTTCTTGCACCTGGTTCGTAAAGAGCTCCTGGGACATCGATTCCTCGTCAAGCTCCCACCACGTCCTGGCTGCAGCGGGCTCTCCCAAGCCCTCCTGCCCTGCATGCTCTTCGGGGGCAGTTTCCAGAGCTGTGCCCACCCTCAACCAAAAAGGGTCAAAGGTCTTCCCTGAACGGACACCCTTGAGGATGCGGGCCAGCTCCTTGTAAAAGGGCATGGTATATCGGGTGCCCCCACAGCTCCGGTTCCTGTCCCGGACCTTCTTATAGCAGTGCTGCATCCACTTGGTTTTGGTGCGGCACTGCTCCCAGTCCCGGTGGTGACCCCGCGCGGTCATCTCCGCCGCGATCCGCTGGAAGACCTCCTTGTTGCGGTGGCTCTTGCAGAGGGCCTGTTGGTTCTCCTCCTTGCCCCAGATGGCCAGGAGGTCCTTCGTCTCCTCGTGCGTCCAGTTAGCGGACCGGCTGTAGGTGGCGGAGGGGGAAGGAGCTGGTTCTGATGATATTGAGCCTGTGTCAGAAGAACATAAGAGGTGCCAGAGAGGGTCAGATCAATGGTCCGTCTCCCCCAGTATCCTTTCTCTTGGCCAATGTGGATGCTTTAGAGGAAGAGCAGATGAACAGGGTATATCTGGAGTGCTCTGTCCCCTTTCATATCCTCCCAAGCATCCACCACCATTGATTGAGAGGTGGCAAAGGATCCATCCCAGGCTGTTCTGATTCAAAGCTATCCCCCTAGAAACTGTCTTGTCCCCTTTTGCATGAAGCCATTCAATCCTCTTCTGCCATAAGGAGCTCCAGAAGTTAATGGTGTATCATGTAGTGCAATAAAATCACACAATCATAGAAAAAGAGGGTTGGAAGGGACCTTGGGAGGTCACATCGAGTCCAACCCCCTGCTCCAAGCAGGACCAACCCCCACTACATCATCCCAGCCAAGGCTTTGTCTAGCTGGGTCTTCGAAACCTCCAAGGATGGAGACTGCACTGCCTCCTGAATCCAATACTTGCTAATCTTTGTTTTAAACCTGTCTCTGGCTAAGTGCAGTGGGTGCGCTGTGGGTCTCCTCATCTGGGATTTGGTGAATAACCATTGCCTAGTCACTTAGTCAGTTGTTTGCTTCCTGCTGTGGGTGAGACATGGGGACAAACCTCCCTCCCTGTGCAGCCCTTCAGCATAGGCTGGGGAAGATGAAGGGGCTTGGCTTGACCAGCGGTTACGCTGCAAGGCATCATGGTTAGCTCTGCGCTCAAATGAAACACTAGACGGGTCCGAGTCACAAACAGGGATCCTGGTTTTCTCCGATTAATGCCCTCCCAATTCTTGGATTGAAAAAGTAACCCCAAATCCACATTTTGCCATGATTAAAATGAAACATCATAGAAAAATGTGGATTTTGGGCTACTTTTTTAAATGCAAAATTGGGGATTTATTCATACACTGGCTCCCTGGAGCCAGGGGGACGAGGGGGAGAAAGCCAAGCGTACCTGGAGGTTGTACGAAGCCACACAAGCAGGAAGTGTACAGGCATACGTTGTGCCATCAGAAACGCCTGGGGAGGCGAGCGCTTCCCGACTGGGAGACCTTTCTCACGGGTGCGCCACGTTCCTTTATGCGGGACCCCGTGAACGCCCAGACCCCTGCGCTTTCTCCTGTTGGGTGGGCGTTTGTCCCACTAGATATGTAAGGTCTCGCTTTACTCTCCAAGGGGTGAAAATGGGAACAAGTCCCCTGGCCCAGTTCCACGCTGGAAGATCTAACTTGCCTGAGTTTTGCATGGCAGAAAACATACCTGCATGGCTGTCCTTGAATGAGAAGGCACCCTACAGTCCTTCAACTTCCCAGCATGCATTACTCCGTGCCTGGCCCCCCCAATGGCTGCAGGAGTCTGGTTAGTGACCCAGACCCAGTTCCACTGCTTAAGCCCAGCATGGAGTTAACCACGACCCCTCCTGGCCGAGCAAGCCAAGCCTCTTACATGGTACGTTCAATTCGAGGACTGCAGAGAAGCGGAGCTGCAAGGGACCTTCAGAGGTCCCATCTAGTCCAACCCCCTGCCTGAGGCAGGATCAGCCCTATCCAACCAGCACGCCCAGACGCTTGCTGAGGGTCTACCTCTGACCTGGGGGGAGATCCCAACCCAACCTGGCCAGACCCGCCAGCTGACCAAGCGTGCACCAGAGAGTCCCACCCCAGGGCTTCTAGCAAAGACTGCATAATCCCCGCGCCCCCGTGACTGCGCTTTGCAGTGTCAGGGGGCAGGAGCTGGGCTGCCGAGGGGGACGGCGTGTGCATTTTCACTTAAGTGGTAGATGTCTTGGAGCTTCCACCCATGCTTTCCTCTCATCGTCTCCAGGAATCGCCTTTCAGAAGCAGCGCCCCCAGACCAAGCAAAAGGGATTAGGGAGTGAGTGGAGTGGTACTGGACTTGCTTTGGTGCCGGAAGGGACAGACGGACTCTGAGGTAGGGAGCGTAATTTGGATCCTGTTTTTGAATGAGTGAAGTAGTAGGGTCACAGAGAAGCTGGGCTGGAAGGGACCTCCAGAGGTCATGTAGTCCAACCCCCTTCCAGATGGTAGGTACAGCGGGGGAATGTCCCCGACTTTTTGTTTCCGACTTCCTCTAAAAACTTTCTGAGCTTGGGATGGGAATCCCAGGGTTGGGAAGAAGGCGAAGTTGTTGTTTTCTATTGCCCTTGGTCATCCCAACAACTCTCACTGCCTTGCAGATGAGCAAGGATTCTGGTGGTGGGGTGGGATTGGGGAGCAGGGGTTTGTTTCTGGCAAGCCAGTAACAGGAGATGCTGCCCTCGGAGGTGCGTGAACACAGGGCACCAACATATTAGAGCCCCACAGGGAAAAAGTATGACGTGAGCCACTACCTGGGGCTGAACTACCCTGGATAACTTCAGGGGAGCACCAGGGAGTGCATGCATAGCAATGATCACCACAGCCACTACACTTTGTCCCCAAAGGCATGGCTTCATTTGCACCCACCAGCATACCCCATCATGGACTTGGGTTTTGAGGGGACATGCAGGGCAGGGGGACTGTTGGATGAATCCACATGAGTCAGCCCCTACAGCCACAGAAAAAAAGGGCAGGGGATGTCATGGGAAACACGGTGAGGGACCTGTCTTGTTGTCACCACGTGACATCTCAGCACAGCAGGTCCTGAGCTACCGCTCTTCTACACCTCAGTAAAGCCTGACACGTTGCCCTTTGGATGGGGAGCATGAGCTGCAGTGTTATGACAAGCAGTGCCTGCCTAGAAGTGCTATGGCCACATGCTCTGGGCAACCTTGTGGGTATTGTTTTATTGCTGTGGCACTGGCATGGGCCTGCAGTAAAGGGTGGAGACTTACCAGTGTCTGTGGTGGTCTGGGAACTGGGTGCAGTCTTCTTGCTGCTAGGACTAGGAGGCATGGGTGCAGGGAGATGGCTTGTCTGCATGGGCTGTGAAGTGTCCTTTGAGGAAGAAGAACGGAGCATCTTTGGTGTACAGATGGGAAAGGGCGTCTCCAGGTCAGCAGTATCACCGTGATCATTCGGGGTTGAGGGCAGTGGGGAGAAAGAGACGATTTCTGAGGTCAGCTGTGACTTTGATGGTGCAGGCTCATCAGTCACGTCCTGCGCCTCAATTATGGTGTCGTTCGAGATCCCAGCTCCATCCTTTTCCTCTGCAACTTGGACCTGGTTCACCAAGAGTTCCTGGGGCATCGATTCCTCTTCCAGCTTCAGCCACGTCTTGGCTGCACCAGAGTCTTTTGGGCCTTTCTCTTCCTCAGTGGCAGCTTGCTGTTCAGCACCCAAGCTCACACCTCTGGAGGCAAAGGTGCTTCTGTAACACACACCATCCTCCTTGAGGATGTGGGCCAACTCCCTGTAAAAGGGCATGGTGCATTTGGTGCCCCTGCCACTCCGGTTCCTGTCCCAGACCTTCTTGTAGCAGCACTGCATCCATTTTATTTTGGAGCGGCACAGCTGCCAGTCCCGGTTATGGCCTCGCGTGGTCATCTCCGCGGCGATCTGCTGGAAGACCTCCTTGTTGCGGTGGCTCTTGCGGAGGGCTTGCTGGTGCTCCTCCTTGCCCCAGATGGCCAGGAGGTCCTTTGTCTCTGCCTCTGTCCAGTTGGCAGACCGGCTGTAGGTGGTGGAGGGCGAAGGAGCTAGTTCCAACACCGTGCCTGTGTGATAAAAGAAGAAGTGCTCGATTGGGTCAGACCAATGGTCCCTCTCCCCCAATATCCTCTTTCCCTCAGTGGCAGCAGTTGATGCTGTGGAGGGACAGCAAATGAAGAAGGCACATCTAGTGTGATCCATCCCCTCTCATACCCTCCCCAGCATCCACCACCATCGGTTGAGAGCTGGCAGAGGATCCATCCCTGACTACTGTGATGAAAAGCCAATACTGGATCAATCACTCAGGAATCTGTCTTGGCCCTTTTTCACCCTGGCTACTCTCTCTGCCTCTATTGTCTCCTGTAATAACCACATCCATTCAGTCGAAACCATGTCACATGAATGATTACTTTCTCTTTTTCAATTTAAACCTTTCGCCTGGCAATATCAGTGGGAACGCCTACACGTTCATTAATGCGCCTTAGTTCTTTATTAAGCAAGTACTAAAGTAAATGCGCAGTATCTAACTAAATGCACAGTAACTCGAGTTACTGTGCAGTAGCGCCAGCGCACAGTTATTTAGTGACGCTTACTGTGCATTTGCCTAATAACGTGGCACAGTCGGCTGTTAAGATGGTATTTAACTACCATGCTACTGTGCCATGATATTAGGCGAATGCGCAGTAAGCGTCTCGTGTAGACGTGCCCACTGAGTGCTAACAGTCCTAGTCCTAATAGTCTGGGACTTGAATCCACTTGGTCAATGGTTTGTTCCCGCTGTGGGCGAGACAAAGGGCAGACTTCTGCTTCTCTTTATGCAGCCGTCCAGGACAGGGTGGGAAGGTAAGGGGGCTTGGGTTGCCTGGCCCTCAAGCTTTGACAGGGCCACGGTACCTCTGTGCTCTGATGGAGCAGTCAAGTTGCAGGTGAGTCACAAATACGCTTCCTAGAACTGTGTGTGGGGGGGATGATAAGGCATGCTGGGATGCTGGAGGACTGCACAGAAGCAGCAACATGACAATCATTCACTGTGACACGAGATGCTCTCACGGAGGTGAGATGTTCCCGATTTGAAGTGATACAGCTTTTTCACAGATCCACCATGCTTCCTCCGTGAGAAATCCCGTGAAGGCCTGTCACCTCACATCTTCTCCTGGTAGAGCGGGATTTCTTCTGCTAGAAATGTCACGCCTGCCCAAGCCTCTTAAAGGAGAGGGGAAGGCTCTCTTTTCTCTCTCAACTTTTCTTCTTGCCCTCCCTTCTTGCACCTGTTCTGTCTCAGCCAATTGCTGCCCAATGCCCCAGGGGGCTGGGCACAGGGAGCTCGGCCTTGCCTGGCTCAGGGATCCCAGAGTGCTATCACATAAGACAGAATTGCACACCTATGGCCTGGTCCTGTTCCAGACTTTTCTTCTCCAACTTCCCCCGGTAACCTTCTGCATGTGGGGCCGGCGTCCCAGGGTGGAGGGGAGGTAATGGTGTTGCTTTCTCTTGCCTTTGACCACCATCATTCCCACAACTCCTGCTGCCCAGGTGAGGCACCTGGAGGAGCATGGCTTGCGGGGTGTGGAGGATTGCTCCGAGCAAGCCAATAATTAGATGCCTCCCTGGTGCATTTCCTTACAGCAGTAACTCATGAGTGAAGTGCCCCATTATTCAGGGTAGGTGCCTCTAAATCAGAGGTGGGCAATTATTGCGGCCCACAGGCCACGCAGAAAGTTTTGGCGAGATGTCGCACGCACCCCCACCGTACACCAGCTGACCAAAACTCCCAGTGGCTCTTAGGCAGCTGAGATTAGCCATCGCAGGTGGATGGGGAGCGGCATCTGGGAGCGGGACAGGCACACGGGGACAGGCCAGAGCCGTGATCTGCTGCCTGCATGCCTTGGTGATGAGTGCCAGTTCTGCGGACAAGGGCACGTGGGGAGCAGATTGCGGCTCTGTCCCGGGCCCCGGACCTGTGCTGTCAGTGCCCAGAGATCCCAGGGTCTCCTTGGAGTCTGGCCAGGACCTGCATGGGCAGGGCAGGTGGCCAGGCGGGTGAGATGGGGCCACAGGTGGGAGGCAGCTGTGTCTAGGTCAGGTTCGGGATCATGGGGGCAGTGGCAGTGTGTGGTTGGGGCCCAGGGCCAGGCCGCAATCTTCTCCCTGCAGAACCCATGCCCAATGCGGGGCCATGAGGGCAGCAGATCGTGGCCCTGCCCTGGCGCCAGCCCTATGCTATCACCACCCTGTAATCCCATCCCACGATCCCAGCTTCTTCCACCTGTCCTAATCCCAAGCCCCGCTCCCCATGGCCTCATCCCATTCATCTGGCCACGCACCGTGCCCATGTGGGTCCCACCCCGGCGGTGGGTGCAGGACAGATGGGCTGGGTGCCAGGGTCAGGTCCAGCAGCAGCACCCACTGGAAGGAGCTGCCAGGCAGTGAGTCTGCACACCCGGGGGGTGGTAGGACTGGCCGCATGCACCACAGCCTGAGCTCCGCCTGTGCCTAGACTGGCCACAGGCCAGACAAAAATCGCATGGTAGGCCAGGTCCAGCACGTGAGCCATACGTTGCCCACCCCTGCTCTAAATTGTCTTGGGAAGTTGCAGGGGAGCACCAGTGGATGCACAACACCGATCACCATGCCTGATGTCCTTCAATTCCCCTACGGCATGGCTAATTTGCACCCCCCACCCAAACATCATAGTTTGGAACAGCCTTGCGGGATAAGACACGGAGTGAGGCGGGAAGGAGGCGCGGTATTATCACCAAGCAATGCCCGCCTAGTTGTGGAATAGGCCCCTCTCTCCCCACGGCAGTGGCATCAGGCCTGAAGCAGAATAGGGAGACTTACCAGTGTCCACCGTGGCCTGCGAATCGGGCGCAATCCTCTCACTCCCGGGGCTGGGAGAAGTGGGTGCGGGGAGCCAGCCCGGTGGCACAGCCTGCGAGGCACCTGTCGAGGAAGGAGTGCAGGGCACCCCAGGCACAGGCATGGGAAAGGGGGTCTTCGGGTCACCAGGTTTGTTATCATCGTCCAGGTTTGAGGGCAGTGCTGGGGCAGGGATCATTTCTGGGGCCGTCCAGGACCTTGACAAAGCGGAGTTGTCATCCACACCCTGTGCCTCAGCCACCGTGTCAGTGGAGTTGCTCCCACCGTCTTGTTTGGTGTTGACGACCTGGCTGATGAGCAGCTCCTGGGAGACCGAATCTTCCTCCAGCTTCAATGGTGTCCCAGGTGCAGCGGGATGCCTTGGGGCTCCCTGCTCTTTGGGAGCAGCTGGCTGTTCTGTGCCCATCCTCGGGCACCTGGGCTCAAAGGTGTTGCCAGACTGATCACCCTTGAGGATGCGGGCCAGCTCCCTGTAAAAGGGCGCAGTGTGCCCAGTGCCCCCACAGCTCCGGTTGTTGTCCTGCATCTTCTTATAGCAGGACTTCATCCACTTGGTTTTGGAGCGACATTGCTCCCAGTCTCGGTTGTGGCCTCGGGCTGTCATCTCTGCAGCGATCCTCTGGAAGACCTTCTTGTTGCGGTGGCTCTTGCGGAGGGCCTGCTGGTTCTCCTCCCTGCCCCAGATGGCCAGGAGGTCCCTCCTCTCCGCCTGTGTCCAGTTATAGGACCGAATGTAGGTGGTGGAGGGGGATGGAGCTGGTTCGGACACCATACCTGAGTCGTAAGAACACAAAAACATCAGACTGGGTCATACCAACGGTCCCTCTTTCCCAGGATCCTCTCTCCATAGTGGCAGCAGTGGATGCTTTAACGGGGAAGCATGTGAACAGGATATATCTAGGGCAATCTATCCTCGGTCACACATTCCCCAGCATGTGCTATCGCTGGGTTAGAAATGCTAGAGGATAATGGCTAATTTAATAATGGCTAATGAAACTAATCACCCATGAAACTGCCCAATACCTTTTTCAACTTGGTTATTCTACTGGCTTCTACCGCCTGCGGCAATGAGTTCCACGAGTTAACAGCGTGTTGCATACACAAAAAGTACTTTTTTATTTAAATGCGCTTCTTGGGCATTTCAGTGGGTTCCCCTTTCGTCTAATAGTCTGGGACTTGGTGAATAACTGTGCCCTAATCGCGTGGTCAGTGATTTGGTTTTAACGCAGGGTGGGGAAGATCAGGGGCTTGGCTTGCCTGGCCAGCAGGCTGTGAAGAGCCACAGTTAGCTCTGGGTTGCAAAGGAAGGTCTCACTTGCTCAAAAGTCTTTCCAGAGCAAAACAAACGCCTGATTATTTCTGGGTGCATCTACACGTGTGCAGTTGCTGTGCAGTAACCAAAATTTATGTGCAGTACAGGCACACATGTGGAAGCCCATGCCGCGCAATAAATATAGCGACTTACACGGACTTGAGCAGAAATTTGATACCTGCATTATGCCGGTATCAAATTTTTGCCCTATTAGTTACCGTGTAGTAATGCATGTGTAGACGCCTTCCTGTGCAGTCCACATGCAGCATTAGTGTGCTTTAACACCTGCATGTATAGGCGTCACCCTATTCCCCCTTAGTGCACAGTAAATTTAAGCCGGAGTACACGCATGTATAGCTACACCCTCCGTATAGATGAGTAGCTGCCATGTTGGCCTCCAGCTTCCCAGAATGCACTGCTTCTTGCCCACCCAATAAGGCTCCACGGAGCCAGTTAGGTCATTTAGGCCGGGATCTGCTGCTCCAGCCAAGCACAGAGCTAAGCTGTGCCACCAACCCCAAAGCTTTCTTCTCATCCTTCCCACTCTCCCGTCAAGCTGCCACCTCCATAAAGAAGAGGGGGAGCACTTTTTCTCTCTTGCTGCCGAGAGGAGGATGCAGCAAAGCAAGTTTACACTGGATATATGCACACACTTCTTCACTCTCAGAGCAGGGGGGCAGTGGAATAGGCACCCAGAGAAGCTGCGGACTCTCCATCCCCGGAGGTGCTCAAGAAAGGCTGAACAGCCACTGGTTGGGGATGATGTAGGCTGATGATTTCCAACCTGTGGACCACAGACCCTTGGGGGTCTGCAGACCACGTCTCAGGGGTCCCCAAAAGATGACTATGATCAATCAAAAGTATGTGAATACCCACTTACAGGTCAAAGGGGTCCGCACCTCCATTGGACATTTCCAAGGGGGTCTGCACCTCCATTCAAAATCTTTAAGGGCTTGGCAAATGAAAAAAGGGTGAAAACCACTGATCTAGGCATAGCGATATCGATGTTGTACTATGGGGATTTCCCAGGCTTTGGGGCTTTGCTGGCTGCCCCCTTCTGCCCTCTCGGCTCCGAGTGTCAGGGTGTTTTTAAACGAGGCATTGGGTGCTGGCTGCGGCCCAGCCTGGGGAGGGTGGGTGGACTGTGCTGGGAATTAACTTTTAAAGGGTCCCCTGTTTTACCTGGGGCAGTTTCAGGTGTGATGTCCTGCGTTGTGTCAGGGTTCACTGTGTAGTTTTGTTAAGAGGCTGGACAATGGACATCACTGTCCAATTGTCCAGTGTCTTATAGGATAGTTTGGATAGGGCTGATCCTGCCTCAGGACAGGGGGCTGGACTAGATGTGACCTCTGGAGGTCCCTTCCAAGCCCACTTTTCTGGGATTCTACAATCTTGCTTACACACACTGGACACGTCTACATGAGACACTTTAAGGTGCATTAGCATAAATTTAAGGAGCATTAGGGCGCACACCTACATGTGCATGCTTTTAATGCACCTTAAAAATAACATTTTTGAGCTAATCATGCCTAAATATGATACCTGAAAATACAGGTATCGACTTTAGGAACAAATAATTAAAGTGTACTAAGGCAGACAAGGTTCCTTGGGTTTATTTGATATCTTTTATTAGACCAACCCAAATAGTTGGAGAATAGTTATTAAGCAAGCTTTCGGGTTCAAAACCCCTTCGTCAGGCTAAGGAGGTTTCAGCAGTTGTACTAACACACATGTAGATGCATTAGAGTCCGTTAACTGTGTGTGCGGACCGACTTGGGATGAACTTTAGTCCCAAGTCAGTTTACGCACGCATACACACAGCGTTAATGCACTTTAAATGCCTGCATGTGGAGATGCCTGCCTAAACTCATTTAATGCGCATTAAGCTAATGCGCATTAAATTCAGGCATGCTTAAATACACGTGTAGACATGCTCAGCATGGAAGGTTTTTCTTGTGGCTTCTTACAAGTGAAAAGAAGGGGAGAGAGGGAAGGATTTTCCATGGGTGAGTGACGGGCTCTGGAGTGGGGGGTGGAGATGGTGGCACAGCTGCCCCCTCTTCACGCATTGCACCGCACCAGGGGAGTCTCCAGGAACTTTTAAAATCTTTTAAAGGAGGTGAAAATCCCCCTCCCCTGCCCACCGCCGTGGCTTTCCCCACTGTCCCGGGGATCGGACAAGCACCGGAGTTGTTCCTGCCTGCCCCAAGGCGATTGCGTGCTGGTGGGCTCAGAAAGAGGCACTGGGGATGGCCTGGTTTCCCCCTGGGAAGGGAGGGAGCTACTCTCCTGCCCTGCTGTTGTGCTGTTCCTGCCCCCAGAGGAGCCCAGCTGCCACACAGTCTGGCCGGGGTAGGCAGGACTGGCCGTGGTGCTTCCTGTGCAGCTGGCCAGGCAGCAGTGGCAGGCGGGACAGGAGAGAGGAGAAGGGAAGGAGGGGGATTTCCACTTGGTTTAGTTACCTTACAAGTCCCTGGAGGCTGCTGAAGGCAGCCTGCCTGCATCCACGGGGGCAGTGGAGGCTGCGAGCTAGGGGTGCATCCACCCCTGCAGCACAAGTTGCTGTTTCCGCTCGAGAAACGCTAGATCCGGCCCTGGCGATGGACCAAACGAGGCAGCGGCAGTGACAGGGACTGCACCAGACTTCTGCTTTTCCTCTGCCTTCCTAACCAAATTGGAGGACCGGACCGCAAGAAATCTCACAAGGTCCAATAAAGACAAGTGCCAAGTCCTGCACATAGGGCGGATCAATCCCACGCACCGGTGCAGGCTGGGGGCCGACGGGCTGGGCACAAAGAAGCTGAACAGGAGCGAACAGTGTGCCCTTGCTATGAAGCAGGCTAGCGGTATCCTGGGCTGCACTGGTAGGAGTGGTTCTTCCCCTCTGTCCAGCACTGGGGAGGCCACATCTGGAGTACCGCGTCCAGTTTGGGGCTCCTCGCTACAGAAAGACCGTGGATAAATTGGAGAGAGTCCAGCGGAGGGCAACAAAAATGGTGAGGAGCCTGGGAAAGAGGACTGATGAGGAGCGACTGTGGGAATTGGGCTTATTTAGTCTGGAGAAGAGAAGACAGGGGGGAGAAGGGGGATTTAATAGCAGCCTTCAACGCCCTGAAGCGGGGTTTGAAAGAGGATGGAGCTGGGCTGCTCTCAGGGATGACAGCGGCCACAACAAGCAGCAATGGGTTCAAGTTGCAGCAAGGGAAGTTTAGGGTAGATATGAGGAAAACCTTCCCAAAAAGAGGGAAGTAAAGTCCTGGAACAGGCTACCCGGAGAGGTGGTGGCATCTCTATTCTTGGAGGTTTTAAGTTTTTAAGACCCAGCTAGACAAAGCCTTGGCTGGGATGACCGAGTTGGGGCCGGTCCTGCTTGGAGCAGGGGTTTGGACTAGACGTGCCCTCCTGAGCAACCTTCAACTCTCATTTTCTAATATTCCTCTTGAAACTTGCTCAGCCTGGGGCTGCAATGCTGGCACGGGGGAAGAGCTAGCAGCCTTGATATTTCTTGCCCTTGGGTGCAGGTATTCCTGCAATTCCCCTTGCCTGGGAGGTGGGAGAGGAGGCCGGCAGGTGAGGGGAGATTTGGAGGTCCGGAATATTTTGCTTGAGAAGCCTCAGACAGGAGACACTGTCCTTGGAGGTGCATTCACCCAGGGCAGCACTAGCTTCTCCCCATCGGGAGGTCTGAAGTACCTTAATACCTTGGGCAGGTGCCTCTAAATTGGGTGAAACCCAATTGGGTACCCTGGGACAGTGGTTTTGCACGACGCACAGCGTGCTGGGCCAGCGGTTTTGGTGAGGATAAGGCAGGCACAGCGGCACAGACACCTACGAGCCCACCTGTGCAGGCATGGGAGAAATAGCAAGAGATTCAGCGAGAAACACAGTGGGGAACTGACCCTCTGGCGATGCAGGCTGCGAGCTGCCTGTTAGCAAACCCTACCCCACGTTTCTGCTTCCAAGTCACAACTTTTCCAGGAAACCTGCGAGGAGGAGACCCCCCCCACGTGCAGCGCGTGCCCCTCCACCCTCATGGCACTAGCCTGAGCCCACACCAGGGTGCATCACCTTACCAGTCTCCGTAACAACTTGGGGATTGGGTGCACCCCCTTCACCACAAGTGCCAGGAAGTGTGGGTGCATGGAGCTGGCTTGGCGATGTGGGCTGCGAGGTGTCTGTCAAAGAAAAGGCCCAGAGCACCCTGGGCACAGAAGAGGGAAAGGATGCGTCTGGACCGCCAGGTTCGCCGCTGTCCTCTGGTGTAGGGACCACTTCCGGGGCTATCTGCGGTACGGACTCCGGGGCATCGTCATCCGCACCCTGCGGCTTGGCAAAGGTGTCAGCGGAGCTGCCCGCCGCGCTCTCCTCCTCTTCGTCCGGGTCCGGCTTCATGGACGGTCCCCGGGACGCGGATTCTTCCTCCGGCTCCAGCCGCACCCCAGCTGCTGCGGGGTCCCCGAGGTCTTTCTGCTCCTGCTTTTGCGGGAGAACACGCTTCTCTGTGCCTGTCCTCGCCCACCTGGCGTCAAAGGTGTTTGTGGGCTGCACACCACCGTCATCCTTGAGGATGTGGGCCAGCTCCCTGTAAAAGGACATGGTGTACCTGGTGGCCCCGCAGCTCCGGTTCTTGTCCCGGACCTTCTTATAGCAGGACTTCATCCACTTCGTTTTGGAGCGGCATTGCACCCAGTCCCGGTTGTGGCCGCAGGCGGTCATCTCTGCAGCGATCCACTGGAAGACCTCCTTGTTTTGGTGGGTCTTTCGGAGGGCCTGCTGGTTCTGCTCCTTGCCCCAGATGGCCAGGAGGTCCTTCATCTCCTCGTGGGTCCAGTTAGCAGACCGGCTGGAGGTGGCAGAGAGGGAAGGAGCTGGTTCCAACATTGTGCCTGTGTCATAGTAACATATACAGATCAGACCAATGGCCCATATTGCCCGGTATCCTCTGCCACGCATTACAGAGATTATGTTACTAAGTGGTCAATCTTGCACTAAATTTCAGCTGGCCACGCGTGCAAAGTAATTATCATGCCGTTAACTCATTAATCGCAGCATCCATTTAGACCAGCCACCCATGCAAAGTAATTATCACACCGTAAGCATGATTAGCCGCCTATAAAAAGAGCCAACTATCTACAAAATTAGTGGTTGAAAAATGTGCAACATCTGGTTTCTATCCAGCTTTAGTGTGCATGTGTGGCAGGGTCCTCCGCAAGAGCAGCGGATGTTTTCAGGTGAACCGGGTATAACTGCAGTGATCTATCCCCTCCCTGACATCCACCATCACGGGCTGAGAAATGCCTGAAGATACATCTCCAACAGCTCTATGCAACATTTATTCATTGATCCATCACCAGTGAAACCGTGCGGTCCCTTTTCCAACCTGGCTATTCTCCTGCGAGTCCAACAAGTCGATAAGATGCTGCATGAGTAATTACTTCTATTTTTTTTGTTTTTCAATTTTAAGCTAACTCCTGGCAACGTCAGTGGCTGCTCCCTGGTCGCAGTAGTCTAGGGCTGGGCGAATAACAATTCCCTAGCCACTTGGTGGGTGGCTTGGTTCCAGCCACGGGTGAGACTCAAGGCAAACTGGTGCCTTGCAAACCTGTCCCTGTGTGCAGTCTTTCGGCACAGGGTGGGGAAGCTGCGGGGGCCTGGCTTGCTGGGCTAGCGGGCTGCAAGGGGGGCCTGGTTACTTGCATGCTTAGACAGCGTATTGGAGATGGGCCTGGGTAAAAAACCAGCTCCTGGAGTTGTGGGGACGATGGGGAGAAGGGGCGCTGGAGGACCGGCATTTGTTCTTCCCTAAGCAACACTTGCAGAGGTGGGAGCTGGCTGCTTGGAAGTGGCAAAACTTCCCCAGCACGTGCCAGGTGTCCTCCATGAGCAATCAGATGAATGTCTATACATTCATGCTTTCTCTTGCTAAGAGCAGCAGTCCTTCTGATGGAAACATTATGCCCGTCCATAACCCCGAGGAGGAAGGAAAGGCTCTCCTTGATCTGGAGCAAGCCTGGGGAGGGGGCATTTGGGTGGGGTGAAAGACCGGCTGAGGTTGGAAACGGGGTCAGCCGTCTCCTGCATTCTTCCGACCTCGCTGCGCGTGCAGGGAGGCGCCTTGCACTGGCGTACGTGGGGCACGGCGTGCAGGGGGACCCTCCAGACAGCATCGGCACTAAGCACGTCTCAGTCAGACACGGTGCAAGAGGACCGGGACGGGAAAGGATTGCCCCTTCTTGTGAGGTGCTGCCACACTGGCTTTGCCTCTAGCAGTCAGGCACGCTGCTCACTCTTAGCTGCCCTGCTTGGCACAGCTTCACAGACCGCCCCCCTGCTTCCCAGCACTGGACTCTAACTGGGACCAGTCCCTCAGGGGGGGCATTAAGGGTTCAGTCCCCAAGCCTAGAGACCGGGAAGAAGATACCTAAAAGCAAAGGCACCTTCCTCTCCTTGTCCCCACTTTCCCCTAGGTTGTGATGCACACCTAGCACACCACGGTTGTGCTGCACACCCTGTGCTATGCTGCCGGCAGCTCCAGGGAAGAGGCGTTTGTGGACTTCACACCACCATCACCCTTGAGGATGCAGGCCAGCTCCCTGTAAAGAGGCACGGTAGGCACCAGAGCTCTGGTTCCTGTCCTGGACCCTCTTACGGCAGGACTTTCTCTGCACCCAGACCCAGCGGGGCATGGCTTCAAGTGGTTGGGGAGTGGGGAAGAGGGCGAGGGCCAAGGGGAGGTTTGCAGTGAGACGTGGTTCTGGGGTCGGGAGATAAGTAGCAGGGAAGACAGGAGCTCACTGCCTGGAGCAGCCAGCATTACCTGGCCTAGTCTAACTGGGGTGGGCCAGGAGCAGAAACTTCTGCCCGGTTCAAAAAGCGAGTTAGGAATTACATGGGGACAAAATAGCAGGGAACGTGGAAGGAAATGCGTTAGGGGATGCAAAGAGTGCTCATCTAGAAATGGGATGGCTCCCATCCCTCCGGCGTACGGGACGCTTTGGATAGTTGGGGGTGGTCCTGCTCCGAGTCAGGGGTCGGACTCAATGGCCTCTGGAGACCCCTTCCAGCCCTACCTCTCTATCGCTCTGCGACTATGCTGTGCCTGTGTGTGCTCCTCTATCCCCGTGGCACTGGCACGTGCCCGCAGCAGAGTATGAAGACTTACCAGCATCTGCCATGGCCTGGGAGTTGGCTACAGCCCTCTTGCCACTGGGACTGGGAGGTTTGGGTGTGGAGAGCTGGGTCGGTGGCCCGGGCCGCGAGGCACCCATCGAGACAGGAGCACGGGGCATCCTTGGCACGCGTGTGGGAAAGGGGGTTACTGGTTCGGCAGTGTCACTGCACTCTTGTGGGGTCAAGGGTGGCATTTCCAGAGCCGTCTGCCACCTCGACGGAGTGCCGCTGTTGCTCCCATCCTGTGGCTCAGTTCTGGTGTCCCCCGCGTCCCGTTCCTCTGCGTCTGGGACCTGGCTTACAAGCAGCTCCGGGGACATGGAGTCATCTTCCGGCACCCACCAAGCCCCACCTGCAGCAAGGTCTCCCAGGCCCTCCTGATCCACGGGGGGACTCCTCTGTCCTCTGCCCCTCTTTAACGAACGGGGGCCAAAGGGGCTGCTGGTCTGCACGCCACCGTCATCCTTGAGGATGCGGGCCAGCTCCCTGTAAAAGGACATGGTGTACCTGGTGGCCCCGCAGCTCCGGTTCTTGTCCCGGACCTTCTTATAGCAGGACTTCATCCACTTGGTTTTGGTGCGGCACTGCTCCCAGTCCCGGTGGTGGCCGCAGGCGGTCATCTCCGCGGCGATCTGCTGGAAGACCTCCTTGTTGCGGTGGCTCTTGCGCAGGGCTTGCTGGTTCTCCTCCCGGCCCCAGATGGCGAGAAGGTCCTTCATCTCCTCGTGGGTCCAGTTAGCAGCCCGGCTGTAGGTGGCGAAGAAGGAAGGATCCGGCTCTGACATCGCACCTGCGTCATAAGAACAGAAGAAGTGCCAGATTGGGTCAGACCAGCGGTCCGTCTTCCCCATCACTCCACCACTGGAGGTTTCCCAGAAGAGGTGGTGCAAGTCTTGGTGAGGGATGCTCTAGGAGTAGACAATGCCAGGAGGTCTCCGTAAAGAATAGCTCTGCAACCCGGAGCAGGTGGACATTGGAGAGGAGAGCGAAGGAAAGCGCCCTAGCCAGCTTAGTTATGCAATGAGATTAAAGCAGGCGGGATCGTTTCATGGAGGGGCGGGGGTACAGAAAGAGAAGTGCTGACTGTCCCCAAATAATGGAAAAATGGGAAGCATTTCTTTCCCTCCCCACGCCCCGCTTCCCATGCTTCTTTCTGAGTTTTGCTGGTTGCCCTGTGGGACCAGGAAGAAATCTCCCCCCCGCTGTTTTAGGATATAGACAGGTGTGAGATCCTAGCATGAACTATCCTTGCTTTCCTGCTGGAAGCTGCAGACAGGCGCTCGGAAAAAAAAATGGAGGAAAAACGATGGTGTGGTGAGGTGTCACCTCCTCCGGGCTCCCATTAGTGGACCCATCGTAGGCAGGAGCGGAGGAAGGAGCTGGTGCAGCCATGGGTCACGGGTGGTCGGTCAGGTCATGTCTGGCTGTGTTGGGTCAGGTCCTTGCTCCAGGTGATGGGCAGGTCTCCCTTGGTAGCCCTTCACCACTGCGTGGGGCACAAAGGGGGCTTGGTCACGAGGCTAGGAGCGCTCATGGTTAGCTTGAGGCTCAGCTGGAGCAACAAGAGTCCCGAAGCAGTCCCTCGTCGGCTCCCTGGAGCCATGGCGAGGGGGGCAAGGAGTTTCACAAAGTATCTGCAAGGTGAGGAAACTTCTTGCAGAACCCAAAGCACAGGGATTAGGCTTGTCACTGTGTGCCATGCGACACGCTTTAGGCTTTATACATCCACACTTCTCCCCAGCTTGCAGACAGACCCCCGGCCTCAAACGACATCTCTCAAACAACAGACTAATGAACCCCCGTCCCCAGCAAGGCACCGGGCCTTGCAATGGTGCCCGAATGCCTGCTGTCCCCCCACGTCAATACAGACTACCTTATTATTGCTGGACCTACTAACAAGGAATCCAATATCTGAGGTGCATGCACCAGCAGCAATACCAGCATCGTGTCTGCCATCACCTGCATACCGTGTCCATCTGATGTCTACCTTGGAGAGACAGGATAACGTCTATGTGCAAGGCTGAACGACTTCAGGTGCAAAAAGAAACAAAAGCCCGTCTCCAGCCTCCCTGGACACTCCCCAGGGAATATGGGTTCATACCTCATTACTTGGATTAGTTTTTCTGATCCTGTTTTCTCCCCCCTACGTATGTATGCCTCTCACAGCATCCCTCGTCTCCCTTTCCCCTTGTTATCCTGCTTTCTAACCTACTGGGCGCATCTACACGTTCATTAATATGCCTTAGATACTGCACATTTATTTTGGTACTTTCTTAATGAAGTACTAATCGAATGCACAGTAACTAGAGTTATTGTGCAGTACCGCCGGCACATGGTTTTTTAGTGCCGCTTACTGCACATTAGCCTAATAACACTGTGCAGGAGGCTATGAGCAGGGTTTTTAACTGCTACGCTACAGCGCAGTGTAAATGCACAGCAAGCGTAGACGCGCGTAGACGTGCCCCGCTGTTCTCCAATCGTTCACTGCACTTTATGCTCTGCTTTACGCTGTCCTTTCACAGCATTTGATAAAGTGGATTTGGGTGAACCTTTATATAGGCTATATAGGATAAAGAGAAACTTGATATAGGTTATTTAGCTAGTCTAGAAAGGAACATATCTACGCCGCCCTTCCATGTTTCTGTCACCCACCAATGTATCTGGTGCTAAGCCAGGGGTAGGTAAAATCCAGCCCGTGGGCTGAAAATATGGTCCATCGTGATTGATGTGTGGCTGCTTCTCTGAATCCCTGGCATGCAGCTGGGGGATGGGATGGACTCGGCTCACAACAGCTCACCAAAGGTCCCTCCAGCCCAAATAATTGCCCACCCCTGTGTTAAGCAATTAGAGACTCAAAATAACACACAATGCATATAGAAAGGGAACAGGGCTCTTCTCTATGATCCCATAATGGTAAAGGAACTATGCACAGGCTTCAGAAATATTTGAGGGAAAATAATAACTGCTGCGGTCTCCCTGACTTTATCCGTGGAAGGTTTGGGCGCAATGTCTTGTGCTGCGTCAGGATCAATGGGAGTTGTGCAAAAAGTTTAGGCTCTGGGTCTGTACTTGGATAGGGGTGCTCCTGCCCCAGGCGGGGCGGGTGGACTAGATGTGACCTCTGGAGGTCCCTTCCAGCCCCGCTTCTCTGGGAGTCTGTTGACTGAACACTTCCCTGGATCGGAGAGAGGCAGTTCGTGGTGTTAGTTTGAGGTCACAGTAGTATAAGAGTGATGTCGTAACCGTGGCAGTCCAGAAATGATGCGCGGCAAGGACTCCTTAGTGCGATCGCTTTAATTAGATGCGCTCGTCCAATGCACAGAAGAAGAAGAAGAGTCTTACACGGGAAAACTTGTCTAACTTTATCCCAGCTACACAGATGGTCTGATAAAAAGAGATCACCCTAAGAAATCCTTGCCGGTTTCAAGTCAAGCAGTAGGAAGGGAAGCTCTGGGGTGGGGAGAAGGGCACTATTGAATGCATGATTGAACTGTGGGAAACCAGACTTGCAGGACCATCTCAGATCAACGTGAGCCACGCAAGGTCAGTCCCTTGCGGCAGCAGCTCAGGGAAGGGTTGGAGGGTTGCAATTCTTCCTGTCACTCTCAGATCAGACCGTTTCCGAGGATGGGGGCGCGGGGTAGTTATACCACTCACCTGGGAACGAGCCTTCAGACAGCGCACTCTCTCCAGAGTCCTCATGGTCCTGGACACAGAGCTCCACTTCCCCTCGCTGGATGCGGCAGATTAAGTCCGGCGTGGGACCCCGATGTCCTATTCAGCAAAGTGCATCAATGATAGTTACGGCTCGTTATTCTCTGCCCGGTGCCCAACTGAGATTTATGAAATCGTTCCAATAGACTGAAATTTCCTAATGGGCCTTTGAGGGAAAATGGAAAGCTGGCTGTTTAGGATGAAAGACGATGGCCCTTTGCACCCAAGTCTATGGAAAGATGGTCATATAAAACGGTAAAGCATCAACCCCTAAGAAGTACATAAAGGTTATAAAAAAAAACTCACAGTGGCACTATGAAACATGGGCAAAGGTTCAGAAAGCTGTCATGTCCCAAAAAAGACTGGGTGTATTCAAATCCCACATGGAAAAGAGAGAGAATAAACAGGTTTATGGATGGATATAGTCTGTCATCAGGATAACATTCATTACAGAAAAATAAATGGGTTCATTGTCAGTGAAAGTATAACGACTCCTGGAGGGAGTGACAGTGGGCACGTCTACATGAGCCACGCAACGCTTGCTGCGCGTTGGAGTAATAGCACTGTGCAGTAGCGTGTCACAGCAAAAAACACGCTACTAGCCGACTGCAGGGGCGGTCAACCAGGGGTATGCATGCTCTTGGGGGGACTCTGAAGGGTCCCAGGGGTGGGCAGGGACAGAGCGCTGCCACCCCGTGCTGCTGCCTTGCAGGAACAGGGCCGGGACAAGGCCACGCACAAATGTGGCACTGCCACCACTTTCCCCACCCCACAACATCTGGCCGCTCGCCACTCTCCCCTCCCCGGGGGTACACTTATTGAAAAGGGGGTCACCAGGGGTACACTTATTAAAAAAGGTTGAACACCCCTGGCCTGCTGCCCGGTGCTACTAAGTTAAAGCGCAGTAAGCGTCACTAAAGAACCATGCGCTGGCGCTACTGTGCAGTAACGCTAAGTAGTGTGCATTTAGTTAGTGCTCTATTACGGAAGTACGAAACTCAGTGCACAATATCTAAGGCACGCTCATGTGTCGACGTGCCCAGTGACGCTTTAGAGTACATAGGAAATGTATTCATATTGTCATGGCAAACGCTCCAGAAGTAGGCTCTGGTCAAAAAGAAAAGGGGACTATCATGAGAATAATAGATGCAACTCCAACAGTCCTCCCACTCACTTAAATGATCAGGACAGCAGTGGATATGACCGCGTAGGTGGGTAACTTCTGCAATGCGAGACGCCTGCAGAGCGAGAGTCCACGGGTGTTAGTCCATACGGACAAAAAAGAAAAGAAAAGGGAGGGAATATGTTCTTGGAGCGTGCAAAAGTCCACGTGACGTGGGTCCTGTTCCGGAATAAGATACGAGCATCTCAAAAGTGGTGGCTGGTTAATAAAGTAAGATTTCGTAATAACATGTTTACTTGAATCTAGGATGCGATTCCCTCCGTGTTCAGTGTGGGGGGAGAGGACGGCCTCTCGTCTGGGATCCAAGGGCGAGGCTGGGGGGTACGTGGCTGCTGCGACTCTGGCTCCAGTCCTGACCCAGGCGCCACAAACTCCGTCTGTCCCCTCCACTGCCTTTGCCCTCCTTATCGTGGGGAGCCAGACACCAGGCAGGACCAGGTAAATGGAAAAACATGGGAACAGAACAGGCCAATGTGCCTGACTTAAGTATTAGGAGAGGATGGTGAGCAACGGTTACTGCCCATGACTTAGAAAAGAGTAGAGATGATTCCAGACAAATGGTGACCTATAATATCGTATGAACCCACAGGGAGACGATTAGGAAGGCCAGGCGTGCTTGGAAATGCGTCTGGCAAGGGTCATTAAAAACAGTGAAAAGGGATTCTCTACATCCATCAAAAGGAAAAGGAAGACCAGAGAAACAATAGGTCCCTTGGAGAATTCAGGGGGCAATCCAGTTCTGGATGATGCAGTGGAGGCTGAAATATTTAATGCCCATTTTACTTCGGTTTTCACAAATAGGGGCAGCTACCAGACGATAAGCACCAGGTTTTCATAAATAGGGGCAGCTACCAGACAGGGAAGGGGACAGACGGCCCAGAGTAGTAGAAGATCAGGTTGGAGACCACTTAGAGAGGCTAGATGCTTTCACGCTGGCAGGGACAGACCAGATGCACCTTAGGATACCGAGAGAATTGGCTGAGGTCATCTCAGAGCCACGGGCAATCCTCTCTGAGAACTCGTGAAGATTGGGCGAGGTCCTGGAGGACCGGAAAAGGGCAGACATAGTGCCCGTCTTTAAGACGGAGAAGAGGGAGGATCCAGGAAACCGCAAACAGCCTGACCTCCATACCTGGAAAGATCACAGACCTGGTCTTCAAGACACCTTGGGAAGAAGGTGACCAGGAACAAGCATCACAGATTCACTAGGAGCAAGTTATGCCTGGCTTGCTTCTTGGTTTCCTTCTGTGGTAGGGTGACAGGCTTTGTGGATGAGGGGAGGGCAATGGACGTGACAGGCCTTGATTTTAGCAATGCTTTGGACACGGTTTCTCACAGCATTCTCATCAGCAAGCTAAGGAAATGCGGACTAGGCACAGGAACTGCAAGGTGGATGTATAACTGGTTGGATCATTGCGCTCAACGAGTCGTCATCCATGGCTTAAGGTCAAGCTGGGAGGAGGTACCAAGTTGGGTGCCCCAGGGGCCAAGCTAGGACAGTGGGATCAAAGCGCATGATTGCTCCGTTTGTGGAGGACACCACGTTGGGAGAAATAGTCTGCGATCGGTGAGACGAGATTCAACAAGGACAAGTGCAAAGTCCCGCACCTGGGGCAGAATAACCACACGCGCCAATACAGACCGAGGAACGACTGGCGAGGCTACACTACGGCGGAGAAGAGCCTGGACGTCGCAGCAGACCATAAACTGAACGTGCACCAACAGTGTGCTCCCGCTGACAAAAAAGCCAACAGCATCCCAGGTTGCATTCACCAGTGTCACTTGCAAATCAAGGGAAGTGACTGGGTACATGTGACTCATAGGGACAGGCCGAGGGAACCGGGCTTATTTAGTCTAGAGATGAGGCGACTGAGAGGGGATTTAATAGCAGCCTCCCACGCCCTGGAGGAGAGTTCAACAGGATGGAGCTGGACCGTTCTCAGTGGTGAGAGATGGCAGAACAAGGTGCAACAGTCTCGAGTCGCAGCCTGGGAAGCGTACGTTAGATATTAGGAAGTGTAGTAAAACACTGGAACAGGTGGTGGACTCTTCATCCTTGGAGGTTTTTAAGATCCAGCTAGACAAAGCCTTGGCCGGGACTATCTAATTGGGGCTGGTCCTGCTTGGAGAAGGGGGTTGGACTAGATTTGACCTCCTGAGGTCCCTTCCCACCCCAATTTTCTAGGATTCTTCCACTCTACTCAGTACTGCGAGGACCTCACCTGGAGCACTGTGTCCAGTTTCGTGTCCCATGCTTCAAGAAACGTATGGACAGATTGAAAAGTGTCCTATAGAAAGGGACCGACATGATTAGAGCATTGGGAAGCTAACCTATGCCGTAAAGTTGAAAGAACTGGTATTATTCAGCCTGGAGAAGAGAAGACTGGGGAGGGATCTTATAACAGGCTTCAAATAAGTGGAGAAGAAAGCCATTGAACAGAAGAGTAAGCAGGATACCAAGGGTCTCAAAGTCAATGCAGCAAAGGCAGAATCCATAGTTTGTGCAGCTGGAGATACAACAGCAGAACAAGAGCCAAAATGTCAGTGACTCTTTATAAGAAACATTTGGTTTCCATCTTGCATAAAGGGATACCATCAGGGGGATGGGTGGAGGAGCTGGAACAGCTAGGTGAAGAAGTAGGAGCCTGATAAGAGCTCCACTGACTTGGGCTGAGGAGCAATCAGAAGAGACCGGAAAGGATCAGAGGCCACTGAAGCATGCATGCCAGGTTTGGACAAGATACAACAGGCCAGATGAAGTAAGAACAAATGTCACAAGTCCCAGTTCCCAGCGACCAGTTACGAATGGCACGCTTGGCATCCATCCTGTGGGCATTCGGGAGACCAAAGGCGGTCGGTCATCCTGGGAAGAAAATGCTGGATGTGGAAGATGCAGGACTTGGAGCAAGAAACAAGGCAAGGAAGTCAGCTGGAGCAGGTTAGAGGAAGGCTAGGAAAAAATTACTGGTAACAAAGAGCAAGATCAATGCCAGAGCAGTACGCAGAAAGTGGATTTAAACCACCTGCCAACTCTGCAAGAGGATAAGCTAGGAGGAGACATTGCAGAGTTCACACAGCTCGGGGGGAGAAGCAAGAAAAGGAGCTTTACCTAATGAAACGAGGGCTTGGTAATTCCTCAGCATCTGCTCGCGGTACAGCGCCTTGTCTCCATCGTCCAGCAGCGCCCACTCCTTCCGTGTGAAGTACAGCGCCACGTCCTCAAACACCACCTGGAGCTGCCATCACAATTGTTCACACTCAGCCTCATCCAGCCACAACCTTGGGGTTTACACTACCCCACCGCACTCTGCTACCACAAGTACTCCAGGTGGGATGCAAGACTCCATGCCCCTTTGCTGTCGCCCCTGTCCGAGTACAGCTTTTGGCAGGGACTCAACCCTACCAACAGAGGAGCGCGTTTGCTGCCCTTGCCACGTCCTCCTGGGGAAAAAAACCCACGAAGCTTCTCCTTCTGTTGGGACATGCTATGTCACCCATAGGGCAGCTAAGCTAGCATAGCAACACCAGTGGAAACTTAGCTGTGCAACCAGTCCCGAACTTCGGGAAGTGGTTTCCATACCAGCAAGTCACAAGGAGAACAATATGTCTAGCAGGGGTGATCCAGGGAATTCATCCACCTCCTGCCCTTGACCTCTAGGGCCTTGTAGGGTGGTGCCAGAAGCTCCCTTAGCTCTGCACATGGCCCTGGACCATGCTGGTCCAGAATCCCCAGGCCCTTACTTTGCTCACGCAACACATGGAGATCTCCCTGCTGACGTCCTACCTTAGCTGCCATCTCTCCTGCGTTGACCAGGGGGTTAGAAACGAAGGGCTGGGTAAAGAGGGAATGTGGATTGCCAGCGGCTTAGCCCAAGCTCCTGGAAATCAACCTGGACATACGAGAAAGAAATGATTGTGACATTCAAACTCCATAACTCTTAACTTCAATCTGTCGTGCAGTGAAGTGTCCACATTTCCTTTGCGCAACGCGCACTTGCAAGCAGGAAAGGGATCCTCCAGATGCAATTATACCGTGGCATGATTAATGCACGTGTTTATTTTTGTTCAGGAACTCTAGAAACAAAGCTCTAACGAGGGGAAGATACAGGCATGGCACGAGGCTGAAGTTACTAGATGCTTACCAGGGACATCATTTACAACAGCTCTTGTAACTGGGGATAGTTGGGGGTGGTCCTGCTTTGAGCAGGGGGCTGGACCAAATGACCTCCTGAGGTCCCTGCCAACCCTCATTTTCTACGATTCTCACGGTTTCATTGTGCTTAGGGTCAGAAACGTCACCGGGTCCCACCCCCTGCTCCAGGCAGGATTGGGTGCCGCGGTCATATCACCCCAGCCAAATATCTGTCCAGCCTCCTCTTGAAGACCCCTGAGGTAGGAAGGAGAGAGCATCACCTCTAATTTGTCACACCACCTAAAATCAACATAATGATATATATATATATATATATATATATATATAAATAATATTCAATAATATCCCTTCATTAAAGAATAGTACTGGAGACTGGGTTACTAGCTGGTGAGCTTTTGTCCTCTGTGTAGATCAGGGATTAAAGCTGCATTTCTAAATCCTTCCCATTTGGTTGCTAATAATCTGCTCTGATGCGACAGTTTCTCTAGCATCACAGTAATGAGAGACATACGTCGTCAAACCCGTAAACACCTTGGGAGAACCGCCGGTCATACAGATCCTTTGAAAGGGAAAGGTGATGTTCACCAGGGTGCTGCACTAAAACCACTCGATTTTACTTTTTGCATGGGAAGGAGAGGAGGGGAAAGCAATTCCTTCCACATGCAAGCTGTACGTTGCCTAGGGGCTAAACGGAAGAAGGACGGATTTCATTCTGCACAATGCAATCGTCCTCCTGCGAGGCAGTCATTAGGCCCACCAGGCCATCCAAAGGGTTAGTACCACCTACGACAAGAGTCATATTTCTGGTTACTTGCCCGCCCGAATATTTGAAACTCTGGGCACAACCATCGTATGTGGAAAAAGCAGCCTTTTTCTCTGCAGCTTCTCCAACCTGATGCATCACTGCTCGAAAAGCGAGCGGAGGATCATGGTTGAAACATGACATCTGTAAGTCTTCCCTCGGGAACACGGAAGGCAGATGAATAACCCCACTCCCCTATTTCTTTCTCTTGTTCTAGGTTACTTTCCTTCCCTGCAGAAGTCTTCCTCTCCATCCCTTTCTCCATTTAAATGGCACAGATTTTAGAAATTAACCTTTCACTCTTGAGCTCGTATATGCCAGTTATCCAGGTGGTGTAATGTGAGCTTTTCAGCCTTTATGGGTAATTAAAACATTTGCAATTTGAAGGTACTGAAGAGAAGATGCGCTTGCCACAATACTCGTCACAAACTGCTTGATGATGCCTTATATCCTCCCTCCAAAAAGAGTTGCCCTAACTGGGTAATCCCCACCCTGACCTGTACAGAGCTGCATGTCTAGTAACTTCGGCGCTGGAGGAGCGCTGTATTTTTACCAAGCTGCTCAGGAGCAGGGGTTGGAGGAAAGCAATGGTTCATGAGCCCAAGGTGGCCTTCAAGGGGTTTGGGCCTAAATTGGTCTCTTACTCTACATCCACTCCCTTGAACCATTCACTTTCTATAGCAATCGATAGGTTTGAATAAGGTTTCACGCACCAGCTCGTAACATCCTCCAGCCGAGCTGCATGGGAACAGGCCAGTATACTGCATGCTGCAAGACCTCCCATCTAACAGGCTTGTGTAATAGAGATGCACTTACCCTTGTCTTATTTTTCCAGATGAAGTGCAGGAGAACAGCTGGCCAAGCCTTTCAAGTACTCCCTGGTGCACATTTGGATGAGCGCTGCAATGAAAAGAAAAACTTGGGAAGTACACTCATTGTCACGAGGGCTTGGTCTGCCCACGCTAGCGATGTTCGTCCTCCGCGCTCCACCCCTTCTCGGAGGGACACTGCTATTGGAGGCCCAACAGATGAATAATTAACCTTCACGAGGCCCTTGTGCTTTTCTCTCAGGTTAATACCCAGGTCTCTCACTGAAGTTTTAGCTAACTAGAGGAATACAACACTAAAATTCTTGGTTCAAAGGTGACACCTTTTATCAGACCAACTAGAAGACAGCAAAAAACCCCCACCAACCCTTGCTTTTCAAGCTTTTGGGCACACACACCTTTCTTCAAGTTGAGGGGAAACGAAAGATAGTAAAAGTCCCCTTAGGTAGAAAACTCTGTACACGCAAGTGTTTCGTATTCCAGCGCAAGTTTCTCAGAAATACCTACCATTTCTGATGTATCGCAATTAATTTTAGCTCCCGAGACCAAGCCAAATCTGCACTGAATTTTTCTGCAACGTAAATGTATGTGGGGTTTTTTTTCCCCATTCCAGCTCCAGTTCCTCAGAAGACTTCAGATTTGCTATATCGCAATTCATATTATACCTGATGATCGAGCTGAAGCTACAGGCCTGGAAAACATTTTTTTTTAAGGAGGAAAGAGGGTCTTTCAGGACTTGTCACTGACAAGAAGGAACGGCGTGAAAGGACAGCATCTCTCAGAAAAGCAAATGCAGAGGTTTGCCTTTTAAAGATGCCTTTGCACGTGCAAAACAGGAGTTGCTTTTATAGGGGAAGAAAAGAGGGCCATGCAATCCTTGAGAGACTGCTCCCCAAAATAACCTTCCCCTCCACGAAGACAGAAAGAGCCGCTGCTGGGGGTGCACCGTGGCTCATCTTCCTCTTAGCTGTCCTCTGATCATCATCTCCCTCTGCCATCCTCGAGGTTAAGACAATATGCCCCTCTTTCCTACTTGGGGAGCAATGTGGTGGCTGCCCCTAGGTTATACTTTGGTATATTTGATATCCCTATTTGCAGTCCCCATGTATCCTTTTATACATTTATTTCACAGGCATTTTAGAGCTCATTTAAAACAAGCTCTAAAATTAACCTCGTGAACCTCCCCCGCCCCCACCCCTTATTATCTACCCAGACTAATTTCTCACTCACATCTGGATGCCCAAATGTTGCTTCATTTCTACCCTTTGCT
Organism: Caiman crocodilus; assembly: GCA_030014935.1. Lineage (NCBI taxonomy): Eukaryota > Metazoa > Chordata > Crocodylia > Alligatoridae > Caiman > Caiman crocodilus. The sequence goes on along the minus strand of JAGPOW010002581.1, from coordinate 141,549 downwards.
GCCGTCTCCTTTTTCAAAATGTGGAGATTCACCCTAACCCTAAACTGGACGGGGATGGTGAACCCCCCCAACCTGAGCAGTGAAATCCTTCCCTGAGACTTTCCAGTCCCCTTCCCCTTCCCACTATTTTTATACCAGTGCAGATCACTAATATGACACGCTATATTTATACTCCTCCCCCCATCCCCTGACCTTTTACTTTTAGCCTCAAAACATGCTGTTTCGTGCCAAATTTTACATAGCATCTCAGTTTGTTCCCACATTCCTATTTTTATCTTCTTCTTGTTTTTCTGCAATGCATCCCTTTCCTTTTTCGCTGCATCTCTCTCACCCGAGCCGTCTTCAGTGCGGCTCAAATCCTCCGCTAACGCTTTGCCATTTGGCAGCACGGCGTTGCTCCTTGCTGCCCGCATCCAGCTCGGCCAGAGGTCCCAGCAAGTTTTTTGCTCAGTTCAGTTGCTCGAGTATTTTAAGGCCTTGCTTTTACTCCTGTCTCGTGTGCGGCTGGTGTTGTCACGCAAAGGCATGAATAAAGGAAACCCCCACCTGTATCCTATAGCTGCAGTCCCAAGGGGTGTGCAACCCCCTTCCTTTTCCTTCGCGCGGATTGTGACAAGCCTTGCACACCTTTGTTGCACCCTGAGAAATGATGCACTTATGAGCCTGCCTCTGTGTGCTCTGTCTGTAACACTGGTTCTCTATGTTTTTGGACTCCAGGCAATCCTCCAGGCACTCCATAACTTGCATGAATTGGAAGTTTCTGAACCTAACTGATATAATATTATGCTAATTTCTGCAGCCCAATTTCAGAAACTGATTTATAATAATACAGTGCTGACCCCCCTCACACAGGACTGTCCAGGCAGGGACAAGCCTGAGCCTACCTTAGCTGCTCACCTTATCTTCCCATGCCTGAAGAAAGGTGCTTGTGCCCAGGAGCTTGCGAAGAACGATTCCTCTCCAAATATTTAGTGGGTCTAATAAAAAATACCACATTTACCCAAGGAACGGTGCCTGACTGCACCTTGCAACACCCTTCAAAGGATCTGGATGCACCCTGCTTGAGCATCACGGGTCGAAAAGGAATACTAAGCCACGCACGCCGGAAAGGAGCCAAAAGGCAGGGAAGATCTGCACCTCGCAGACCGACTAAAGCAGAGATGCCTATGCTTTTGTGAGCAAACAGCTTGCTTTGCCAGATGCTGTGAAGGTCCAGCAGGAAAAGGACTGGAAGGGCTGCAGCTGCTGGAGGGAGGGAGGGAGGGAGGGAGGGAGGGGAGGGCCTGCTTTGCCTTTTCCCCTCCAAGTCACATTGCCTTGTGCGTGTGCCTCTGCGCAGAGGGATGGCCAACTGCAGGTTTGCCTGTGTCTTTAGATCTGGCTTTCAACCCTCCCCTCAGTCCCACCTTCCCGTGCCTTCTCTCCTCCCTGGCACTGGCCGTCCACACTTGTGCAGCCCCAGCGAGCTGTCGGGACGGACGACCTTGCGAAAGCAGCTTCTCCAACGGAGCCCACTCAACGAAGAGGTGGGGGAAGTGGTTTTTTTGGAGGCGAAGATGGATCGGTAATACTTGCAGATTGTACCATTCGCTCCAGCTCCGCACAACCGGCTTCTGCAGCAATCCCCGTGGACTTGTCTGTCATCCCGACCATCCGGCAGCGGGAAGGGACTGGAACTGGGATACAGTTCGCTGGATGGTGGGTTATTGCCCGCTGGCTGTCGAGAGTCAGGCATATGCTTACTGCAAGTAAAACGAATGCTCATGAGGCTGTCCTGACCCTGGCTGGGTTGGGGGATCCTCATGGGCTCAGAGGCACAGACCCCCTTTTGCTCCCCAGTGCTGGCTGGATCTCTCTCCTGCACCACCCCAATTAGTCTCCCACCCAGGCAGCAACTGTCTGCCTTCTCTGCTACCTCTCCCTCTTGCTGCAAGTCTCGCTGCTCCCCGAGCCTTCATCCCCACTCACCAACCAGGCAGAGCGATGTCCTCCTCTTCGGAGCTTGCAGCTGACTCAGAGCCTAAAAAAAAAAAGGGGACAGGAAAGTGCTTCTGCTTTTACCCCTCTTCTCTCCTGACCCTGGGTATTTCTACCCCTCTTCTTGGCTCTGGGACTGGATGATCTCCCAAGGAGACAAGCCAAAGTCCAGCTCTGGGGAACAGAGGAGTTGCGTGAAGACGAGCCCATCAGGTCTGCTAGCAGTGCGCCAAGCAGCCCTGAAGAAAATCCTGTATCCCAGTCCTAGTGCGCAATGAGCCAGAAACAAGCGCTCCGTGTCCGGAAACAAAAATTCATCAGCTGGCTGCACGCGAAGAAATAAGGACGAAACACCGATATCGGGTTCGTGGTGCATCACCGCTTATCGAACGCACGAGCGTTTCCGCTGAAAGGTGAGAACGACCCAGCTCCCTTTGGAGAGGCCTCGATTTCCCGGTGCTCAGCTACTTTTCTTCTGTAAATTGCGTTCTGCTCCCCTGGATAATTCCTCTCACTCCTTCCCCTCCGCTGCGTTTTCCCTACGCTGGGCCTGGCTCTTGTGACCGGAGACCCCATGAAGATCTCAAATGATCTCACCCCACCGGACCTGAGGAAGAAGCTCTTACATTGGGAAGCTCATCTGACTTGATCCCGACCGTCTAGTTGGTCCAGTAAAAGGGATCGCCCTAAGAGAGATGATCGTCCAAACACCGCAGGGAGCTTGGTAAAAATATCTCCTCTGCTGAAGACAAAATGGAAAGGACCTCAAAGATCATCTGATTTTGAGCTTTATTCGTGCCACCCTCCCCTTCTCCCTGCAATACATGGAACTGGCTGGGACAGGGGCTTGTGGGGCAGCTCGCCTGGCAGGGGAGACCTCCTTACCCATCTTCCAAAGGAACATTAAATGAAACCCCAACCCCTCACATTTCCGGCTTGTTTTCAAGCCTCCGGGTCTAAAGATCCTGAGTATGGGAACTGTTTTTCAACTGCTTCCCCGCCTCTTCCCCAGAGCAAGGTGGCAGAGACAGAGACAGATCAATGCAGATAGACAGATATATAGAGAGAAAGAGAAATAAAGACAGCTAGAGAGAAAGACAGATAGATATCTCTATATCTATGTATGCATACATATATATCTCTATGTATACATATATATACACACATATATATAAAGGGTAGCATAAAAATGATAATGTGGCATAGGCACGATGGTCCAGAAATTGGAGGCAAGGATGTCTTAGGGTGATCTCTTTTAGTGGGCCAACTACTTAGTTGGGATAAAGTTAGACGAGCTTTTGAATGCTAGACGTGTGCTTCATCGGGTCATCAAAAGCGTGTCCGACTCCAACCCAAATATATAGTCCTCCCCCAAAAAATCTCACCCTAAGAGACCGGATGAAGAAGGCCTTGCTTGTTTAAAGCTCGGGATAAATTGACCCCAACTACAGAGGTGGTCCAATCAAAGAAAAAAACCCTATGAAATCTTTGCTATTTAAATGGACTGGAGCCCTGGGGAGTGAATTATTGCTCTCTCTTGTTTGTAGTGGTATAGAGAGAGAGAGACAGAGAGCACAAGCTTTTCTGAAGCCAAGTGCACATCTTAAAAATAGCTGTTTACCATCGTAGCTGGGGCATGGGAGAGGCGGTAAACACGGCCCTAGACTGCAAGGGTGGTTGGGAAAATTTGACCACACTACAAACACAAGAATTCACACCCCAGGGGGCTCCAATTAATTTAAATAGCGAGGATTTCTTAGCATTTACCTTTGATTGGACCAACTCTGTAGTTAGGATAAAGTTAAACAAGCTCTTCCAATGCAAGACATTCTTTGCCGGGTCTCTTAGGGTGAGGTCTTATTTTTGGACCCACTGTATACTTGGGATAAAGTTAGACAAGCTTTTGATGACCCGATGAAGCATGTCAAGCACTCGAAAACGTGGCTAACTTGATCCCAACTACAAAGCTGGCCCACTAATAGAGATCACCCTGGGAAATCCTTACCTCTAATTTTCGAACCATCGTGCCTCCATCATTACTAGGCTGCTATCATTTAAGTAGCGCTCACCGGTACTGGGAAGCAAAGGCATTTAGAAACACTCACCAAGAACAGTTAGCAGAAGTCATTTCATCGTGATCTGCACATTTTGTGAAGCAGTTTAAACAGCTTTGTTAAAGAAAAATAAATCGGGAAGTCGCTTGACATTAAAATGCTGCCGTGAGGGGAGGAAAAGCTATTTCATTAATGCGCTGCCAGCATTATCTGCCAAACTATTACAACAAACTTCAAGTCAATAGAAACCAGTGATTCTGCGCTCCCTGACTTTTTGTCTGAATTTCTCTAGGGTTGTTGGGTGAAGTTGGTCTAAGGACATAGGCAGAAAAAGGTTCTTTAGGCAAAAGTGGTACCTTTTATGAGACCAGCTAAATAGTCGGAAAATATATTGCTCTTTGCAAGCCATTGGGTACAAACACTTGTGTCTGAAAAAGGGCGTCTGTACCCAAAAGCTTGCAAAGAGCAATTTTTTTCCTACTGTTTAGTTTATCTGATAAAAGATACCACATTTACCTAAAGAATCTCACCTGCCTTCTGAATTTCTCAGCGCTCGCTGTGGCTGAAGGCAGAGAGGGCCTCTTCTTTACGGTGTGCAAGGGATGCGTGAAATGCCACCCTCCTACAATGGCAAAAGTCCCCATAGACAGAAAATCAACCTATTTTCTATTATTTTCTACCTATGGGGACTTCTACCGTCTTTAAATTTGCCCTCAGTCTGAAGAAGGATGCGTGCGCCCAAGAGCTTGCAGAAAGATTAAAATATTTTTTTTTTTTTGCGATTTCTTAGTCGGTCTAATAAAAGGTATCATCTCTGAACCATGAGTTTTAGTTTTGCATTTTATTTTGTCTCAGACCAACACAGCTCCCAAATACAACCCTCCTCCCATTGCATTTGCATTCGTTGGCCCTGCCAGCACACTTGTGTGTTCAGCAGTGGCTTAGCGGCAAACACAGCCACCGTGTACAAGGCAGCAGTGGCTCCTGCCAAGCTGATGGCAGCGGTGGGTCCAGTTGATGCTTTTACACCCCTCCCAAAAAGAGCGCGACGGGGTACCCTGGTGGGGTTGAACCCGGACATTAGAAAACGGCCCCAAAGAATCAGCACTGCACCCCAAAGCTTCACCTCAACCTGTTGCTAAAGGCAGAACCATCCCGGGAAACTCCAAGGGAACGGCAGTCCGGGGAGCGCTGACACGTTCATTAATAAGCATTACTTACAGCGCATTAAGGCGAGAGCTTGCCTAACCAAGCACTAATTCAGTGCGTGGGAATTTGTGCTTGCTGCTAGGCATGGTTTTTCGGTGATGCTTCCTGCGCAGCAGCCTGATCCCACCGCGCAGCAGCGTATTTGCGCGGGGTTTGCCCTGTGCGTTCCTGCAGTGTTATTGGTAAGCGTCTCGTGGAGATGCACCCGCTGACTGGGTCGTGCCCCAAGTGCCCAGTGACCTGTGTCCCAAGTGATCAGTGATGTGCCCTTACTGCCCCCCTTGATAGCTTTACTTGGCGGGGTTTGGCCCGCTGTCCCGAGGGGCCTGCGTCACATCACTTAGCTTGGAAGGGCCAGTGGCCAGGGCCTGGGCGCCCGCCATGGCCCTGCTCCTCTCCACTATTTCAGGTTTAGGAAGGCCGGATTCGGAAACCGGTGCCTAACAACCCCCCCGTTTGCCAGTCATATCAATGCCCTCCTCACTAACAAACCCCGGCTGCCTTTCTCTGCATCTTTAAGCACGATTTTCTCTCTCTTTTTTTTTTTGCAAGTTCCCGAGTCCCGGCCCGAAGCGGGGCTGCGAGGAGGAGGAAGCTGGGCTGTTCTGAGCGGGCACAACGCGGGGCAATGGGCTCAAGCTGCAGCACGGGAGGCTGAGTCTGGGGATCGGGGACAATGCTTCTCCCCAGGAGGGGGGCCGGTCCTGGTCCTGCGGGGAGCAGAGGCGCGGTCCCCCCCCCACCACCCGGGCGTGCTCGCATGCAGGGGGCGAGACGCCCCGGCCCGGCTCGCGGCCCCGCTCCTACCTTCCCGGCCGCGGGTGCGGGTGCGGGTGCGGGCGCTGCACCGCGGGACGCGGAGGAAGAGGCGGGACAGGAAAAGCGCCGCGGCCGCTTGCCTCGCTCCTCCCCCGGGCACCGCGGGGCTGCGGGATCCGGGGCAATGGGCTGCGGCTGCAGCACGGGAAACTGAGGCCGGAGCCCCGGAGGCGCGGCGCGGCCACCTTGCTCCGCCGAGGCCTCTTCCAGCCGGCTGCCGTGCGCTCAGCTCCGGGGGCGTCTTCCCCCCCTTCCCTCCCCGGCGCGGGGCTGGGACTGCTGCCCGCACCGGCCCGCGGGCACCGAGCCTCGCTACGCTACGCTACGCTACGCTCCCCTCCCCGGCAGACCCCGCGACGCCCAGCGGGGCAGGATGCCGGGGCCGGCTCTCTGCAGCGCTGCATCTTTCCTCAAAAGCTGGTTAGGACCAGGTGAGGCATGGCCCGGCCCCCGGAGGACCCCGGCGGCAGCCCGTCCGGGAGGCCAGCCGCTGGAGCCCGGCCAGCACGGGTGCCCCCCGCGCCCCTGCTCTCCCCGGGGCCTGGCGTGGCCTGCATCTCACCCCCGCGGGCCGCCTGGCCTGGGCAGGGATGAAGCCGAGGGGCTCCCCGGTGCCAGCTGTGGGGACAGGGGGCTGTGCTACCTCTGCTGCTGCCCCGGCCCTGAAGCCACCTTCCCCTGCCCGGCTCCCTCCTGGGGGGCTGGCAGGGCCAGGGCGGAGCTGCAGCAGGACGTGATGCTGCCTCGACATCCAGCCAGTTCCTTCCGTTCTCCCTCCCCCGGCTGCACGCCAGGCCTGGCAGGAGGAGCGGGCGGGCACTGGCAGGGCTTGGGGGACAGGGGTGCCTGGAGCCAGCGGCCTGCGCCGACGGCAGCGGGCACACACGGCCCCTGCATCCGTGAGCAGTGATGCCCCCGCCTGCTTCTGGGTCAGACCCGCTTGTGCTGGGGCTGAGCCCGGGTGCCTGCTTCCTGCAGCGTCATGGGAGCTGGGCTGGGGGGCTCTGTCTGCACAATGCGCTGGGGTCATGATAGTCACGTCGAGCCAGGGGAGCGGGACACGACCGCGGCACCCCTCCGGGCACGGAGCTGGGGTGCCGTGGTATAGTCTCGGCTCTCCCATGCCTTGACAAAACCGTGCAGGGCTAGGGTTACTGGGGATGGTGTGGGGCACTGACCCGGGAAGGGTAAAATCCTTCAGGTTCACTTTGATCACCACATCTTTGGGTAACGGGAGTCTCAAGCTGTTGAGAAACTAAGAGGGAGCAGCTACTGGTGGAGTGCAATAGTCCCGCCGAAGCCAGAGTCTGACATGGCTGTGAACACATGTGAAAGTGAGCATTTGGCCTTACCAGCATGGTCCAGGCTGGATTTTCCTATGTTCTCAGTTACTTAGCAGGACCATGGCAAGGCCAGTGTGAACGATGCACGAGGAGCCCGTGTCACATGAAAGTCATGTTTTGTCACAACAGCAGACCTGCCAATTGAATCCTCAACAGCCAGAAGGCAGGGACTCGGTGTGATGTAGAGCTGTTGTAGGAAGTCTGTGATGCTCTGAACACAAGGAAGTCTCTTACCGGGCATCTTTTCAATGCATCATGTTGACAAGTAGCATACCCAGTGTCACTCCCCCTGTGCATGATGGTATGCAGTGTGCAAGGGCATTCAGTACTAATGGAAAAAAAAAAAAAAGGCACCACTGACCCAATTTTCCCCAGTGAGCAAGCATTGCATTGGTAGGAGTCGTGCAGACTTTGTCCTCACCTCATGCCTCGTGTCCTGCCCCCACAGAGCTCCCAGGAGACAAGAGGCCGGTTTGTTCTTGCCTAGCTTGGCCGGTGGCAAGGAGACATGGTACATCTCCACCCTGGGTCCTCCTCTGGGCTCGCCCCGGTCCAATGCCTCTCTACTCAAGATGTGGGTCAGCAAACACCTTTAAGGGATGGGTAACCAGCCACCCTTGTCCCCTTCCGTACGTCAGATAGGCGTAGAAACCTTGCCCTACCCCATCCGGCTGCAGGAGCCAGCCCAGTGCAGCTGCATGGGATGCACAGGGTCTCTGTCTCACATCTTTGCAGCAGCCCTGGGCACAGGGAGGGGATGGAGCTGGTAATGGCCCCCAGGCTACTGAAGGTGGCAAGCCTAGGAGCCCTGGCTGGGTAGCAGTGAGAGCCACTTGCGGTTGGCCAGGCTGAGACACCGCTCGGTCTTCCCCTCCAGGCATCTCCTCTGCTCCTCCAACAGGTCACCCCGTGAATGGGCACCATCCCCACAAGCAGCTTCTCCTCAGGGGTGCTCCAAACCCTTGGATCCTCCAGTGCTCAACAGGAAGGGGACTAGTTTTCACCTAGTTACTTCACCTGTATCTCTTGCTACAGGGAGGTAGCTCTGTGCGCGAGAGCAGTACACCTCTCTGGAGGCTGACATTGGCTCCAGAAACGAGCGGCTTGAAATCCTCTGGGTCAAGCAAGAGAGGGTTCAGCATGGGCATTTACTACAAGCCACCAAACCAAGGGGAGGAGCTGGATCTGGGCGAGTTCAGTTAGCCAGACAGCCTGGGAGGAACCCTCTGCTAGGTCAGATTGGTCCTGTCGCTTCTTCACGCTGAAGGAGGAGCTCTTCCTGCCCCAGGCAGTGCAAGGGCCAGCCAAGAGGCACCGCTCTCCTAGACTTGGTCTTGGCCAACAGAAGCGATCTGGTGTGTGGCTTGAGCGTTGAAGGTAGCCTGGGCGACAGCAACCGTGAGTTCAACCAGGTTTACTGGCCGATCTGTTTTAACCCTGTGGCGGACAACAGGGTTGAAGTCCTGGACTTCAAAAATGCCAATTTCAACAGGCTCAGGCCTACCCTGGAGGTTTCCAAGAGGAGACAGGACAGCTGCCTCGCTAGGGTCACCTACCCCCGGTCATCTTCCTGCCTAGTGCAGGAGGGGCTGGACCTGCAGAGTCCCTTCCTGCCCCTTCCCATCTCTGGATCTACACGTGCCCCATGCCTCGCTGATGTTTCTAGGCCTAGCATCTATATTCTTACAGCCAGCAATTCTCTGGTGTCACATCTGGTCTTTACCTATTTTCACAACTCAACGATTCTGCTCCTCACTAGGGTCACTCATCTTTGCCACCCTCAACTGGGCCACTTACTTTCACCAGGGAGGTAGCTGGCCTGATATCTCTGGCCTGATATCTCCACCAGCCAACCCTTCCCCAGCAGGATGCAGTTTCCAATCGCACCCAGGACCAGGAGCCTCCAAACCATCCCCAGAGCTCCCGCCCTTACCTCCAAGGTGCTCCAGGAGCAGCTCAACCAGATATCACCTCCTTGCCAGCCCAGCTCAGACTACCCCTTCTGTGTCTGAGGGCCTGGTTAAAAGGCAGATGGCTCCACCCCCTCAGCCAATCCCAGGGTCCTCCTACGGTCACGTGCTAGCCTCGATGAGGTTAGCATGCACCTGCGGGCTGCCCCACTGCCAACTAGAAACCTTAAAGTGGCAGGCACTGCAGGTGCCCTGCCACGCCGTACCTGCTCAGTGCTGACATACACGATAGGCAGAGCCCACGTTTCTTCGTGTGACATTTCACTTTTCTTGCCATCTTGAAATAGTACTTACCAAGCTCTGTTCTGTTTGGCTGTAGCGTCACATATTTTGCTCACGTTTTGTACTCAAGGTAGTCCTGAATTGTATCATACCAAAAAAAACCCAAGCAAACAATACAGAAAAAACGGTGTTACTCAGTAGCACGCGGTGGGGGCTCTGCACATGACCTGCACCAGGCAGTAAAATGCCTGACTCCAGTTCTGCTTGGGGGGAGAAGCAGCTATTTCCCCTTTCTATTTGGAGCAAGCGATGCTAGCATCCCACCACTCAGGGCCTGATTCTTTCCCACCTAATAGAGGCCTGTGTGGATTTGCCTGCCTACATGTGCTGCTTTCCCCTCCTGCCCAAATCCCTGACAAGACACATTGGTACATTTACTTTTCAAACGTAGCATCCTCCTTGTCTGAAGACTAAGGAGTCCGTGCTTCAAAGGGGAAAGGCCTGGAAGAAGCAACTCAACTCCGGGAAAGGGTAAGAGAGCCACAGGACAGCTACACGGGGTGCGAAAGGGCCCAACTGCAAAACGGATCCAATGTATGTGCACAAAAATAAAAACGTACTTTGGGCCCTGCTGCTTTAGCTGCTATTCTGCAGCGTGTCCCAGGCCTCTTGACAACGGCCAAGGCTGGCAACAGAGAGCGATCTTGTCCTTCTAGTCGGAGGTGGCCACAGAAGGACGGAGAGGGATGGGACTGTGCCCTGCATGTTTGGGAAGTGCCGGTTGTGCCCTGAATGTCCAAGTGGCAGAGTTGTGTGCGCAGCAGCCAACGCCTGTCAAAGGAACTGGTACCCTAACCACGGGGGATGGTGCCAGCGAACACGGTGACGGACCAGGGAAGCTCACCTGCCGCATCCCCAGAAGGCCTGAAGTCAAAGCCTGGCTATTGAAGACTGCTGTCCCTGCTAGAAATAGGACCCGGGCCATTTTCGAGAGGCCTAGGACAAGCTGCAGAATAGCAGCTACAGCAAAAAGGCCCCAAAGCCTGTTTCTGAGTTCTCCCAACCTCGGTAGACATGACAACCAGCTTGGCCAGCAAAATAAAAGCCGCAATCCAGATGCCAGCTAGACCAGCAAGATTAAATAGAGAGCAAGGCTTGAAAGGAGATAATGTGCAAGCAGATAGCTAAATCAGACCATCTAAACACACCGTATCATAGCTTCAGCTGAAACGTACTGCATAGTAATGATTAAAGAAACAAACTGGTTTAGACATAGTTTTGCTGTACGGGATATAGATATATTTTTTGGTTCAGTTTCCGAAACAAGTTGTAAATCAGCGCAGCCTTTTCAGTAAAACCCGTGCCCGGAGGTGAAGAGACAACAGGACTGGTGGGAAGCAGTATCCCGCGATGCTTCTGCTTTCCCAAGGAAACAAATGCCAGGTAACTGGCTCTTTCCGGGGCCACAAGCGATCTGGTTCAGCCCGGTCCCAAAAGTTTCAGTGGGGGAAAAAAAAAAGGAAATAAAACCAATCAGCAAACGTTTATTAGAAAATTAGAGTGAGCCGTTTATAAATATAAGATATAGGCTGGCAAGGTGCAGGGTAGAAGATAGGTAACACTTTCCTGGCCAGAAAGATCACCAGTGTACCTCAAGAGCTTCCCGGCAGGGACACTGGGACCTACGAGAAGGACACGCTCGCCCCCGCAGTACTGCCACGGAGGATGGAGCCGGGAGACCCGTGGCATTCATTGGGGAGTCCAGTCAGACCTCCTCGTGTGGTGTGTTAGACCTCTTTTTGAAGTCCTACCTGTTCCCCACAGCTCTGCCTCCCTGGGCTCCCTTTTTCCGGAGGCGACGAGTAGTAGCGCCAGGTCCAGCACAGCAGCGCAGCGGGGAGCTCCCTCTCTGCCCCTATCAAACCTCACAGCCTGGCCGTCGGGCCCAGCGGGTCCCGAGACGCCTGCTGATGGATGGGAGCAGGGTGGACCTCTGCCCACCCCTGGTAGAGAGGACCGGCCCTTCACCCAAGTCCAGCCGCTGACGGAGGTGCTCCCAAGCCCTTCCAGCACCGCGGGCACGACTACGACTGCTCCTGCATGAGGAGGCGCCAGTGCCGGGTCAGGTGCACCTGGCGCTGGAAGCTCTTGCCGCAGTGGGTGCACAGGTACGGCCTCTCCCCAGTGTGGATGCGCCGGTGCTGGGCCAGGTTGTAGGAGAGGGTGAAGCTCTTCCCGCAGTCTGGGCAGCAGTAGGGCCTCTCCCCCGTGTGCACGCGCTGGTGCGTGGTGAGGTTGGAGCGGGTCACGAAGGTCTTGCCGCACTCCTCGCAGCGGTGGGGACGCTCCCCGGAGTGGATCTTGCGGTGGGTGGCCAGGTACCCGAGGCTGCTGAAGCTCTTCCCGCACTTGGTGCACAGGTACGGCTTCTCCCCCGTGTGCACGCGCTGGTGCTGGACCAGGTCTCCGCGGCGCACGAAGCTCTTCCCGCACTCCCCGCAGCTGTGCGGCTTCTCCCCCGAGTGGATGTGCCGGTGCTGGGTGAGGTGGCCGGGCTGAGCGAAGCACTTGCCGCACTCTCCGCACCGATGCGGCTTCTCCCCCGAGTGGACGTGCTGGTGTCGGGCCAAGCTGCAGGAGTGTGCGAAGCTCTTCCCGCATTCGCCGCACTGGTGCGGCCGCACTCCCGAGTGCACGCGCCGGTGGAGGAACAGGCTGGAGGAGTGTTTGAAGGTCTTCCCGCACTCTCCGCAGCGGTGCGGCCGGTCCCCCGTGTGCACGGTGCGGTGCTTGGCCAGGATGGAGAGGAACACAAAGCTCTTCCCACAGTCGGGGCAGTGGTGGGGGCGCTCCCTGGAGTGGATCTTGCGGTGGGCGGCCAGCTTGGAGAGGCAGGCGAAGCTCTTTCCGCAGTCGGCGCAGAGGTGCGGCTCCTCCCCGGCGCGTGCTCCGACAGGCAGGGCCTTCGCTCCTGCTTTCCCCGGGGACGTCCTCAGCGGTTTCGGGTTGGCGGGCCCTTCCTCCGGAGGCTGCTCCTCAGCTCCACTCAGTGTCCCTGCAGCTGCTGAGCAGGGAAGAGAGCCCAGAAATCAGTCCCCGTCCCTTCGGTCAAGGACAAGCAGAGCTTTTGCCTGTTCTGGGATGCACCTTCGAGCAGGGGAAGAGCCTGGCACTTTTTTTCTTCAGCAGAAATAAGAGGTCTCGCTTTCAAGTGATGGGTGGAAGGGGCAGGCCAGTGTGCCGTGCTACTAAAGTTGGTCCCAAGTCGGTCCCTACGCAGGGCTACTGCGCATTAGAGTGTCTACACGTGCATTACTGTGCAGTAACTAATGGGGTATAAATATGATACCTGCTTGACGCCCAAGTCGGCATAAGTCACCATATTTACTGTGCAGTATGGGTGTGCATATGTGGACGTGTATTGCACAGTCATTTCAGTTACTGCGCAGTAAATGCTCACATGTAGCCGTGCCCACAGTGTGATCAAGTCCTTGGTATTAACCTTCAGATAGACTTTTCATGCCCTATGGCTTGTGACATTCAGGAGGCTATAACCTCCCTGCAGGCAGGCTTCCCCCTCCAGGGCTGAGGTCCCCTGCGCCAGGGTGCCTGGGGTTTAATCTCGGGGGGATGAGGGACAATAGGAGGCTTTGCACATGGGATGGCTTTTGAACATCTCTGAGAAGAGAGAGGGGGCACAGAGGACATTGCCAAGGCTAATCTGGGAACCGGTTCTCAAGACCATGAGTTTTCTCTTGGGCCCTTATCAGAAACCGAGAGCCCCAGTGCCCCTTGCTACGTGCAAAAAGATTCAGCCCCGTGTGAGACCTTGGTGCTCTGCTTGGGGGAGTGCATGAGGTCTGGTTAGGTTTGCTTACTGTCAATCCAATACCCAGCTGGAACTTGGGTGAGCAGAGTCACGCTTTTACGGGGCCCTGGAAGGAAAAGGGAAGATGAAGCAAAGGTGAAACAGAAGGCCCTAGAGACAGACACCTGCAACACCAGGTAAGTAGAAGGATCTTCCTATAAAATATAAAAGCCTCAAGCACTCTGAGATGTAAAAAAGGTATAAAGGTGACAGGAGCACCGTGGAAGGTGGACAGAGATACAACGATCTGTGATGTACCAGAAAGAAGAAAAATCTTTTATATATTATATCGCGCTATCAAATTGCAAAGATAGATTGTGAACACGCCAGTCAATATGATGATTAGGACAAAATGCTGATAAATGGGTTTATTCTCAATGAGAGTTAGCAGTGATAAACTTTGCAAGTGAAGAGAAGCAATGACAGATGGGGGCAATCAAACTTTTGTCACGGGAGAGAGAGCACATCCTATCAAGAGTGCGTAGGAAACGATGAGATAAAAATGTAGCTACTAGTATCTGGTTTCCATCCTGTGTTGAGCTGTCATTATAGGATGACTTGAGGAACTAGAAAAGCTATGGGTTGAAACAGTAGATGCTGATAAGCCTTCGATTAAAGGGCATTAGCACTGAAAAGCCTGTGCTGAAATGTGCAAACACTTCACAAAAAACGACTGAAAAGGTAACAAGGCACAAGACGAATGTGCTACATAACCGTCCTCGGTGAACATGAACAAGGCACTGGGGGAGAGGATGGACATGCTGGCAGGGCAAAGAGAGATGTCACAATATTGCATGCAATATCGCACTATTGATGCTGAACCTGGAAGCACCAAGCGGAAGACCTGAGTGAAATCATCTGGAAGAGATAAAGGATGTACAAATTTTAAAAACCGAGGAGCCAGATCAGTGAGAAAACGCTGGGAGGGGCATAGAAACCACCAGCCAAAGGTTCATGAAGCGACGAGTGCAGAAAACCAGCAAAGGGAGTGGCACGGACACCGTTCTGCTGAGCGAACAGGGTGTTTGCCCACTTTAGCCCAGGCCAGCTGAGAGCTCAGGCAGCTGCACCTGCTCACACGGTCGGGGCAGGTCTACAGGAGCATTGATGCTGGCTTAAATTTGCTGCACAGTAAATTACAGCACAGTAATCCGGAATAGGCTGGTGGCTACACGTGCAGGCATTAAAGCGCATGAACACCGTGTGCGGACTGTGCAGTAACTAATTGGGTGCAAGTGCGATACCTGCGTGATGCAACTATCACATTTATGACCAAGTCGGCAGAAGTAGCCGTACTTACTGCATGGTACGGGCATGCACGTGTAGATACCACCCACACTGTGCAATAATTTTGGTTACCGAGCAGTAAATGCTCACCTGCATCTGCAATGAGGATGCTGCCATCATAACTACCCCAGCAGAGTAATGTAGCCGCCCTGGAGAAGCTGTTTTCAGGGCTGTGACTCCCAGGGAGGCCCCCCTAGACCTGCTAACGTGCCTTAAGTTTAGACGTGGAAAAGCCCGCGAAGACGCACCCACTTGGGGGGAGTTTTCTGTGGACGGATGATGCCTCCTGCTGCTGGAAAGGACAGAACTGCTGCTTCTTACCTGCTCCTGGGGTAGGGTCTTGTCTGGGGAACCAACCCATGGAGCTCTCGTCTGCTGATGAGTCCCAGGTCTCCTCTGCGTTGGAGAAACCTGCAGCAAGAGACAGGCCTGGGCTTAACAGTACATGCACGAGTCAAAAGTGGCTGGGAAAAATGGCCCCGCATCGGCCAAGTCTCGGGCACAGAGAACTCACAGCAGGCAGAAGAGGAGCAACTGGGACTCGATCACTGATTTTTACTTTGGCAGTGCTATGGGGCCAGGCAAGGGACAGGAGCTTAGGCAGGCAAGAAGGTGCTTGCTTCTGTCACGCCAGAAATGCCCCGTGCAAGATCAGGGCCCTGTCACCCCACAAACTCGCAGTGAGAGATGCGAATCCCTCGCTCCTGGTGCTCAACAGGCACGGGCACCAACCTTAGGGCCCCATAGGAGCTCTACCCAAAGCTACTGTGGGTCCTTTCGGTACATGCTGCCCCAAATCCGGCTCATTACCTGACTCCTCATGGGGCAGGGGCTCCTCTTTGGGGACGTGAGGCAGCCCATCCTGGACCCCTGGGGCTTCACCCCATCCTGCCTCCTCCTGGGGTATGTGTGCAGGATTGGGCTGTGGCTGCTCTGGCCAGGAATCAAGAGGTTCCCACAACGCCCCGGTAGGTGCCATCTTGTCCGAGGACACATCTTCAACCTTTACACACACCGTGACCTGGCGACAAGGCAAGAAAGTTACCGGGGAGCTGGAACTGGGAGAAAGCGGGGTGAATTTGAACATCACCCAGTTTGGACATGGGAGCAGCAGTATTGATGCTGGGAGGGGGGTGAAACGCTCTCACCTGGAGCTTCTCATCCTTTTCCTGCCCCAGCTGAAACCCCTCGGCCAGGGCCACGGCCTCGGCGCAGGTCTCCACGCCGCGCCCCCACTCCCAGCTCTGCATCTCCTGGGGCAGGACGGCCAGGAACTGCTCCAGCACCACCAGCTCCAGGATCTGCTCCTTGCTGCGGCGCTGCGGCTCCAGCCAGCCCCGGCACAGCTCCCGCAGGCGGCTGCACGCCTCCCGCGGGCCCTCGGCCGCCTGGTAGCAGAAGCCCCGGAAGCGCCGGCGCCACGTCTCCGGGCTGGGGACCTCGCCTCCCGGGGCCAGCTCCGGCAGCTGCAGGGTCAGCGTGTCCATCCCAGCCTTGGCAGGAAGACGCTGGGGCTGCATCCCTTCCTGCCACTGTCCGTCCCCGTGGTGGGCTGGCTCCTCCTGTGGCTCTTGCTTGACCTGTTGCAGCTCCTCCCAGCTCACGGTCTCCTGACCCGTCCCAGCCTCAATGACACGAGGGCCGCTCCCGGCCCCGTCAGCTCCTGCCACGGGCTCTGGTGGACCGGCCGAGTCCTGTTCCTCCACCTTCACCGAGGGCTGCACCAGAGCCGGCAACAGGAGGCTCAGGGCCGGTGCTGGACCTAGCTTGGCTGCCATCCCGCGTGCTGGCGCAGCTCGGGGGCCTGGACGCTCGCTCTCCCGCCACGCGTGCACGGAGCCTGTTGGCAGCGCCGTGTCCCTGGGGCCGTCTGTGGGAAAGCAGAGATTTGGCTTTTAAAGTGCGATGGAGGAGCCGGGATCGCGGCCCGCCTGCTTCTCACCCATAAGAATGGCTTTGCAATCGTCCCTCCCTGTCCTGCAACACGGCACTGGCAGGGGGCTGCATCCCAAAACACGGCTGGTCACGGGAAGCAGCCCCGGTGAGGGTCCTTCTACCATCAACGCCCTGCCTGCGTTTCATGAAGCCCCCTCCCCAACGCGCACACCAGGTCACACGATCAGTGGATCGGAGGAAAGTAGGGCTGGACGGTATCTAGGCATCTATTCCAGCCCTGATTAAACCATCCCGGCCAAGTGTATCCTGCTGTAGAAACCTTCCAAGGATGGAGATGCCGCCACTTCTCCAGGTAGCCTGTTTCGGTGCTTGAGCACCCTCATCATCAGAAAGTTCCTCCTAGCTCCAGCCTAAATTTCTCCTGCTGCAGCCTGAAGCCCTTGCTCCTAGTCCCGGCCCTGACCCTTGCAGGGAAAAGCCCGTCTCCAGCTTCTCTATAATCACCCTTCAGTCATTTGAAGACTGTTATCAAATCCCACTGGAGGCTTCTCTTCTCCTGGCTAAAGCACCCTAGTTATTCCAGCTGTTTCTCATTTCCCAGGCCCCTGATGATTTTGGTTCCCCTGCACTGGCCAGTTTCCAAACTGTCCATGACCATTTTGAAGAGCGGGCTCCACAGCTGGACGCAGTGCTCCAGGTGAAGCCGCGCCTACGCTGAGCGGACTGGGAGAATCACTTCCCCTGATCTGCAAGTTAATACAACCCAGGATGCTGCTGGCTTTTTTGCAACAAGAGTGCACTGTTGGCTCATCTTATGCTTACAATACCCCACGACTTCCGGGTCCTTCACTGCACAACTGCAACCAAGCCAGTCATTTCCCAGGCTGTGTTTGTGCATGCAGTTATTACTGAATCTCATCTGAGTGATTGAAGACCATTTACCCAGGCTGTGCAGGTCGTTCTGCATCCTAGCCCTGCCCTCCACAGTGTGCACACTTCTGCCCAGCTTGGAATCGCCTGCAAGTTTGGAAAGCGTGCACTTGAACCCATGCTCTGAATCATTAATGCAGATGTTAAACAATTCCTGACCCAGGATGGACTCCCAGGGAGTCCCATTTGATTCCTCCTTCCAGAGAGACATGGAGCTATGGAGGCCTGCTTGAAGAGCATGATGATCCAACCAGCTCTGTATGGACATAACAATGCTTTCATCCAGTTTGTATTTCCTTAGCTTGCTAATGAGATATTGTGGGAGAGAGCAGCAAAAGTCTCGCTGAAGTCATGGCATATCATGTCCACTGCTCTCCTCTCACCCACACACGCGGTCATAAACAGAAATCAGATCGGTCAGGCATGACTTGCTCTTGGTGAATGGTGCCAAACCTAAAGTGCCTCACTTTGCCAGAGATGATTTTTTTTCTTGCAGGAATCTTTATCTTTGGTATCACTGTCTTTAAATAGTTCATTGTCAATTGATAGCGTTGCCACTCCCACATGTGTGCAATATTAAAACTTCTTTTTTGCAATTTTAATTTTTTTTTTTTCATTTTCAGTTCCCCTTTCTATCCAGCACCCAGTTCATCCATGCCTGTGTCTGGGTCGGAGTGAATAAATGCTGACTCTCCCTGATCGCCTTGCTCTCCTCTAGGTGCTCCACGGTGGATTCCTTGAAGATGTGCTCTATGATCTTTCCAGTTACTGAGGTCAGGCCGACTGGTCTATAGTTTCCCAGATCCTCCTTCCCTTTCTGAAAGATGAGCGATATATTTGCCCTTTTCCCATCCTTTGGGACCTCACCCAACTTGAATGAGTTCTCAAAGATGATAGCCAACAGCTCTCAAATTCCCTCGGCCGATTCTTTCCAGTGAGTACCCTTGGGTGCATCCCATCCCACCCTGCTGACTTGATTTGAACCTTGCTGCATCACACCTACGCTCCAGGAGTCTGGTCGCAAGCGGCGGCCTCCGCGAGCACCCGGCCCAAGCAGCCTGAACCCCAGGAGCCGCAGCAGGCAGGAGGCCAGGCAGGATCACTCCATCATCTTTCCAGGTACCGAGGTCAGACTGACCCAAGTGGCCTGACAGCAGGCAGGAGGCCGGCCAGGAGCACTCCCACCCCCGGGCCTCCAAACAGCAGCCAGTACTCTAGGCTTTTGCTCCTCTCTGCTGCCTACTGCCCTCATCCTCTGCCCCCAGATGTGCAAAAAGAAGTATAAAAGGTATTAAATGCTATAAATGCCTTTGAACTGTCTGTGGCTAGGTTGCCGTTCCCATTCCCCAAGTGACCTATGACATCTTTGGTCTTCCTCTCCTTCTTGCCATGCCTGCAGAATCCCCCGCCCCTTCCCTTTTTCTTTTGTTTTAATATATTTTGTATTCCAGATCGAATTAGCCAAATCAGTTCCCAATCGTATCAATGGAGCAGAACTCAGTCATGCCAAAAACCGTTCCAAACATCACGTCTGATGCTACAAGTGGCAAGCATCCTCCATCCCAGACCCGTCACCCTAGGACTTCAGATACTCCTAACTCCTCTGGCAGGCATCCTATGTGCAGGCTCAAGCCCAAAGGTCTTGGGGTTCGGATGCCCCCGGATACTACAGGCAAGCATCCTCCCTCATCGGGGACTTCAGATGCTCCCTACACTTGCTCCTAGACTGCAAGAGGCCAAACAGAATCCCTTTTTACTGCCTTAGATGTCCCTTGCCAGCTGCATCTCAAATTGTGCCTCAGCCTTCCTCCCTGCCTGTCCTCACAGGACTCTGTATTTGCCCCTCGTTTCCACTTTCTGTAGGAGCCCTTTCTGAGCTTTGTCTCACTGAAGAAAGGGCTGTTATCAGGTAGTCCTGAACACCCCCAACTCCTTTTGGCTGTGCTGGGTGGGTCACTACCTCCCTCCTCCCAGGTCCTCTGATCCCGGAAGACGTTCAGCCTGAATCGCCAGGTTTAGCACGCGAGAGAAGCCACGTAAGGGCAGTGTCGAGGGGCCTGAGATGCCTAGGCCAGGGCAGGCTAGTGCTAAAGTAGATGAACAGTTTGGATAGCGGCGATATCTTTTGTTAGACCAACTGAACTATTGCAAAAAAGCCGCTGTTTGTAAGCGCGCAGACTTATGCTCGTGTTCACACCCGACGCTAAGCAGGCAAAGAAGAGCGGTCGCAGACCGGGATGCATTTCCCCAGCTCCCTGCAGAACCGGCCAAGGCATCCTTCTCTCAAAGGAAAGGGAGCAGGGGCACATAAGTCTGAACCAGAGCTGTAGAAAAGGAGAGAGGTGGCAGTCTGGGTCTTGCCTCAAGCCCTGAGGACGTATTTTGAGAGGCCTGAGACCTCACCACCGGTAGTGAGCATGTCTAGGTATTCTCTGGTTCTCTGGGTAACATTGTCTGATGGATAACACCCCAGTCAACGGGCTCAGAGGAACTTGCTTTGGCTTTTCTTGTCCTTATCTGGAGAAAGTCAAAGCCCCCAGAGACAGCTGGGTGTAACGGTGTCTAGCCCAGGTGGCCTTCTGCTGCCCTTTCCATCGCTCTGTTGCATTTTGGGTGGCCAGCATCGAGGACGTGCCGGGTTTCCGCTACTCTGTCCTCTATTGACATGAAACCAGATGCTTTTATGTCCTCCAGCTTTGGCAGGGCCTGTTAGCAGCAGGTTCAGGAGCTGATGCAATACAGCCCATCATTCACCCAAGCTCCCACCAGGACACACGGACCCCCATGGGCCCCTTACCATCCACATGGACCCCTCCTGACTCTTAGCCCAGCCTGGCCGGACTAAACCGGACAGAAACGTAGCGTCAGCTTCCCGGAGCTGGCGCCGGCCGCAGCAGAGGACGCGCGGGCCGCGGCGGGTGGGATGCAGAGAGTGGGTGGATGCAAAAGGAGGGATGCTCTGGCCCAAGCTCTTCGGTGGGCTAGGGCTGGCTGCAGCAAAGGCCTGAAAGGAGGTGGCGAGCCTGCGTCGGGAGGCAGAGGCTGGGACACAAAGGCCGGAGGGAGAGGGGGAAGGGGAAGGGAGGGAGGCTCTGCCGGCCCCGGGAGAGAGGCCCCGGGAACAAAGGCATCAGCATCCCGCGCCCTTGCTGAGACCCCGGCTTGTCCAGCCCTGCACCCCCTGCCCCACGCAGCACCCCCGCGACCCCAGACCCACACCGCCTTCCGCCACCCGCAGCCCCACAGCGCGCTCTGGCCTCCGCCCCCATCCCCATCCCCATCCCACCCCCCAAGGCAGGCAGGACCTCCCGCATCCTACAGGGCTCTGGCCCCCCGGGGCCACCCCGAACCCCAGACACCCCCCGCTACGCCTGCAGCAGCCCGCTGGGTGCCCCTCGCTCCCATCCCTCCCCAGCCCCGCCGGTGCCCCGCACTCCCAACCTGCAGCCCCCGCGCTTGCTCCCCGCAGCCAGGTGCAGCCCCGTCCCGCTTTGGGCTGCTCCTTACCAGCAGCCCTGCTGCCATGGAAGGCGCAGGAAGGTCCTGCGTGCCTCCGCCCCTGCCCCACCACTTCCTCCCGGCATTGCAGAGATTAACTGCCTCGCTGCCACCGTGCTACGGAGCCTGAGCCCTTGCTCCCAAGCCCCCCGGCTGGACCGAGCAGCACCCAGGCCTGGCCTGGAGCCCCCGACCCCTCCGCATGGCTGCAGACGCCTCCCCTGCTCCTTCCACTTGTAACAAGGGGGGGGTTTGGAGCAAGGGAGGGGAGCATAGAGGAGAAATTATTGAGGAGCGTTTTGGATGAGCCTGACGGTGGTTCCTTATTCCCAGGGCGTGTCTACACCTGCATTTGGGCACGCCTGAATTTAATGCGCATTAGTTTAATGCACATTAAGGCAATTTAGGCTTGTGTCTACACATGTGTGCCTTAAAGCTCATGCACGCCACATGTGCAGACTGACGTGAGACTCAAGTTAGTCCCAAGTCAGTCCATGTGCCTTAATGCATCGACGCGTGCATTAGTGTGCTTTAGCTATTTGTGCCCCAATTTGATCCCCGCTTTTGCATACCTGTTGGCTGCACGGTGCCCACGCCTGCAGGAGAGGAGACGATAGTGGATTTTTATCACTGGTGGGGGGAATCCAGGAGTGCACCCCAGTGCCCCAGTGCTGCACCCTCTAGGCTCACCCACACAAAGGAGCCACGTGGTCGTCCAGGCTTACCCTCAAATGGTGCAGGGAGCAGGCTGGCTCTTGAAACAGGCTCCCAGACTACATCCGCACTGCAACCCAACAAGCTTGGAAAAAACCTATCGAAGCATCGTCTGTGCTGTATGCATGCATTGCCCCAGGGGGTGGCTTGACTGCACCCCGTAACTAGGTTGGTTTTTTTTTCCAAATAAATTATTCTAACCATTTCACTGGACTTCACTTTTGATTTTTTAAACTGGAACAACATGGGCATTTTAAACACCATTCAGTCTCATAACTCGCTCTCTGGGGCCAGGAGGAAGGGCAGACCCTTCAGTATCTGGGCTGTTCCAGCTCCTTGGAAAACCAACCTGAAAGCAAGAGAAGGAGGGGACTCTGGCACTCACACTTCATTCACTGGCCCACGAGCTCACATCAGTCTCAGGCCCCTTTCACACATTACATATATTTTGCATTTGACGGCTGAATCATGCAATACATTTAGACTGCCCATACATGCAAAGTACTGGTAATACTAGCCATGAGTGCAAAGTAATGGTTATACAGGCGGCTGATGAATTGCTCCATAATTTAGCCTGGCCGCAGATGACAAGTAATGATCGTGCCATAAAAATGGCCATCCAGGTACAAAAACAGCCAACCCGCTACAAAGGTCCCGCGGGAAAATGTGTAACGACTTTGTAGCTGGTTTGCATCCAGCTTTAGTGTAAGCGCAGACTTTTGGTGTTACAAAGCGTCCGCACGCCCTTGGCCCGGGTCATGCTTTGCTGCTGCTCCTTGCCCTGCCTTAAAGCGGCCTCTCCTGGCAATTGTCCCTGGTCCTCTGACCCACCGCAGGCTGAGGGCATTTCTGGGATGCAGAAGGCAAAGTTGCAAACACGACGTTACGCTGCACCTGGGCCAGGGGACTTGTCTTCTGGAGCAGCCCCTGGGGGCAAGGGGATGTAGGTCAGGAGTGAGAGGCACTGGTAGGGCAGGGAGGTGGGGGTCTGGGGTTCAGGGTGAGGGGCATGGACAGGACTGGGAGGGCAGGGGTGTGTGGGTCAGGAGTGAGGGGTATCACAGCAAGGGCTGGGTGGGGGCAGGGGACCGTGGCTTGGGAGTGAGGGGCACTGGCATGGCTCGGAGGAGCAGGGGGCTTCAGAGATCGGGATCAGGGCCCAAAATGCTGTGCAGGAAGGACTGGATGCCGCAGGGCTGAGGCCAGAGCAAGCTGACCCCTCTGCAAGGCAGGGGCAGGCAACCTAATGAAGGATAGGTAATGGTACCCCCAACCAGAACATAATCCTTAACTGTACCTGGCCCTATCCCTAATCTTCTCCCCACCCCTACCAAAGCCCTTGCCCTCATGCTACTCCTAACCCCATTTCTTTCCTTCACCTCTAGCCTTTTCCCTGATTGATGGGGGCAGCTGTCATCAGGTCAGTGGTGGAAACAGGGAAGGTGAGCAGGCTCCACCAGCTCAGTGGGCTCAGTGTGGAAACACTGCCCGCGTGCTCCAAGGTCCAGAGGGACCTAGAATAAATCCCCCCCGTTATATCAATGCTGCATCATTCCCCTTTCATCGCCACCCAAATGCATTTCGTTTTGCTGTCTTCTTGGATGTGCTTTAGATGTGGGAGGCCACTCCACCACCTCTTCTCCCAACCCATCCTTCTGAAAGAAAGCGTTAACTCTCAGTCATCATGTCTACATAAGACAATTAGCCTAATAACACTGTGCGGTAGCATGTCACAGCTCAAACCGTGCTAATAGCCGACAGTGCAGTGTTATTAGGCTAACGTGCAGTAAGCATCACTAAATAGCTGTGATGCGCGGCACTACTGAGCAAGAAATCTAGGTACAGTGCATTTAGTTAGTACTTTATTAAGCGAATATTAAACTAAATGCACAGGATCTATGGAATCAGAACTTGTGGGAGAGGCAATATCTTTTATTAAACCAACCAGGTTTCTGCAAAATAAATTCTTTAATTGCAAGATTTGGGGCACACGTACCTAAAGCGCATTAATGAATGTGTAGACGAACCCATTGCTGATATGTCAGCCACAAGAGCTGTCCCACCAGGTCTTTGTGATATCAGTATAATCACAGTTACTTTCACAGGCTGCAGCTTCCAGCTCATCTTGCTTATTCCTCCTGGTTTTCACACGCACATATATGCTGTTTGACCCAGGGGAGGACGGGCTCTTTCGGCAGGCAACAAGCAAAGCAGCGAACAGCAAGGATGGCGGTGGTGGGCAAGACGCTGTTTGAGACAAAGTGATGAAGAAGAGGGGATAGTTGGGGATGGTCCTGCTTTGAGCAGGGGGTTGGACTAGATCACAGTCACAGACAAGGAGGGTCGAAAGGACCTCAGGAGGCCACATCTAGTCCAACCCCCCTGCTCAAAGCAGGACCAGCCCCAACTACATCATCCCAGCCAAGGCTTTGTCTAGTCAGGTCTTAAACACCTCCAAGGACGGAGATTCCAGTTGAACGATGACCTCCAGAGGTCTCTTCCAATCCTTATTTTCTATGAATCTACGATTTATTGATATTCCCCTTGTCCTGTATCAAGTGTCTTGTCCAGCCTGGTCCCTGCTCTGTTGGTGTGCAGCTTGATAAGACAATTGAGGAAGGTACAGAACAGAGTGCAATGGTAATGCCCTAATGCCAAGGACACGAGTAGCAAGGGGTCACCTTGCCGTGCATACGTGCGGTAGCCTGGGACTGGGACTCCAAAGCAGGCTTTTATCTTCTATTAGTTAACCCTGGTGCTGTTGTCTTCTCTGTGCAAGCTACAGCCACCAGTGGGGAAAGCCCCCTTCTTGAACAAGAGGAGGAATAGGGGGCATTAACATCCGGGTGTGGGGCTCCCCTCTCCGTTGCAAAGGGAGGATGGAGGAAGCTGCCCCCTGGTCTTGCCTTGGTGGGTTCGCCGGTGCTTCGTCAAGCCGGCGCTCTGACGGAAACGCTTCCCGCACTCCCCGCAGCCGTACGGCTTCTCCCCCGTGTGCATGCGCAGGTGCTTGGTGAGCGTCGAGTTGTGGGTGAAACTCCTCCCGCACTGGCCGCAGGAAAACCGTTTCTCCCCCGTGTGCACCAGGAGATGCCTCGTGAGCGTGGAGCTCTTGGTGAAGCTCCTCCCGCACTGGGAGCAGGAGAAGGGCTTCTCCCCCGTGTGCACGCGCAGGTGGCCCGAGAGCGTCGAGTTGTCGCTGAAGCGCTTCCCGCACTGCTGGCAGGAGAAGGGCTTCTCCCCCGTGTGCACGCGCCAGTGCTTCGTCAGCGCCGAGTTCTTGGCGAAGCTCTTGCCGCACTGGGGGCACGAGAATGGCTTCTCCCCCGTGTGCACGCGCGTGTGCACCTGGAGGTGATACCGCCTGGTGAAGCTCTTGCTGCATTCGTGGCAGCGGTACGGCTTGTCCCCCACGTGCACGCGCTGGTGGATTTGGAGGTCGCTCAGGGCGATGCAGCTCTGCCCGCACTCGGGGAAGAGACGGGAGCTCTGTCCTGGCTCTGTTCTGCGCTGCCGGATGAGACGCTCTTTTTCTTGGAAGCTGCTCCAGCTCTCGGCGCAGGGGTAGGCCTTCTCCCTTCCCAGGGGTCCCCTGTGAGCGCCAAGTTCCCGGAGGTCCCCAAAGCTCTTGCCACACGCTCCACATATATAGGACCCATGCCCGCTCCGAACCCTGCCCTTGGGGCTCTTCAGGTCTCTCAGCCCTTCAAATCCTTCTGTGCACGCAGGGCTCCCGTGGGTCTCCGCTGCTCTCTGTCCCCGTTGGGTGGGGAGCTGGTTTCTAGCTGGAAACAGCTTCAGGTTGGCAGGAGACTGGTGCTCAGCTCTGCTCCGTGTCCCAGGATCTGCTGGGTGGAGAAGGGAGCCCAGAAATTAGTCCCTGTCCCACTGGCAAAGGGAAAGCAGTGCCATTCCCCGGTCCTGGGTTGTTCCCAAGTGTATGGCTGGATGCTAGTAACTCTATGGGAAAGAGGAGCCGCGTTAGCACCGGACTCCGGGCTGCAAGTCGGATAGCTTTTGGTGCTCGTGCTGCAAGGTGGCGCAGAAAGCAGGAGTCCTGGGGGACACGCTGAGCTGTTTACACCCGGCCAAGCTCAAAAGCTTGTGAATGACGCCTACAACTGGCAGACCGTCCCTCCAGCGTGAGGTCTTAAGTGCTGCCTTCGTGCTCCTGAAAGTTACGGAGGGGAGCTTGACGTTAACCTAAGCACGAGGAGCAGACCGGCGGGCAGCAGAGCGCCTGCCGGCCCCAGCCAGCACTTCTGCAGATGCCACGCCGAGGTCCCCGACACAGCGCGCTCATCCCAGGCCGCCACCTCCCCAGGTAAGCATACCAGCTGGATGCAGATGGCCAGTGCCCTCCGTCTGGGCCCAGCCGCCGGCCCGCTCCGTGCCACCGGAGCGGCTGGCCTTTCCCCGCTCCCAGTATAAACCCCTGACTCGGAAGAGAAAGCATCCGGGCGACCCTGGCTCGTGTCTCTGATTGACGCCTCGGCTCGTCCTCAGACCCCGCAGCCTGCCTCATCTTTCAGCTTCCCGGCCTGGCCTCCTCTTCAACCCGACACCCAGCAGGACCTCTTGGCTACTGGACACGAGGCTCCGGGGTCCCCTCTGCCTTCTGACTCTGCACCCGGATCGGCCCTCCAGGTCTCTGGATGAATCTCCTGGATCTGGCATCAGGGCTTCCCAACATTTGGACTGGGTACGCTCCTCCTGACCCCAGCGGCTGCCCCCCCAGTAGCAAGGGGTCTGGGGCTCGGTCTTCAGAGAGAAAGGAGAGGGGAGCCGTTGCTGTAGGGGGGAAAGGGGGTTTTCACGTCCCAGGAGCCCCAAGCAGGGCAGAAGGCAACAGCTGCCTGTTCCCACATCACAGATGTGCAAAGTGGGACGCACAGCTGCCTGCACGACGCACGCCAGGCTGAGCCGTTGGAGGTCAAGACCTTGTGGAAGAAGGTCAGGACTGATTTCCAGGTTTCCAGCTCTCTCCGTCACTGTGGGGACTGGGTGGCATTGGGTTTGTTTGGGGCAGGGGAGCGCCAGGACTCACCTGGGGACGGGCCCTCAGACCGTGCGGTTTCTCCAGGGTCCTCACCTTCACCCACCCAGAGCTCCACCTCCCCTCGCTGGATGCGGCAGATTAAGTCTGGGGTGGCACCTTCATATCCTGTTGGGGGGAAATGAGGAAAGGGTGAAGTTTGGTGACCCTCCACCCAGTACCTGCGTGGGATTTGGGGAGCAGACCCAATAGACTCAACCAGCCTAATAGGAACTCAAGGGTGAATGTCAGGTGACCATTTAAGGTCCAAAAGACCTTCAGGAGATGATGGCTCCTGTCACTCAGCTCGGTGAGAAAATGAAATAAGGCAGGAATCACTCAGGCGTACACACAGGACACGCGTGTCGCAGTAGCACCACTGAACACGCGTAGACACGCAGTGGTCTGTGACGTACGAATGAAGAAGAAAGAGACAATTGCTGACAATGTTCGGCCCTGCTGGGCTCTTTCTGGGCTCTTTACAGCAGAAGAAAAGCCTTCTGCTGGCGGATGGTTTCCCCACTGAGCAGGGCAGGGCGTAACAACTGCAATGGACGGGGTCAAACTATAGATCTTTCTCGCCCAGGCTCCTGCGTCGCATCCTGGCACGGAGCGGATGCTGAAAGGCAGACCGAAATAGGGTTGTCTCCCAATTGCAGCCTCCGGCATTTTGGGCCCGGGAAGTTTGGATTCAGAGGCTGCACCCTTCACTGTCTTACTCAATAGCTGCAGGTGCCCTTTCCCTTCAAGTCCACTCCTTTGCTGAATCTGGCTACCCCGTCAGCGTCCGCAGTACCTTGTGGCAACGAGCCCCACCTTTAACTATGTGCTGCGTGAAAAAGAAAATAGCGGAAAATAAGACGGAAAGTCTACGCTCGCTGCCTATTTGTTTCGTTTCACGATTGCCCCTTGCTTTCAGAGTTCGTTCCAGCAGGAGAACCGCTGTAATGGTTTTCTGCAGTCCGAAAACAGGTGATAACTAAGAGACAGCATTGTCCAAGGCGTGCCTTGCATTTAGAAAGGCCGAGGCGCGCGACACAAGAGGACGAGCGGGGGAAATGGAAAAGCTCAGCGTTGCGGCAGCGGCAAGTGTGGCAACACCTCCATTCGCTGCAGCTGGCTGGTAGCCAGGGGAGGAGAAAGCACCGAAATGCTGAAGCTGGACTAGTGAAATGTTGGGACAGGACACGATGGGTAAGAGAATGAGGAAGTCAGGCTCGTTCCCCAAAGAAGAGCCGTTGGTGAATTTGTGTGCACAACGGATGAGGCTCGACATGGACGCGGCGGGAAGGCAAAGGGAGACCGTTTTGCAAAGACGTATCTGGGTACAGGAGCTGGAAAACTGGGCACGGCCAAGCAAAGGCAGCTATATCCAGTAAGGGAGATGTCCCTATGAAATAGGAAAAGCCTGAGTGCTGATAAAGCAGTTGGGAGGAAGTGGATTTAAACAACCAGCTAAAAGCTGATAAGGACAAAACTGCGAGGAAAAAAGGGAGAAGGGAGCAACACATCTGAGCTCAGCCCACGCCAGGGAGAAACAAAAAACCCAGAGCTTTACCCAGGGACACGAGGGCTTGGTAATTCCTCAGCATCTGGTCCCGGTACAGCCCCTTGTCTCCAGCGTCCAGCAGCGCCCACTCCTCCCGGGTGAAGTACACGGCCACGTCCTCGAAGGCGTCCCGGAGCTGCAGGCACAAGGGTAACACCATCGGACCCCCACAGCCCTGACCCAGGCTCCGCTCTACAAAGATGGGCACCCTTCCCCGTGCCAGGGGGGGATGCAACATTTCCCGTTGCACAGCTGACGTGCGAGGGGGACGCAGCTCTGCTCTGCAGGCAGAGGAGCTCGTGGCTTGCCCTTAGCCCGCGGGGCAGCTACTCTCTCTCCCGGCACAGGGCGCTTCACCCGCAGAGAGACTGTTGTGCGGGGCATTCGGAGTCTGCCCCGGAAAAAGCTTTTCTCATAGCCGTGACTCACTGGGACAACCCCTGCCTGGAGGACTCGATCCTCCTCCACCAGGCACCTCCCTAGGAAACTCCAGGGCCTCGTGCGCCGAGGTCGGAAATCTGCCTCTCCTTCCCACGTGGCTTCTGGAGTCGGGAGCTCGGCAGGGCAAGCACCGACCCACGCCTTGCGGCGCTGCCTGGGGGCGCAGAGCACCCAGAGGGGCTGCCATGCTGCGCACAATCTGACGAGGTTGCGTTGGGTCGGTTTTTCGAGGCAGCGTTCCCAGGAGTAGGAAGTCCTAGCCCCGCTGGCTCTGAGCAGGCACCCTCGGAAGGGGGCGGCTTCACGCCTGGCTCAGGGGCATGCAGCCTCAGGCACCAGTGCGTCTTCCAGTCCCTCCACTCCCCTCTCCTCCCACAGCCCCAGCTGCAGCTCGTGCCTGGCTCACCTCCGTGCTCTCGCCCCGGTTTGGAGGCCTGCCCTGTCTCTTCTGCAGCCGGCCAGGCTCAGGTGTCAGGGATCCCCTCTCCCCCAGCCTCCCCGGGGACACTGCCGGCAGCTCCCGGTTTGCAGGCCCTTCCTCAGGGCATTGCTCCTCCACCGTGCTTAGGGCTGCTGCACCTGTTGGGTGGGGAAAGAAACCCGCTGTTATTCCCATGCTGGCAAGCACCCTCTCCCAACGTGTGCAAGCATTTCCCCCCTCCCGTGACTCTTCTCCTGGCAGGGCAAGCAAGATGCAGGGTTTTTCTGCAGACACGCGATAAAAAACGGCCGTGGTTATACAGATTTGGGCTCTGTCCCATAGCTCCGGCCTGAGTGCACCGAGACCGAGGCCCCCGCCGCATCACCTGATTCCCACCGCGGTGGCGGCTCGTCTTTTGGGACGTCAGGCCCCGGCGTTTCACCGTCCCCCGGCTTCTCCCGGGGCAGGAGCTCAGGAGGCGGCTGCGACTCTTGCGGCAGGGAGCCGAGACGATCCCACAGCGCCCCAGCGCTTCCCATCTCGCCTGAGGCCGCGTCCTCGACCTTCACGCGCACCGTGACCTGGGGACAAGACAAACAGGTCCCTCGGGAGCCAGGGACTGGGAGAGACGGGGTGGGGTCGAGGGTCCCCCAAACACCAGGAGACGGGGGGGGGGGCAGCATCGACGAGCGGGGCGAAATGCTCCTCACCTGGAGGGTCTCATCCTTCGCTGACCCCAGCTGAAGCCACTCAGCCACGGTCACAGGCTCCACGCCGCGCCCCCACGCCCCGCACCGCGTCTCCCGGGGCAGCACGGCCAGGAACTGCTCCAGCACCACCAGCTCCAGCATCTGCTCCTTGCTGCGGCGCTGCGGCTCCAGCCAGCCCCGGCACATCCCGGTAGCGGAAACACCGGAAGCGCCGGCGCCAGGTCTCCGGGCTGGGGACCTCGTCCCCCAGGGGCAGCTCTGGGTCCATCGGGGCTGGAAAGGGATCTGGAGCTGGCATTAGCTCAGCACTGGTTTCCTTTGCCAGGGGAGGCCCGGACCCAGCTCCTGCCACCCTGCTCTCGCACGGGGGGCGGTCAGCAGCATCTGGCCGGTGGGAAAGGAGGCAACACGGATGTTAGCAGGCAACTGGGGCGCTGGGACCGCAACCTGTGGGCTATCCCCGATGCAGGAAGCTGCCCTCGTGCTGGTCCTGCCAGCCCCACCGCTCTCCAGAAGACCCCCCGTGCCCTCCCCCGGCTCCGTGGGCAGCCTCAAGTCCACTGCCACATCCTCGCGGGAACCCACGAGGCTTGCAGCTCGCCAGGGTCTCCCATCAGCCCCGGGTCGTTTGCCCACGCAGGCTTTGGCTGCTCTGCCCAAGCAACTCCCCCGAAGGCACTGGTGTCCTGAGGAGCCATCCCCTCCCCGATCCTGGCACTTGGGAGGATGCCCGCCCTGCAGCCCCCAACCCAGCCTTGGCACCTGCTCTGCTCAACCCCGGCCAGTGCCCCTTGCTCCCGGCCCGCAGCCCTGCTGGCGCCCCAAACACCACCGACCAGCGGTGCCCTTTGCTCCCGACCCGCAGCCTCTGCCCCCAGGCCAGCGGTGCCCCCCACTCCTGACCCTCATACCCACCCTGCGGGAGCCAGGGCCAGTCTCTGGGCTGCATCTCACTGAGCTCAGGCTGCGGATGGGAGCGCAGGACCTGGCCCGCCCCAGCTGCAGCATCACATCCTGCTCCGCCCTGAGCCCGGCAGGGCAGGGGGCACAGAGGTAGAGGTGGTGCGGGGGGTCCCCATGGCCCGGAGCCTCCTCTGCAGCCCCTGGGGCTTGCTCTGGCTCCAGTCCTGCAGCAGCT
The DNA here is from genome assembly GCA_030014935.1 of Caiman crocodilus. NCBI lineage: Eukaryota > Metazoa > Chordata > Crocodylia > Alligatoridae > Caiman > Caiman crocodilus. The sequence continues at coordinate 110,468 of JAGPOW010002581.1, read as the reverse complement.
GTGCTTCCAGGGATAGGGCGGGCATTGCAGCGGGCAGTGGGTCAGGAGTGAGGGGCACGAGGGGTACCAGCAGTGCTGGGGGTGGCGGTGCCCGGGGGGTCTTGGGCACCGGGAGGTGCAGCCATGTGGTTGTGGGGCCCCGGGTATGTGCAGGGAATCGCAGGAGGGGCTGCGGGGGGCGGGGGGGTTAAGGTTAGAGGGGCTGCAAGTTGTGTTGCCAACTCTCATGATTTTTGGCGTTCAAGTCTAAGTTTTGGGAATGGGAAAAACTTAACTCTTTCCTAGATAGATAGATAGGTGAGCTGGATTTCCTACCGGGACAAACTAACGATGCAGAGACAAACTGAGCCTCCTCCACGGCCCCTGGAGAGCAAGGGGCTGTAGCAGGGACTGAGGGCAACACCCGCCCCCCCACACTGGCAGTTTTGAGCTTTCTAGACAAGAGTTAGTCCCAAGTCAGTCCAGACGCACAGTGTTACTGCGCAGTAAGGCGTCTACACGTGCATTACTGTGCAGTCACGAATCAAGCCGAAATTTGATACCTGTATCAAATTTACACCCAAGTTGGCATAAGTCGCTTTAGTTACTGCGGAGTACGGGTGCGCACATGTAGACGCAGCTGTGCCGTGCAGTCATTTTTTTGGTTACAGTGCAGTGTAAATGTGCCCGTGTAGATGTGCTCACTGACGGCCCAAACAGATGCGAGCGAAGTGAATATTTTCTGATGGGGCGGGGTGTGGGGGGAATATACTTTTATCCCGGAGTCTAAAATCTTTCACTGAACACAGTTTGGAGCATGTTTCTTTTAAACTTTGAAGGGAAAGTGGCACCTCCTTCCCCAGGGAGTCTCCTAGAGTAGGATGGGGAGCAAACTGTAGACTGGAAATCCCCCCATGCCCATAACCTTCTCCAATAGCTACTGGTTCTGCCCTTTTTTCTGCCCCTTGGCCCATCTGAAAGCTGCCCCCCCCAGGACCTGGCATACAAGAAAGGTGCCCCCCCCAGGACCTGGCATACAAGAAAGGTGCCCCCCCCCAGGACCTGGCATACGCCTGTGGGATCTATGGAAAAAAAAAAAAAATCAGGCAAAGTTAGGTCACAGGAAAAGCTGCTTGAGAGTCAGAAACAGAAAACTTGTTCTTTCCAAAGCTTAATCAAGGCTGAAACCTGCCAACTTATGGTTTTTAGAAGCAAAATAATTTCTGGGAGTCAAAAAAAAAAAAAAAATTAAAAAATTAAAAGCAAGCGAGTTGGAAGAGTTAAAACGAGTTGCTGGCCCATGTTGCTTCTGTTCCTTACCCTACGAACACAAGAAAACCCAACCACGTGATTTTTTTCTAAAACCTTAGCATTCAAAGAATATATAAATAGGATTGTGAAACGCAGCAATTTAGAAATAATCACCAAAGGCATACATTCATCATCGTTATGTATATTTTTGGAAACATATTTAAATAGTTTTTTTGGGGGAAAAAGAAAACAATGCTGCCATAACCACACATCTCATTCCACAAGTACAAGGCAACACAATCAATAAAAAGACTGTTCAGGGCCCCCGCTTTCACCTTACCAGCCTTGCTTACCAACACCCTCTTTCAAACTAATCCAAACGGTAGCCAATAATAACCTCAAGCTTGGAATAATAGGGTCCCAGGAGCATTCACTGTCATAGCCTCCTACACGTGTCCCCAAACCATTTTTCAGTGGGCATGTCTACACGTGTGCTTTAATGCATAGTAGCTTATTCTACTGCGCATTAAAAAAGTGCTAATACACTAATACGCAGTAAAAAAACAAAACAAAACAAAACAAAACAAAAAAATCGGCTACTGCACATTAAGCATCACTGAAAAAAGCATGTGCTTTTGCTACTGTGCATTAGGACAACCTAATGTGCATTGATTGAATACCTTACATTAGAGGTACAACATTTAATGCGCTTTTGCTACTGAGCAGTAATGAATGTGTAGACACACCCAAGTTTTCCTTTCCTTTTCCAGTTTGTAGGGCTGCCAGAATGGGATGCTCCTGCACTTAGCACCGGGTTGAGTTGAAGCTTTCAGGTGTGATATTTATTGTGGGGGGGAGGCATCCTCTAGCATCCAGGCTAATCCTGGCGGGGAGGCTTGGACTGTGAACACAGCACTAGTAGCTGGGGCATGAGATTCCCCTTCATTTCAGAGCGGCTGCAGGCATAGCGGACACCGCAGCAGACATCTTTTCGTTTGGATAATTCTGCACTCTTATTAGTCATTAACTTCTCAACCCCTTGCTAACACTTTGCACAAGACCTCTTTTCATCCCCCGTGCCCACTCTCAAGAGGGAATCATTGTGGCCCCTTGGGGAGCTTGTCTTGGGCATTTAGGGCACTTACGCATGTGCCCCATGCATGCTCCGACACCTTCTGTTCAGGGTCCCCACTTTCTAATTAGCAGGCTAGATTAATTAGAAGGTTCCAGCAGCCTTTGCATATGTGCATTCAGTGTCCCCATGTTTCAAAGCAGTAGCGGGGGCACTTTTGCTAAAGCTCATTGAACAGGCTTTAGTTAAAGCACCTCCGCTGCTATTTTGAAATGCAGGGATGCTGACTACACGAGGTGCTGCTAGCATTTTAATTAAGAGCGTCTCTCAGGAGCTGCTCTAATTAATCCCCCTCCCCAGTGCAGGTGTAAAGATACATGGAGTGTGCTGGAGCCTGTTAACACTTCTTGAGGGTGTGCACAAGTAGCCATTGGGAGCTATTTTAATAGCACGGATGCACGGGGGCAGCAGCTGTTGCATTCTAGCTTCTAGGTGTGAACGTGCTGAGAACAACACAACCTAGCCCATTTGACCACGATAGCAAGCAAAAAGCCCGAATCGGTGTTGCAGCTGGTTGCATTTGTATCATTCTTAGGTCATTCACTCCCTGGCCCCTTCACCAGAGTTTTGCACAGGCAGGAAGCCTTGGGAGCGACCGGGTCAGTCTGCAAGCTTGTTTTTTCTGCAGCATTCGCACCCAAATCCTTTTGGGTCACTTCACGCGACTAACTCCACCCGGCTCCTTTCCCTCTGAAAGGCCAGCGACAGCTGAGACACCGCATGCCCTTGGCTCCGTGCCTCCAGGCACCCCAGGAAGTCTTACCTCTCATTCATCAGTCATTAAGACGGGCTTCTTTCCAATCACGCATCAGACTGTCCATCCCTTGGCCCCACAGCCCTGCCACTGCCCCCCTCCAACCCAATCTCCGGTCCCTTTCTAATTTTGCTAGGGGGACCCTCAGTTCCTAAACCTGAGGAGGATAGGAAAGCACAGAGGTGCCTTTCTGCAAAGCTCTTCTTGACGTGCTCAGCAGTACAGCAGGGGTGGAAAGAGGACTCTTGTCCCCCAATGCTACTTATCCCGTGTGCAGTCACTAGCACTGTTCCTTTCCCCCTGGGAATTCAAACACAGCCAAAGATTCAGGGGAGAGGGCAGAAGAACAAATCGTCCTTCCCTGAGAGTCTCACCCAGCATAGAAACTGCGCGCGGTGCTGGGTGAGGCAAGGGCGGAGGAGACGGGGGCAAAGCTGCAGCACCTGAGCAAGAGCCCCACTGCAAAGGCTACGCCGGCCCCCGACGCGGGGAGAGCTAGCCCCGTGGCTCCGGGCCGGTTCGGACGCGTCTGGGAGACCGGTCCTCCCCGCGGCAAAGCTAGGAGCCAGGACGACTCTGCACGGGAAAGGGAACAGTCGCTCCACGTGCTCCGTGTCCAATTAGGCAAATCGGGAAGACCTCCCTAGCATGGTAGGAAAAGGGCTCGTTCATAAGTCTCTGCTCCTCCCTCCCACCCCCACCCCTTCAAAAATCCCAAACTAAACAGCTCCTCGAGGGTTGTTTGATGATCAAACCCATCCTAAAATATAGAAATCAGCAAAAGAGTGAATACCCCAGGAGGACAGGGATCTGCCTGGAAAAAACAAACAGAAAAGTGAACGTCTTGCCAACCGATGCATGCACATTCCCCAAAGGGAGCATCTCCTCCAGAGCTGGCCCAGTGGGGGAAGGCCTGCCTCCGTGATGCAGGTTTAGATACCCCGGGAAGGCAGAGGACCGGGTGATAATATCCTACAAGGCCAGGAGAGCAAGGAAGAAGAAAAAGGGAGCATCTGGCTGCGTGTTCGTGTCCGCACCTGGGGCGGGAGGGCCGTTTGCAAGGGGACTTGGGAGGCATGCCCCGCTCTCGGCGACCTGCACCGCTTAGCCCCGTTGGCTCCTCCGCCCCAGCCGCAGCCCAGCGAGGAAACCCCTCTTTGAAGGGCCGGCGCATTAGAGACCAGGTCCAGGATCCCCGCCGTCAGCGCTCAGGGAGGCCGAGGCATGGGCTAGCAGCATTTCCCCCTCGTTGATCGCGAGGGTCCAGTCCCTGTGGGTCCGCTGGTGCCGGGTCAGGGCCGAGCTGGTGCAGAAACACTTCCCGCACGCGGTGCAGCCGTAGGGTCTCTCCCCGGTGTGGATCCTCTGATGGACAGTGAGCTGCGAGCGCTTGCAGAAGCTCTTGCCGCACTGCGGGCAGGGGAACGGCTTCTCCCCGGTGTGGATGCGCTGGTGGGCAGCCAGGCCCGAGCGCCACGTGAAGCTTTTCCCGCACTCGCCGCACGGGAACGGCTTCTCCCCGGTGTGGATGCTCTGGTGGATGATGAGCCCCGAGCGGTGGCAGAAGCTCTCCCCGCACTGGGAGCAGGGGAAGGGCTTCTCCCCCATGTGCAGGCGCAGGTGGATCCAGAGCGCCTGCTGCTGGGGGAAGCTTTTCCCGCACTCCCCGCAGTGGTACGGCTTCTCCCCGGTGTGCAGGTGCTGGTGCACTTGCAGGTGATGCTGCTGGGTGAAGCTCTTCCCGCACTCCGCGCAGCAGTAGGGCCTCTCCCCCGTGTGCACGCGCTGGTGGTCCTGGAGGTGATGCTGCTGGGTGAAGCTCTTCCCGCACTCGGGGCAGCCGTAGGGCTTCTCCCCTCGGTGGAGGCGCTGGTGCACGCGGATGTGCGACCTCTGGGCAAAGCTCTTCCCGCACTCGGGGCACAGGTAGGGGCGCTCCCCCGAGTGCGTCCTCTGGTGCCGGATGAGAAGCGATTTGTACTGGAAGCTCTTCTCGCACTCGGGGCAGGGGTGGGCAGCCTCCCTCCGGTGGGTCCTCCGGTGCGCCCAGAGGTCTTCCGCGTCCTTGAAGCTCTCGCCGCACGCTCCGCATTTATACAGCGCCGCCCCGCTGCCAGCCCCCTCCTCCTGCCTGCTCGGGGCTCTCTGCTCCTCGAGTCCTGCCCCGCACGCGGGGCGAGTTCGGGGCTTGGCTGCCGCGAGCCCTTCTTCAGGAGCCCGCGGCTCCGCTCTGCGTGGGGTCCCGGCGCCTGCTAGGTGGAGAAAGCAATCCAGAAATCAGTCCCCGTCCTCCTGGAAAACACGGCAAGGCCAGTTATGCCCCTGCGCTGGGGGCCCTAAAAGCTGGGCAAGAAACGCCAAGTTACGTCAAGCCTCGTGCCTCAAGGAACCCTTTTGTGTGTGTCTGTGGGTGTGTGTGGGTGTGTGTGTGTGTGTGTGTGTGTGTGTGGGGGGGGGGGGTGTTTTCAGGTGCAGAGCCAGACCCGAAATGAGCAGTTGCGCTCCGCGACGCAGCTCCTGCCCAGGTGCCGCGACACAACGAGGCGGCCTTTGGCCACGTCCCCAGTTACAGCGGGGCAAAGCGGGGAACGTTTGCCTGTGCCTACATCATCGGTGCAAGGGGACGGGAGCACGCACCTGCGTGGACAGCACTGATCAGACTAAGCTAGCTGAGGACAGGACCGTTAGGCCACAGCTCGTGTTAAGCCAGTCTGGGGTCCGAGCCATCCTCAGGACCAGGAAGGAGGCAGCATCATTAAGACTCACCTAGGCACGGGCCCTCGGACCGCGAGCTCTGCCCCGAATCCTCGCCATCAGAGACCCAGAGCTCCACATCCCCTTGCTGGATGCGGCTGATTAAGTCTGGCGTGGGCCCGTGATGTCCTATTTCGGCAAATATAGAAAGGGACATTTTAGTTGGTTACTTAACATCCAGTGCCCAACTGGGGTTTAAGGAAAGGCTCTGATAGACTCAGCTGTCCTACTGGAGCCTTGAGGAAGAGGGAAGGTGGGCATTTAGGATCCAGCAGAAACCCTGTCCCCCAGACAGGATGTATGAAATCTAAAATCAAATCACTCCTAAGAATAGGTAGCTGTTCAGAGAGACTCCATGAAACATAGGCAAAGATGTATAGATCTGGATTGCGCTGCAAGGGAAAAGGATAAAAGTTTCTGCATGTTCGAGAGACCAAATGGCGAATGCTTATACGGACAAGAAGAGTTTATGGTTCCAGGAAAGCTCCAGTTACAGAAATAGAGGGAAAAAAAAGGCTTTATTCTTGGGGAAGGTTTTCAGTGAATACTACTGGATAGAGTCAGCAACTGGTAGATGACAAACCTGATAAAGTAAGCCCCACCACCAAATACAGGGTCCGCAGGTAGGGTACGGCCACGCAGAGAAAGGAGGACTTGATATCAGCCATGGATGCAAGTATCCCAGCTATTCTTGCCAACGGAAAGATCACCACAGGAGCAAGTATGAATCTGCAGGTTGATAAGTACGGCAAAGACTATGATGCAGGCCGGGGACGGGGGTTACGGAGATGGGCCAAAAGGAGGAGACCACTTGTTCTTAGAAAATGCGCAAGTGCATTAGCGTGGCATTGGCCAACAGTTTCCCTGAAGGGCGAGCTCCTCCAGAAATGATGGCCATGCAATGCACGGAGGTTTTATAATGATGAAGTTTAAAGATAAAATGGAAAAGAGAGTTTGAAAGGGGATGCCATGTTAGAGCAAAGTAGCACAAGACAAAGCCCTCCTTGGTAACTTTGGGCTGTTCCCCAAAGATACAGTAGAGAAAAGGAATACAGGGGAAACAGGAGTGGTTTCGTGACAGCTAGGACCACAGTGGTAAAGCTGTTGGTACAACTGCCAGGTTGTTTACAAAGGCTTGATGTAAATGCATTTTGGGATAAGTGAAGGGGCAGGGGAGTGACAGTGGTAGAAACAGTATTAGGGGACACTGAAAGACCAAAAGAAAGGCAGAAAACCTGATGGAAAAGTGTGGTGGTCCCATAACCTATTAAAGTAAGTGACAAAAATGGATTTGGATTAAAGCTGTTTATACAGGAAACATAACTGCTGTAAAGAGGGAAGTAGTAAAAGCAAGACTGAATAATCTGTATGAGATACTGAGTAGTGTTAACACACACACACACACACACACACACACACACACACACACACCCCCTCCAAACCCAACTAACTAGCTTGCTTAAAAACACTGTACACAAGTGAAGGACTTTTCATCCCGTCTGGGAAGAGCGCACACACTGACTGCTGAAACTTCCTTAGCCTGACAAAGGGTTTTTGAACCCGAAAGCTTGCTTAATAATTATTCTCCAATTATTTGGGTTGGTCTAATAAAAAAAATATATCTATAATCTATCAAATTCACCCAAGGAACCTTGTCGGACTTGGATAGTGACATTCCTGGTATGTTTTGGGATGAAAAAAGAGGATTAAGAGCTGATCCAGCTTGCCTATGGGGAAGTCATGTTTTGAGACTACTGAGCCATTAGCATTTCAGGGTAAAATCACCACGTGTGTGTGACAGCACCCCAAAAGTTCAGGTTTTGGCTGGCAATGCAGATGAAGTCAGGAGAGCACTAAGTACACCTGAAAAAAGAGGAGGTAAAGCAACATGGCCAGATGCGCCATCACCAATGGCAAAGAATAAGGTGATGAAGGTAGAGTAGTGGTCCCAGCGTTTAATCCTGGCGACTGGAAAGGAAATAAAGCTTCCAGGTGAAGGCTGACCAAGTATAACAACACTATCCTTCTTCCAGACACAAAGGTAGGAAAGAATAGCATGCCAGTGACAGGGCAAGCGAGTTACATAGCCACTCTTTGAAAACGTATGACACGTATGGAAAGAAAGGCAGAGCGGTATACTTCCCAGGCAGTGTACCAGCAATGCAGCAGCGGCCAGGCCGCCGACATCATGAGCTCAGCACAACACTTCCCATCTCGTGCCGAAAAAACCTGTACTCTTCAAAGGCCAGAACTTCTGCCCAGGGAAACAGCCCGGCAATTGAGTCTAGTTGGCAGCCGGTATCAAGTGGAGGGGGCTGGGGGACATGAATTATAAGGAAAGGCTGAGGAAACCGGGCTTATTTCGCCTAAAGAAGGGGAGAACGAGAGGGGATTTAATAGCAGCCTTCAATTCCCTGAAGGAGGGTTCAAAAGAGGATGGAGCTGGGCTGGTCTCAGTGGGGGCAGATGACAGAAGAAGGAGCAATGGTCCCAAGTTGCAGCACGGGAAGTTGAGGTTAGATATTAGGAAGAATTTTCTCACCAGGAGGGTAGTAAAACACTGGAACAGGCTTCTCGGAGAAGTTGTGGAGTCGCCATCCTTTAATGTTTATGACCCAGCTTGACAAAGCCTTGGGTTGGACGATGTAGTTGGGGACAGTCCTACTTCGAGTAGGGGGATGGACTACACGTGACCTCCTGAGGTTCCTTCCAACCCTAATTTTTCATTGAGACTATGACTTAGCATAGACAACGACTTTATGGTCTATTATCATCTTCCTGATACTGGCTATCCCTTGCACTTCACAGCTAATAAGGACCCTTCTTAACAAGGTTGTTTCATCTGCTATTTAGCTCAGCTGCATCTGTTTCTGCCTCAGAGGCCTGAGGAAGGCTTCTGCAATACCCAATTCTTGCCTATGTTTATACCAACCATACCTTGTGTTGGACCAACTCTATCATCCTCCCTTTCGCATATCTCCTGGACCTTCACGGCAACATCACCTCAGCACTATGAAGCTTTAGAGAGCAACCAGTGTCACTATAGAGGGAAGGGTCCAAAAGTAAATGTGGCAAAGACAAAAAACTATGGTTTGTGGGGATGCAATAAAGAAATATGAGCCAAAGCATCTACTGACTCTTGGAAAGCAGCAGTTGGGCTACACGGTTTAGAAGGAAATGTCCCTAGAGGACGAGTCAAGGGAACAGAAGCACCATGCATGGAAACGGAAGATGCTGGGAAAACTCTCTTTAACGTCTGCTGCATAGTAACCAGAAGGGATGGAAAAGGCTTAAAGACTACTACTAAAACTTCCTGCTAGGATTGTGAAATATTTCAACAACTTACAATAGAAAAGAGAAGGAGGAAGCGAGAACCATCCCCTCAAGGAACAGCCTTTGATGACGATTTATGCCCAGCCCATTAGAGATGATAAGAAGGTGTTGAGCGTACAAGGAGGAATATGTCTTGGTAAGGAGTTACTGATTATGAAAGCACCAGGAATTCAATGAAGAGGAAGCGCCCAGAGAAGAAAAAGTCTCTCAGATGAAGGATGACATGGAATTATAAAACAGAACAAAGGCCCCGAGCAACAGCAGAGCAGCATGGAGAAGAGATTAAAACTGGCTGCCAGCCTCACATAGAATAAGATGGGAAAGGAGGAGGAAGAGGAGACATTTTTCCCCAAAGGTCCAGGAAGAAACAAAAAACCCTGAGTATTACCCATAAAAACAAGGGCTTGGTAATTCCTCAGCATCTGGTCCCGGTAAAGCGCCTTGTCTCCATTGTCCAGCAGCGCCCACTCCTTCCGGGTGAAGTACACGGCCACGTCCTCGAAGGCTTTCTGGAGCTGCAGACATAAGTGTTGGATATTCAGCCCCTTTGGTGGCCAGTGTCCACCCCTATGCTGCCACAGCTGTTCCAGCAATTCCCTTGGTGGGGATGCAGCGACCACAGAGTGCGTTTGTTGGCTTCATCCAAGGAAGGAGCGCAGCTCCTCCTCCTGTTGCGTTAGGCTGTGTCTACACGAGGAGGCCGTGCCAACACAGACAAACCAGCATTGCTATACCAGCAGAGCTTCTGTGGTGCAAACGAGCCCCAGGTCTCACTCGGAGAAGCACTTTCCACAACAGTCTCACAGGGAGAACAAGCTTCCCTGTAGGGATGGCTCTAGAAAGGTATGCGTCCCCTCCGTGAAAGCCAGAGCCCTGCCAAGTCAACCCAAGGGTCTTCCTTTGCTTTTTATAGGACAGAGAGCTCTGACGAGCCCAGGAATCAAGCAATTGACTTGCCTGACACGATAACATGTCCCTGCTGCTGTCCTACCTCAGCCAGGGCTGCTGCAGCCATCCTCGATGATCTCGGCAGAGGACTGGAAATCAAGTGCCGGGGAAGGAAGACCAAGAGATCACCGATTCCCAATCGTCTGTCCAAATTCCTTTGTGGGGTGGGGGGAAAATCAACCTGGAAACAGGAAAAAAAGAGAGGATTGCAGCATTCAAACTCCATGCACAGCAACTACAGCATTCATTATATTTTGGGGTCAGGATGCCCGTGGCACAAGTCACACCCAAGGGCATGGAGGGGGATCCCCCAGATAAGAATGAGCTCTGGGGTTTCATCCTAAACAGATGCAGGTGGCCAAATCCCCAGGCAAGCTCAGCTTTGCTCTACAGACCCCCTCGGGAGCCTGAGGGGCAGAGATGAGCGGCGGGGGCTCTTGCTTAGCCCCATCCCCGTGTGCTCCCACTCTCAGGAACCTCTTCCAGCTCTGCGTCTGGCGTGGGATGAGACCTCTGCACAGGGATGGACCAAGCCCCCAGGCGTACGAAGCGGAGCAGCGTGAATCGGTGCCCCGCAGGGCAGCACGTCTCCAGGCCGAGCACCTGCAAGCAGCCTCAGTCTGCGCTCGCCCTGCCCGTCCCTCTGCACTTCCCCCCGAAGTCCGGCCGAAGTCGGGGCAGGGGTAATGCAGGGCGTTTTTCATTGCCCCTCCAGCAGGGTGTTGCCTCCGGGGAAGGTCTGAATTCAGCAGCTCTTCCTTTATTCGCACGCGCATTTTAGTCCATTGGAAGGGGATCCCAGAAGCTTCGGAGCAAGCCCCAATTCAGAGTTTCTCTCGCAACCCAGAAGCGCGTCACAGGACGGTATGAGAGGGTCACGAACAGAAAACAGAATCTCCTTTGAAGGAGAAGAGGCTTGAGAAACCACGGGTTTCCCCTTGCAGGCTGGCGGACTTGCAGCTTGCAAAGGGCCCCATACTCTTCTCTCACTTCCCTATGCCACCCCCCACATGCTGGACACCTGGGGCCTGGTGGCAGCAGGCTGGAAGTGAAGGGCACCGGCAGGGCCAGGGGTCTGCTTTCTACTTGCACTATTTACAGAGCGGGCCCTGGCCATGAAGGTTTGCAAACAGATCCTGGTACAAAGGAGGTTGAGAAACACTGCCCTAATCGAGTCACAGGTTTGCCAGGGCAAGCTAACCCCATTCTTACCTCGCGTACGTCAAGAGAGGCCTGGGAAACTGGGGCATGTTTGCAACCCTCCCACGTGCACCTAGGAAATAGTGTCGCCCATCACACAACTGTGTCACAGGCCCAGAGTCCACAAGGATTTATTGCTGCCACTAAATACGTGGGACTTTGGCCGCCGAGACTGGACCCCGAAGCCGTCCGTGCCATCTTGAAGAGGGAATGGGAAAGGGAATGAGATCTCCTAGCTGGCCTGTGAAGCGGAGGATGGAGGAAGCAGATTAGGCTGAATTGATCTGGATTGGGGGGGTGGGAGGGGAGAGGAGATTGTGGCATTCAAACTCCATGCACAGAAGCAAGAGCTCAACCCTTGTGCCCTGGTAGCACAGACGGCCTCAGCACAGTCCCCCAGGCAGACCCAGCACGGGGGGAGTCAGGGTTTAACCCAGTCAGACCCTGGCACTGAATTTCAAACCCACGTAGGCTGCTCTTGCACGGGCTTTTCCTGCATCAGTCAGGCATCCTGCTTACTCCTAGAGAACAGCATGGTCACGATGAGGCTGCCCAGCGCCGGCTGTGCTTGGTGGTGGGCCATGCTGGGCTCAGTATTGCACACTCAGACACCCCAGGGTGCTAGGTTCCCTCCCCCCCCCTTACCCCCACTCACCCACTGGGCTGCAGCAACACGCTCCTGGTCTCTGGAGCTGCAGGCAGGACCTGATGCTCAACACCTATGGGGAAAGCAAACCAGGACCTCCCCGAGGAGGGGTTTTAGCCAGAACTGATTAGTCTGAGATTTGATTTGCATCAAAACAGGGGTGGGACAGATGTTGGCACTTAGAGGCAATTATCCCTGATTCTGCCGAGGCAAAGTGTTAATTCCAATACTTCCCAGGTACTTAGCATGGGGCAAGGGGCTGCAGTTTGCTCCCCTGTTCAAATCCCAATTAAAGCTGTGATCTGTTGTCCTGCCCAGAGAGGTAATTATCCCTGTTCCTCTGAAGTCAGGCAGAAGGGTGGCACCTTAGAGACTGGCTCAGAGAGGCATATATCATCTCATGACTGAGCCCTTAAAAATCATTTGAGACCCACCAGACCTTCCCACAGCCTCTGGTCCATGTGCACCTCATGCCCCTCAGCAGACCCCTGCCCCCCACCCAAAAAAACCCCCTCTTTCTCCCCCCAATTCCCTATTTCCTGAAGCAGGGCATGGCCTGGGTTGGAGAGAGGTTGTGAGCTGCTACAGGGACAATTGGAAGGCAAATAGGCTGTGAAGGTAATTTGGGAGCAAGTAGGATTGTGGGTGAGGACTGGATGGGAAATCTGAGGGCATGGGGCAAGATCCCATAGGGTGTAAGGGAGGCTGAGTTTCTCCAGTGGAGGAGGAGGGAACAATTTAGGGCCTCAGTCCTGTGGGACAGACAGTACAGGCTACTGGTGTCCGGTGAGACGGTTGTGGCTTGGGGGTTGCTGGCTCTGCCATCTCTAGACAGGGGCTGGAAGGGCGAGTCTAATCCCAGCCAATACCCACAAGATGGTCATAGAAAGCCCAGAGAAGGGGGCTGGAGGGGACCTGCAGAGGTCACGTCTAGTCCAACACAGCCTGAGGCAGGATCAGCCCTGTCCGCACCATCCAGCACATCTGGGGCAGTGATCCTTCCCCTCTGTTCAGCACTGGGGAGGCCACATCTGGAGGCTGGGGTCCAGTTTTAGGCCCCCCACTACAGAAAGGTTGGAGCGAGTCTGGTGGATGGCAGCGGGAAGGGTTTGGGGGCTGGGACACATGACTGGTTAGGAGAGCCTAAGGAACTGGGCTTATTTAGTCTGGGGAAGAGAAAACTGAGAGGGGATTGAATAGCAGCCTTCACCTCCCTGCAGGGGGGCTTGGAAGAGGGTGGCGCTGGGCTGTTCTCGGTGGTGACAGATGACAGAAGGAGCAATGGGCTTAAGTTGCAGCAAGGGAGGTTTAGGTTGGATATTAGGCAGAGCTTTCCCTCTAGGAGGGTAGTAAAAGATTGGAACAGGCTACCCAGAGAGGTTATGAACTCCCAGCCTTGGAGGTTTTGAAGACCCGGGCAGACGATGCCTTGCCTGGGGTGGTGGAGTTGGGGCCGGTCCAGCTTTGAGCAGGGGGCTGCACTAGATGTGACCTCCTGAGCTCCCTTCAGCTGCATTTTCTGTGGTTCTATCTCACCATTATCTGACCTCTGAGCAGCACGAAACAGTCACCTCCGGCACAGCCCAAACATCACACCTGTACCGGCAACAGCTAAAGCCAGGGGGCCATGACAGCCAACATCCTGCCGCTGTAAAAGGTTGTTAATATATGCTCAAGAGGCGCTGTGCCCCTGCTACAGAGGAAGGCCAAACCTGCCCAGCCTGGACCGGTCTGATCACAGGGGGAAATTTCTTCCTGACCCCAAGTCTGGTGTTGGTCCGATGCTAGCAGGACCCTCTAGCCAGGACTTTGGTCCCAGCAGGAGCATTGGCACAGCCTGGTTGTGACCTCCAGCTTGGAGATAACCTAATAATGCCCCAGTGCCTCTGAGGGAGGCTTAAAGACACCCTGACACACAGAGCAAAAATGCAGGGAGGGGGCAACCAGCATGTCCCAGAAGCCTGGGACATCCCCACAGTGGACCAAAGAAACCCCAACCATTTCCATGCCACTGAGTGGCAGTGAGAGCAGCCAGCCTGGCAGGGGCAACTCCAAGAAACCATCCATCATCACCCAGGCACCTTTGCAAGAAACCTCTGGGGTCTGCAAGGTCGTGGCGGGAGTCTGAGAACAGACACAAACAACGGATTAAAAATGGGCCTGAATGAATGCTGGCAGGAGGTTTTGGCCCACCCATGAAGGGTGCATGTGAGGCAGCCTCCCAGGAGAAGAAGATGGTGGTGAGACTTTTGGCCTTGGAGGACGGAGGCTGATGGGTGTCTGGTACAGGGGACGGGCTATCTGTACCCATGCCTGGTACAGAGGACAGGATACGGGGGGCAGCCGGGGCCAGGATATCTCCAGAGTTGTTGGTTGTGGTTGTGTTGGTCTAAGGATGTAGGCAGACAAGGTTCTTTGCTAGATGTGATATCTTTTATTAAACCAACTAAGTGGTTGGAAAAAAATGTTCTGTGCAAGTTTTGGGCACAAATATGTTATACCTGAAGAACCTTGTCTGCCTATGCCTGCAGAAGGGCATTTGTGGCCGAAAGCTGGCAAAGAACAATTTTTTCCAACTATTGAGTTGGTCTAATACAAGATATCACATATACCCAGGACAATCACCTGGCAGGAGAAACACCAGGGCATGCAGCGGGACAGTGGATTCCCAGCTCAGGCCAGGCAGCCACTTTAGGAAACCAACCTGGGAGCAGGAAGAAGAGGGCATGGTGGCATCTGCCCTCCACACCCAGAAGCACGGGCTCCAGGGCAAAGTGCGCAGATTGCCTTGGCACCTGCACCTATTACGAATCGTGCCAGAAGCACAGAGTGGCCACGCCACGCAGGCCCAGCACCGGGAGCGCCGGAAAAATGGCCAGCCAGCTACAAAAGGAGCCCGCCGGCCCCAAAGGGAGCACTTGGCAAGTGTGGCCCTCTGCAGCTGCTTTGTATCCAGCTTTCCTTTGACGTGAAACAAAGTATCCACATCCCCTGGGCACAGCCCCAGCTGCAGGCTGGCATGGGGGGGGATGCTACAGGCAGCAGCAGCTCCAGGCTGGGGCTTTTGTCCCTGCTCAGCGGCTGGGGTGCCTGGGGCAGCGCCAGCCCCCTGCCTGCTAGGAGGGGTTGGGGGTCTGCGCTGCCTCGGCTCTGCCCCTGCCTCCCTCCCGCCTCACTCACCGCTGTGCCAGGGCGATGCCTCAGCTGGGACCGGGTGCTGGCATCGGCTCCAAGTCCAGGATGGAGGAAGGGGCGGGACAGGAAGGGGCCGTGGGTTTCCAGCCCTCCTCCCTGGCATGCCCGGGGCGGGCTCTGCCCAGAGGAAGAGACAGGGCAGAGCCACTACCTCCCACTGGACCAGGCCAGACCCCCGTGCCCCCGGCTGCGGAGGCGAAGGCTGCGGGCCAGGCCCAGGGGAGGAGCGGGTAGGGACTGTGGGGGCACCGGCAGAGTAGGGGCTGCGGATCGGGAGTGAGGGGCACTGGCAGCAATGGGGGGCTGCGGATCAGGAGCGAGGGGCACCGGCAAGGCTGGGGGCAGGAGTTGCAGGTCACCCTCCAGACGATGTGGGTGAAAGGTGGGAGGAAGGAGGGGGCTGCGTTGGCTGGTGGTGAGCGAGCGTGGAGGAGGGGGTCCATGACCTGGGTTGGGTGCGGGTGACAGTTTGGGGAGAGGACGGGAAGGGTCCTGGGCTGGGCAGGAGCAACCGAAGGGCACGGTTGTGCTAGGCTGTCACAAGCGCCAGCCCCGCGCTGCTACAGGCTGCACTTTCCATGGGGGAGGCTGCAAGTTCGTTGGCCCGGGTTTGTGCATGGAGCAGGGCAGGGAAGCTGCCCTCAAGCGCAGAGCCTGGAAGGGGGAGTGACCTGGCTCCGAGCAGGGTTTTCCCCTGTTCCTCTCTCCGCTTGCAGCCTCCAGCATCTAGGGTCTGGGAAGCTCCGATTCGGGGGCCGTGCCCCTCACTCACACACTCAATAGCTACCGCTGCCCCTTTCTCCAAGCATGTCCCCAGTCCCTGGCAAATCTGGCTGAACTCTTGGCTTCTACCACGTCTGCGCACACGGTGGGCCAATGCCTGTGGGACCATGCAGGGGACTGTGGCCCACATGGAGGTGCAGGGCTCTGGGATTGTGTGGCCCTTGAGGGGGCCTGGAAGAGGTATGGGATGAGCTGGGGTGCAATGCCGCGTGCCAGAGGCCGTACGAGAGAGGAAGTGGAAGTGGGGTGGCAGGGACACGGTCTTCACTGTTGCCATCACACTATAAAATCCATGTCTTTCCTTTAAGCCCCAGGAGATCGGATGCTGCCGTCAGGCTGGGGTGAGGCCTCCCGGGGTGGGGAAGATGGGTGCTGAGCTGCCAGCACCAGCGGTTGGCCTTCCCTGGCCAGCATGGGTGCACCCTCCAGTGAAGACGGATGATCAGGACCCAGCAGGTCCCCGTTCTGAGGCAGGAGCTGATGGGGCAGGGGACAAGCCTTATGCCATCCAGACGAGGAACAGCAAGACACCCAAAAGGATCAAGCAGGAGCCGCGAGAAGGGCTGGCTCACCACTGGGAGGTGCGGTGGCGGGCGCCCCAGGCCCCGTGTCCCCTTGTTAAGAGTGCGCCAGCCCCAGGACCCGCACGGCTGCGGCACCAAGGAGCAGATGCTGGAGCTGGTGGTGCTGGGGCAGTTCCTGGCCGTCCTGCCCCGGGAGATGCAGGGCTGGGAGCGGGAGCGCAGCATGGAGACCTGCAGCGAGGCAGTGGCCATGGCTGAGGGGTTTCGGCTGGGCCTGGTGGAGAATGAGATGCTTTAGGTGAGAGCATTTCACCCCCCACAATAATGCTACGTCCCTGTCTCCCTGTGTTCGGGGACGTTCCCTCCCTGCCCCGTCTCTCCCAGCAATGTGGCTGTCTTGTCCCCAAGTCACAGTGCGTGCCAAGCTCGAGGACGTGGCCTCAGACAAGAAGGTGCCCGTTGGGGTATTGTGGGAGGCTCTTGACCCCTGGCCCGAGCAGCCTCAGCCCTATCCTATGGGCATTCCCCAGGAGCAGACAGGATGGGGTGAAACCCCGGGGGCCCAGGACGAGCTGCCTGATGTCCCCAAAGAGGAGCCCTACAGCAGCTGGAGTCGGGTAATGTGCCAGATGCAGGGCAGGGTTTGAGTCTTGGCACCTAAGTAGCTGCCTCAGGCAGGCTGCAGGCAGGTTGGACAGCCTTTTTCTCTCTCTGTCTCCTGGTGTTGGAGCGATGCAGCCAGCATCCCACACAACCTCCTTCGACTTGGCAGCCCGAGCGACCAGCAACCCATGGACAGAAAGTTCCCACAATGTTTTCATTAAAATGAATAGGGGAAAAACCAAACGCTTTTTCGGTTGCGTTTATTTTTGTGGGCAACCCCCCCACCCTCGACCACCGCCTCCAAAATGTGTGATCCAAGCAACGTTTTCCATAAATACCAGAAACAGCAGCTCAAGAAATTGCACAGCAGCTGATTCATAGCGTGTCGTCTCAACAGGGACAGCGGTTCCTTATCCCGCTGCTGCTAACTCGGGCATCCCTCCAGGTGCCAGCTGCCTTGTTCACTTCTCCCACCGACCCCTTCTCTTCCCTGGGGCAAAAGCAGCTCGGCTTTGGGGCTGTCCATCCTCACAGGTGGGGGATGAGTGACCCACCCAGATGCCACCCCGCCTGTGCCCTCAGCTGGTGGGTCCTGGGAACCTGTGACGTGCACACGTGTTGCAAGCCTAGGGGAATGAGAGGCTCAACCCCAGCAGGAGGGAAAGGGCAGATGCAGGCGGGACTGTCTGCAAGGGCCCCTGGGGTTTCCCAGCCCCAGGGAGGGGATGGAGCTGTGGGTGCAAAGTTGGGAACTGCGGCCTGGCCAGATGGCAAGGAGCTGGAGGTCAGGAGTGAGGGGCATTGGCAGGCCTGGGAAATGCAGATCCTAGGGTCCCACTGCCCAAGTGCTGAGTGGGGCCAGGGCAGCTATGAGGAGGGCACATCCTGCTGAAAAAGAGGTAGGATGGGGGTCTCTGCCCTGCAAATGCAGTCCCCTGCCACTCACCTGGACCACAGCATCCCTGATAATGGCCCTTTGCTCTCTCCCACTCCCTGTGTATGGAGGGGTGCAATGGGGGCAGGGGCCGAGCACCCCACCCCTATGCCTGGATCCCTGGGACGCTCTCTGGGGTGCAAGCCCCGAGCCCTGCCTAGGAGATGGCTACACTGCGATCCATGGTGGGATGCAGGGTGGGGGCACAGTGTCTGCTTGCTGGGAGGGGGCCGAATGCTGGGTGCAGACGCGATGGAAGGGAAGGGCGCAGGGATGCTGTGTCAGGAGAGGTTTCATGGGGGTAGATCTGCCGAGCTGCTTCTCGAACCCTTGGAGGGGTATTTTGGAAGCTGGCCCACTCTCGGTGCCCTGCGCTGGGGCAGGCGGGATGATCACGAGGCTCTCTGTGAGGGTGAGGATGGGGTGCATCAGGGCTGGGCGAGGGGTGCAGAACTGGGCTGGCGGGTCCTGGCCTGGGCATCTCTGGTAGGAGAGAAGCCCCCAGATCCTTTCCCAGGGCTGGACCTCATCAAGCTACCAGAGTGAAGATCAATGACTGAGGCCCGGTCACCCCTCTCGTGCCTCTGCGAGCTCTGTGTGCCCAGCCCTTTCCAGCAGCCAGAGGGGCGAGCTCCCACCTGCCATGGGGTTTTGCTGGGGATCAATACACCAGCACTTGTGCGTTTCCTGTCCTCTCAGCAACTCCCTGGAAGCCTCCCATGCCTCCTGGAGCACGGGGCCCTGATCTGTGCCCTCCGCCACCCCGGGAAATGGGATGCAGCACTGGGATCCCCATGCCTCTCCCCGCAGGGAGCGATGCCCGTGCAAGCGCCGACGGGGTGCTGGGTGCGCGGCTCCTCTCCAGCTCCGTGGCTGAGGGGGTCTGTGAGCAAGATCTGTAGGACTTTGTCTCTTCCTTCCCCCTCTTCTCCCGCACCACGACCCTGCCCAGGCTGCTGCAGGCAGCACCAGCATGGGGGTATCCTCAGGCTCTCCCTGCACCAGCAAAACAGGGGCTACGCTGTGGACTCCCTTCCCCTTCCCGGGCGGCAGGCCCCCCAAGACCGGGCCTGTCCTCCTGGAGCTGCTGGGGACGTCCCAGGAAGATCAGGGGAGAGCTGAATAGGGCCAAGCGCAGAAGGGCCAAGGCAGCCCCGCAAAGCAAAGGGAGGCCGAGGTGGTGAGAAAGGTGGGTGAAAGCAGAGCCCTGAAGGAGCCTGGGGTGCAGGGAAGTATCGGGAGAAGGTGGCCGAGGAGGAGAGAGCATGGAGGGGCTTCATGCAGAGCAGTGCCACCAGACTGGGGAGAAGCAGGAGCTCGGGGCCAAGGGCAGGGAGCGCTCCCCGACTATACGAGCAAGGCCATGGACTCATTCAAGACTGGCGGGGCAAGAAGGAGCCCGTCGGGTGACACCCGGCAGCACCCGCGGCTGAGCCCAGCTGGGACGGGCAGCACAGAGGGACGCATTGCCCGGACACCGAAAGGGAGGTGTGGGTTGGATATTAGTGGGGGAGAAAAACCCTTTCTCTCTAGGAGGGGGTGATGCACGACCCCCAGACGCGGTGGTGGCATCTCCACCCGTGCAGCTGCGGCTGGTCCTGCTCGGAGCAGGGGCTGGGCTGGATGTGACCCCCTGCCCCCGCGGTATAGGGGTCCCGGTGCGGTGCTCGGCATGCCCGTGCCCGTCCCCCGGGCGCTGCGGGCGGAGCTGTGGCAGGATGTGATGCTGCTGCGGGGCTGGGCCGAGCCTTTCGCCGCCCAGCGCTGCCCGGCCCTGGCCCCGGTGCGTGTGCGGGAAGGGGGTGGGGGGCGCCGGGTTGGGTGCGCGGGGCCGGGCCGCACCGCACCTCTCTCTCTGCCACCTCCTGCCTTCCCCTCCGGGCCGCCCTGCCCTGCCCTGCCCTTGGCAAGAGCCGCCGCGGCCTGGCTCCGAGCCGGGAGGGCCCTGGGCTCGCCGCCTCCAGCATCCAGGGAGGCCGATGCCTCCTTCCTCACCGGCCCCGGGCCTGTGTCGGACCCCGCGTGGACCACGAGTGCCCCGCTCTCGCGCCACCGCGCCGGGGCAGACACAAGTGCTTCGTGGCGGCTTCCGAGGGGTTCGTGTCGCGGCTCCTCGTCCTTGCCAATAATGAATCCCTGCCGGCTTTCTCTTCCCCGGTCGGTGTTTTGGAAACACTTCTCCTGCACCCCCCTCCGCTCAAGGGTTTCTTCCCAGCTGAGCGGACCCGGCCTCCTTAGTCTCTCTTCACGCGGAAGCCCCCCGCAGCACCCCTCGTCCTTGGTGCCCTTCTCTGGGCTCCCTCTGCTTGTCCTATGTCCTTCTGGAGGTGCAGGGACCAACAACAAGAGTATTCATGCCCTGGGTGCACCACGGACCCGTAAAGGGGCGTCATGGCCAAGTGCTGGAACGGGCTGCCCCAGCCTCCATCCATCCTCCGTCCTCGGAGGTTTTGAAGACTCAGGCAGACAAAGCCTTGGCTGGGATGGTGTAGTTGGGGTGGTCCTGCTTGGAGCAGGCGGGGCGAGGCTAGGTGACCTCCCAAGGTGCCATCCAGTCCTCATTTTCCAAGTCTATGATTGTAAATCTGCAGGGTGGTTTCAAAGAGGATGGAGCTGGACTATTCTCAGCGGTGGCGGATGTCAGAACAAGGAGCGGCGGGCTCAGGAGATGGGCTGGATGGGGTCCTATGGTGCTGAGAGCCATGGAGGGTCCTGCCAGGACATAGCTGTGCACGGGGCAGCTGCACACGCGTGCAGAAAGGTGGGAGCGGGGCTGATGGGAGGAGGGCGGAAAGCCACATGGGTCCTAGGACTCCCCAGTGGTGCTTGGGGACTGTCGTTTCCCCGAGTCTTCAGCGTGGGTTGTGCTCCTGGCCCCCTCATCACGTGATAACGTGCAGGGTCTTTCCTTTCCTTGCAGATGCCCCAAAAGAGAAGACACGGCCGGCAGGCCCAAAGCATGAGCAGCAGGAGAGCTTGGGACAGGCCTCCCCTGGCAGACACCGTGGCTGCCAAACCGAGGCCCGTGCCGGCAATGAGCCCCATTTTTCCAGCACTAGCACCAGCCACGGTGTCCCCGGAGCTGGCCCCGGGAGGTGAGGTCCCCAGCCCGGAGACGTGGCGACGGCGCTTCCGCGGCTTCCACTACCAGGCGGCCGCGGGGCCGCGGGAGGCGTGCAGCCGGCTGCGGGAGCTGTGCCGGGGCTGGCTGGAGCCGCAGCGCCGCAGCAAGGAGCAGATGCTGGAGCTGGTGGTGCTGGAGCAGTTCCTGGCCGTCCTGCCCCGGGAGATGCAGAGCTGGGAGTGGGGCCACGGCGTGGAGACCTGCGCCGAGGCTGTGACCCTGGCCGATGGCTTTCAGCTGGGGCAGGCGGAGGACGAGACACTCCAGGTGAGAGCGCTTCGCCCGCGTATCGATGCTGCCTCCCCACCTTTGCCTGCCTGGGGATCTTCCCTCCTAGCCCCATCTCTCCCAGCGACATGGCTGTCTTGTCCCCAGGTCACAGTGCACATGAAGGTTGAGGATGTGGCCTTGGCTAAGATGGCACCCACTGGGGCATTGTGGGATCCTCTCGACTCCTGTCTCGAGCAGCCTCAGCCCATGCCGCAGCAGGAGATGGGATGGGGTGCAACTCCAGGGCCCCGAGACAAGCTGCCTCGTATCTCCAAAGAGGAGCCCCCGCTTCAGCCGGAGTCAGGTAACGTGCCAGACGCATGGCACCATTCGAGACTCGGTGCCTACCAGCTGCCCAGCATTTGGGGTGAGAGGCTCACGTCACTGCCCTGGCCTGTGACAGGGCCCCGGTCTTTACAACCACGTGGCTGGAGAGGGGCAGGACTGGGCTCTCTATTACAGGACAGCACCCACTTTGAGAAAGCCTGCTCTTTTCTACTCTCGCTGGGTAGCACCCAGCAAAAAGACCGAGTATTTGCATGGGCCTTGTCCTTATTAAAAGCAAGGATCGTGCCCCAGGGGCCCCTCTTCCACGGCTGCGTGCGTCCTTTGTGCCCAAGAATATGATGGTGCCGACGTGAAGGAGATAGTTTTCCGCAGTGCTTGCATGCTGAACCCCAGGTCTCTGCCCTGCTGCAGGTCGCCCCGAGACAGAGAAGCCCTGGGACACATTAGCAGATGAAAGCTCCTGGGCTTTGTGCCCCGGACAAAACCCTTCCTCAGGTGCAGGTAAGGAGCTGTGCTTTTGTCCTTTCTACGCATGAGGCACCACCCATCAGCAGAAAACGTGGTCAGTTTTTCCTGCTCTCCTGGAAGCCCCCATGCCCCCGGGAACATATCACCCTTGTCTTTCCCTTCCCCTTAAAAGCTGGATGCTGATACAGCAGGGAGGTCCCCTGTTCTCCCCCGGGGAGTGATGGCCATGCTGGTTCTGATATGACGCTGCGATCACCGCTCTGAGCAGGGCTGCTCCTTGGGACGCACCAGGGTCTTTGACTCTTCCTTCTCCCCCTCGTGCCACACGCTGAGCCCTGGGGATGCTTCAGGCAGAGGGAAATATTAGGGCTTTCCCCGTGCCAGCAATACCAGGTCTAGCAGGTGACACCACTTTCCTACCCAGCAGATGCAGCGATCCTGAGCAAAGCGGAGGAGCAGCCTTGTGAGGAAGGGCCTGCAATCCCGGAGTTGCAAAGGACATCCCCAGAGGTGTTAGGGGAGCGGGGCTCCCTGGCACCTGAGCCGGACCAGGACAGGCCTCTGGAGGTGAGCAAGGCACCAGCTGCTCTTGGGGGTGGGAATCTAGCAAGAGCCAGTGGTGCAGGGGAAAAGCAGGGGAGCAGAGAGACCTGAAGAGCCGCCGAGGATGGAGACTATATCGTCGCTGAGCTAGCGGGCAGGGCAGATGGTGGGGGATGCCAGCCCTAGAAGCCCTGATGAGAGTCAGTGGAGCAGGGGCCTCTGTCTCGGGTACCTCTGAGCACTGGAAGTCTGTAAGAGCCCCAAAGCGAGCTCGCCTGGGTAACTCTGCGACCCCCAGCCAACGCCAGGGAGCACGCGGCGGGGAGGTGTGCGACTGAGCCCAGCCGGGTCCCTCCAGGGCAGGCTCGTGCCAGGGGCGAGCACCTGCCAGGCCCCTGGAGGCAAAGCCAGTTCACACGGCCCGCGGCAAAGCGACGTGGGTCCCAGTCCCAGTTTCCTAGGACTCACGTCTGAGGGGATACAGGACCCCATCCCCAGGACTGCTGCTGTCTGGAGGATCCCCTCGTCAAGCCTCCGGCTGTGACTGGTGCCAAAGGGACCTGCCCAGCCCGCGCTGTCGCTTCCGTGGGTGAAGCGTGAACGACAGAGACATGGTCTCTCTCCTGTTTCCAGGCTGATCGTCCGAGGATCCCGGCCGGCCCACGGCATCAGGAGTTTGCATTCCCTCCTTGTGCACCAGGGTCCAATTCCTTTGCCCGTTCCTTGCTGGCCTTCATGCCCAGTCCTCCGCCTGAGATGGCAAGCGCGGCTGCAGTGGCCCAGACTCGGGTAGGACATCAGCAGGGAGATCCCTTGTGCGGGGCACGAAATCCCCAGGATGCCGGTCTTTAAAAGCTCCCTAGCCTAGAGCCTCCTGGGAAGAGAAGGCAGGTTCCTAACACTACCCGGCACAGGTAGCTCCTTGCAGGGGTGTTCGGGTGAGTTCGCAGAGTCCCCCTGCAGTGCACCAAAGCTGTGGGAACAGTCTTGCTGGGTGAGACTCGCGGCACCTGCTCTGCAGAGTCTCTGCCGGGGTCACGATGCCGGAGCCGAGGTGTCGGGATCTGCGTGTGCCGTGCGCCGACGGGAGGAGCTGCATTGCCTTTCTGAGGCCGCGGCGTAAGGTGATACGTGCTTCCCTACGAGCAGAGCTGCTCTGATGCCGAGCCCTTTGCTGGTACAGCTGTCAGAGACGAGGTGGGAAGGTGTCAGCCCTGCTTGGGGTAGCCTTGGCGTGCAGCGTAGCCTCAGGTGTCCAGGGAGGCTGTAGCAGAATGGGCTGATGGTATAACGGTTGTATTTGCAGCACCGGCTGACCTTTGAGGACGTGGCCGTGTACTTCACCCGGGAGGAGTGGGCGCTGCTGGACAACGGAGACAAGGCGCTGTACCGGGAACAGACGCTGAGGACTTACCAAGCCCTCGTTAATCTAGGTAAAGCTCTGTTTCTTCCTTCTCCCCAGAGCTGTGCGGCCTCTGCGGTGTCTCTCCTTTCTTCTTGTCGTTATGCAGCGTTGGCTTGCGTTTTCAGTCTGTCTTCTCTCCTCTGCTGTTTCCCCCACGAGGGCTTCTGCGAGGCTTCGAATTTTTCTATTCTCCTTTTTCGGGTGGAGCCACCTTCTCTTGGCTCTTCCTCTTGGCCCAGCTCCTGGGGCTGCCACCTTCAATAATTTGTTCTGGGTAGTGATATCTCTTCCCATGGTCTCCCCCAGTGCACCCGCACCATCTGGTTCATATTGACTACGAGTCGTATGTAACAGGGGACCGCATCCCCGTAGTAGAGACACGGAGGAAGAGTAAGAAAACGGTGATTGTGCCCCTAACGATGAGCTGCTGGAGGGCGTTTGGAGGGTGTTTGTGAGTTTTGTACCCTCAGAATGCGTTCTGGAGAGTGATGGTTTCTGTGTGGTTTCCATGTGACCATCCATCTCATCGCCTGGTTGATGGGGGCAGTCCATGCACCAGACTTAATGAGGGAGTTTCATCAGGCTCCTTTGAACAAGCCTTGTCCTAGGATGTCTGGAAGCAGCCCTTAAGGACAGCACCGTAGCCAGGTCGCTCGGTCAGCCCCTAAGCAGGGCCAGCTGAGCCCCAGCCCACTGACTGCTCCTGGGGCTGCCTTTCCGAAGTTTTCTGCTTGTGGCTCCTTCCCTTTCCTTCTAAACGCCCACCTTCCCGTGAGGATATTGAAGGCCTTTGGGTTCTTCCAGTGGGGCACAGGGCGGGGATTAACCAAGCATCACGTCCTTTTGTGCATTTGCCGAACTAGGACATCGAGGTCCCACCCCAGACTTAATCTGCCGCATCCAGAGAGGGGAGCTGGAGCTCTGGGTCTGTGGCGATGAGGATGCTCGAGAAAACCCCTGGTCTATGGGCTCAACCCCAGGTAAATCAGAGCATCCCACCCCCCGATCTAGGAACCACTCCCATCCCGGAAAGACAAGGAGACCCACACACCTACCAACCTCCCCTGACCTGCTGCCCAACCCCAAACAGGTGTTGCATGATGTGCAGAAAGGTGCGCGCTTTTACTCCACACCAATCAGCGATGTAATGACATTAAATGTTTCCCTTCTTCTCCTCCAAACTAAGGGCTCTAAGGGCCATGATATAACTTTACCCCTTGAGCAGTGTCTCCTATTCCCCTTGTCTCTGGAGATGGAGCCCTAGAAACCTTGGGAACCTCTCTTGGTTGCCGGTATGCAGTTGTATGGCTAAGGCCTGCCAGCTGTATGGATTTTAAGTTAGATTGATATATCCCGGGGGGCATCTTGGACCGGGGTTTCCACCTTCCCTGGGCAATATGAGAATCGATACTCCGTTCTGAGTGGGCATTTTTGCAGGGTCCCCTAAGCCCCGCTATCTGGAGACTGGGAAGGCAGCAGGGGAGGGCTGCAATTAGGTAGAAATAGCTACCGGCAAAGAAGCAGCCAGGGAAACCCAGAGACAAGAGCCAATATGCAGCAGAGATGCTGCTTGGGAGCTAGCTGCATGGCCACCCATGTCTGCACCCATGTGCAGAAAGGTAGGCGAGATGGAAGTGAGTGAGGGCGGATGGCGGTGAATCAGAGCAGGTTGAGTAGGGGACTGACGAGGAGCCCCCGAGCGCAGTGGAGACCAGGCGGACCCCCAGCATGCTAAAGGCCTGGCTTCTTAAGGAGAGAGCCCAGTACGCCTCTGCCTTAGGCCGAAGGCCCAACTCCTTCTTGCCTGAGCTGCTAGAGAAGGGAAACCCAAGCAACACAAGCACCCAGGGGAGCTGCATAGAGCCAGCAGCTGAAGCAGGGGTGTTTGGGACCCAGGCAGGCCTAGGAAGGGTATGTCTTACCTGACATACTACCAGAGATTCAGGTAGTGGCTACAGCGGTGGTACGGCGGTCATAGGTGGGGTGCCTGGGAGGCGTCTACAGTAGAAGAGACTAACGCCTGAGTGTGCAGGTGTATAGGAACGGGTGGGCTGCATGGGGTGAAAGCCAAGCGGTTGGAGGCTGAAGACAGCAGCCCTGTAGAGTCAGGTGCTCATGGGGCTGAACCCAGTGCAGGGCGATGGGTCCCGTCCAGACAGGGCCCAGAGGAAGAGGAGCCGTGCTCAGGGTACAGAGCTGTGCCAGAGGAGGAGCACCCAGAGCTCATTGGCCTCTGAGGACAGCCATAGCTTGTCTTCCTCTCCCGCCTGCCCTCCCCAGCGAGCCCCTGGGACGGCTGCCCTAGTCACGGCCCCGGTTACACGACTGCACTGGGGAGACATTAAGTTATACTGCAAAGAGGCTCTTTCAGCCACTGCTCCCCATGCCTCCCACTTGGTCTGCGCTCGAACTCTCCTCTGTAATGGGCAGGTGCCCAAGGGAAGTGCTTTATCAGGAGTTCGGTGGGTGCCACATGCAGACGGGATTTACAATCTTCCCTACCCTTAAGGGATATAAAGAGCCAGCATGTTGCACCAGAACCTCTGCCTCTCTGCTTTGGGTAGCCCTGCTTGAAAAGCTGTCTACACGTGCATGTTACCCCTTTCTTCTGGCACAGATTCCTCTGGCACGGAGGAGACCGACTCGTCAGCAGAGGACGGCTCGCTCCCGTGCCCCAAACCATCTCCGGGTACAGGTAGGCAGCAAAGCTCTCTCCTGTGGTTTGGACCACAGGAGCATCTGGCGCTGAGTAGGATGATGCTAAACAGACCCCACACACCTACGTTTACCGACATACTCGAGATTACGTTTGCCACTGGTAGGGGACTGGGTCGTGGGTGGTGTGTCTCTGAGGGCCCCGGGGCTAATTGCCGGATCCGGAGGGAGAAATTGCAGAAGGGTCTGTAATGAAACAGGGGCCAGAATCGAGGAAGCCAGAAGCTAAGGTACCAAGTCCAGGCGGGGAAATCCACAGGTCAAAACTGAAACCCAGAGCCAAGCCAAGGGTCAAGATCCAGGACACAGATCTATAGGGAAATCCAGGGACGATTTGTCACTGGATTGTCCCTGGTGCCACCCACAGCCCCATTCGGACCCAATGCCAGCAGACACATCCCCACTTGTCTCCCCCGGGAGGAATGGAAGCAACGTGGTTGCCCGCATTTTGACGGGCCTTGGCAGGGACAGCATTCATGGGAAACCCTATGTGAAACTACTGAGTTGGGGGACATTAGCAAGGGAGACTGACCTTGCTCCCTCCCCACCCCTCCGAGACCGAGCCCAGCGCAGGGGCACCGCTGCATTTGCCTTCTGCTACTGGAATGGGGACTAAATTCTGGGTTTCCTTCCCACCCCAGCAAGTGCTGGGACAGGCAGCAGAGCTGAGGAGCTTTCCCATCAGGCAAAATCTGCAAACGTGGAGCCGCTGAGGATGCTCCCAGGGACACCAACCTTGCCCGAGATAGCGTGCCCCAAGGAGAAGCCAAACCAGTGCCCGGAGTGCGGGAAGAGGTTCAGCCGGATTCAGTCCTTGGTCACCCACCGCATGATCCACTCGGGAGAGCGTCCCCACCACTGCGCCCAGTGCGGGAAGCGCTTTGTGACCCACTCGCACCTGGTCAGACATCAGCGCGTGCACACGGTGGCAGAGCCCGTGTACCGCTGCGCCGATTGCGGGAAGACGTTCACCCAGCCCACCTACCTGGCCCGGCACCGCCACCGGCACCTCCACGCTGGCGTGAAGCCGCACAAGTGCGCCGCGTGCGGGAAGGCCTTCGCCGAGCTCTACCAGCTGGCTCGGCACCAGTTCGTCCACTCGGAGGAGAAACCGCACCAGTGCACCCAGTGCGGGAAGACGTTCACCCGGGCCTCCTACCTGGCCAGGCACCGGCACCGGCACCTCCACTCGGGGACAAAGCCGCACCAGTGCGCGGAGTGCGGGAAGCGCTTCAGCAGCCTGGAGAGCCTCATCGGACACCGGAAGATCCACTCCGGGGAGCGCCCGCACAGCTGCGCCGATTGCGGGAAGAGCTTCATTTACCCCTCGGACCTGTTCTGGCACCAGCGCGTGCACACGGGGGAACGTCCGCACCACTGCGGGGACTGCGAGAGGAGCTTCGTGTACCGCTCCGATCTGATCCGGCACCAGCGTGTGCACACGGGGGAAAGGCCGTATAGCTGCGGGGAATGCAGGAAGAGCTTCAATTGCCGCTCGGAGCTCCTCACGCACCAGCACGTGCACACGGGAGAGCGTCCGCACCAGTGCGGCGCGTGCGGGAGGAGCTTTGTGTACCGCTCGGACCTGGTCCGGCACCAACGCTTGCACACGGGGGAAAGGCCTCACGGCTGCAAGGAGTGCGGGAAGAGCTTCGCACGCCTCTCCCACCTGACCCAGCACCAGCTCACTCACATGCAGAAACAGCTGTGACTGCTCTGAGGGCTCCCTTCACCCTCACCGTGCCAAAGGCAGGGGGTAAAATCCCCTGTGACACAGCCATGGTCTGACTGTCTCGTGTCTCCTCCTGGCTCCATCCTCCAGCGTGGCACCAGGCTAGCGGGTTTGGGTCTCTCTGCTTCCTGGGACCCCAGTATGCAGGATTTGATCCTAATGTGCAGGGCAGTGCTCCCTGTTGTCCCCCCTGAACCTGCTGGTCCTTCCCCCTAAATAACCTCTCTTTCAGAAGTGCTCAGGTGTTTGCAAGACATGGCCTTGTTTCCCGAGCCTCGTGCAGCAGGTGTTAGTGGCTCTTTAGCAGCTGCCCATGATTTTGTCCTTCTCGGCACCCGCTCTTCCAGAGAACTGGGAACTTCCAGAGAGCTGGGATTCCCCAGCGGCTTTCCCTTCCCCTGCCATTGGACACACCAACATGTAGAGGTTGTTTCTAACAGCTGAGACCAGGAGCCAGTCACGGCTCACTCGTGTGCACTGGTGTGCAGGATGAACCCTACACTGGGAACCCCAGGAGAGAGAGCCCGGGCGTCCATCTGCTGCGTTAGAGTGGGGTGGGGGCTCAGGAGTGACAATTGGTGGCAGGTCCTGGTCCTCACGGAAAGGAGTGGAACGTGCAATGGCCCTTTTTTCCCCTGAAGCTCAGTGTTTTGGAAATCATAGCACTATAGAGAAGTGGAGTGGGAAGGGACCTCCAGAGGTCACGTCATGGCCAACCCCCCTGCTCGAGGCAGGCTCATGCCTATTCAGATCATCCCAACCCACTGTCCAACCTCCTGGCAAAACTGCACAGTCAGCCCTGCCCCAACACAAGACATCCCACCCAAGCCTGCCCCAAGGAAAGCAGGGGACCATGGCAGCCAAAGTCCTGCTGTTATAAAAGTTGTTAATATATGCTTAAAATAATCCCAAATAGAGGCTGCGGCCCTGCGACAGAGGACTCTGAGCAGGGGGTAAAATTCATTCCTGACCCCAAATTGGTCTGACCCTGAGCCCAGGGGCCCAGGTTGGCGTCCCAGCAGGGGCACTGGCACAGCCCAGTCGAA
The DNA here is from genome assembly GCA_030014935.1 of Caiman crocodilus. Classification (NCBI taxonomy): domain Eukaryota; kingdom Metazoa; phylum Chordata; order Crocodylia; family Alligatoridae; genus Caiman; species Caiman crocodilus. The sequence goes on along the minus strand of JAGPOW010002581.1, from coordinate 80,841 downwards.
ATCCCCAGCACCCAACATCCAATGTCTCTCAGGAGAATATGGAAGCAGGAGAGAAAACTCCCTCCTGGCCCCCTATGGCAGCCAGCAAAGCCTAGAGGCATGGGATATACCCATATGTCCCATACCCATATGTCCCATGGGCATAGGCATAGCGACGTTTCCATCACCCTGATCAATGCTTATCCAACCTCTTCTTAGACACCTCCAGCAACGGAGAGTCCACAGCTTCTCCAGGCATCTGTTCCACTGCCCCCCTGCTCTGACAGTGAAGACGGGTTTTTCTGGATATCCAATCTAAATTTGCTGCAACTTCAAACCCTTGTTCTGCATCCTCCTGTCGGCAGCAAGAGAGAAAAGGTGCTTTCCCTCTCCGTTATGGCAGCCCTTCAGATATTTGCAGTCTGCACTCTTGCCCCCTCTGAAGTGCCTTTTCTGCAACCCGAACCTGCCTAGCTCCTTCAGCCTCTCACCATGCCCATTACCATGTTTGTCATCCACCCCTAGACCCTCTTTAACTTCCCCACATCCTTTTTAAAATGTGGAGTCCCAAATACTGTACCCAGTGCTGTAACCAGTACAAAGTAGAGAGGTACTATCACCTCCTGTGTCTTGCACCTAATGCTCCTCCTGATGCAACCCAAAACCGTGTTTGTCTTTTGTGCAGCTGCATCACATTGCAGATTCGTATCGAGCCTGTGATCTTTTCCAGAGTTCTGCCATCCAGCCAGGTGTCACCATATAAATATTTGCGCTTTTGATTATTCCTCCCAGTGGCGATGCGAGGGGGTGCACGGGGGTGCCTGTGGACCTCCTGAAAGCGCGGGTGCACCTCTTGACAGGCTGCACTCCCCACTTAAGCAGTGGAAAAGGGGGTAACACCCCCTAAGAGCACCGGCCGGGCAGTGGGAGCGTCATGGCCACTTCCAGGAGCACTGCAGCTGCTTCCTGGTTGGCAAGATTGACCATGGGGGACCCTCCTCGCCCTGGTCGCTGGGGGGGCACATGCCCCCTTGACTAAGGTGGCACCAGTCGCCCATGATTCCTCCCAAGTTGCAGCACCTTGCATTTGTTGGTACTGAACCGACAACCCTGTTTGCTTCAGCCCGACTTTCCAATCTATCCTGATCCTTCTGAATTGCTCTTGCATCCTCCAACATGTTTGCAATCTTGCCCGCTGTGAATATCCAGGTTCCTGCTAATCTCAAAGTCATTTTTCCCAAAGCAGGTATAACAGGATCAGGTAATTGTTAATCAACCTTCTCAAGGCAGGATCTTTTCATCCCTTCCCCCACTGTCATATCATCTGATTCTCAGGTACCTGTACTGGGTGGGGAACGAGAGTCACTTGACTGTCATCTTTCCTAAACAGAACAGAACAGGAGTGGATCTGGGGTGGGGAAGGAGGGGTGCATTGGTGCATTATATCCCTCACCCTCTGCCCCCCACTTTGATTCCTGGTCCACCCAAATTTAGAACCAACTGCCTGGAAGTGGTAGTAGCACTTCTATTCAGGCAGCAAGGATGGAGTCAATTGACTAAATGAAACTTTATTATCTGACTCCTAAACTCTTCATTCCATAGTTCTTAACGAGCCTCCCTCCTTTGTTCAATGGCCTTGATGTTCAGCTAATCAAGCTAGCCTTTCTTCTGCAATTTTGCAGCCTGTTAGCTGCTCCTGGCCATGTAGCTCCTATTTCAGTCCTGCACTGTTTTTAATTGTAACTAAAAGCATGAACTCGAGCGTGGAAATAACTTTCAGTAAAGCATTGGATGCATGGTCAAGATGCTCAAGAAGGCTAGGCTTGTTTTGTGAATCTGAAAAAGAGAGATCCATTTTTTCTAATGACCACAAGACAAATGAGACAACATCTTTTGATTCTTTTTTTCCTGGTTGGTTATGGTTTTTTGTGTGATAGAGAAAAATCAATGCACACTGCAGTAAATGTATATATATTTTTGCTCCAACTTAAAATTGAATAATGCAGCCTTAGGTCAGTAGCTTATTTGTAAAGCTTGTAGTTTTGTGGTTTTTTTTAACTTGATAAGAACGTGTGCTGTGTTATAGGTGATCATGCTCCCCACCCCTTTTCCTAATTCTAGATCCGCCTATGGAGCAGTTCAGGTTAGAAAGCGGTTCCCTCCCCCTCCTAGCCCTAATTGCCACTGTTACAGTTTGAAAAACAAAATAAATCTCACGAAGGCCATCATGATTTTTGTTGGAGGGGTTGTCATGTGGTCAGAGGTGTCTACAAAGAAAGTGGGAGGAATGGGAATTTGCACTAGGGCAGGGGTGAGCAATTATTTCAGCCGGAGGGCTGCTTCAGGGGTTTTGATGAGGTGTCGAGGGCCGTGAGGGTAGCCCCACTCCTTGACACGTGCCCTGCCTCCTGGTTGCCATCTTATTACCAGAAATCTCTCCCCATTGCCTTTTGCCAATGGAAATCACTTCCCTTGCCCAGGGAGTCCTCCTTCTGGGAGTGGGGTTTGCTTGTATATTGTATGTGGAGGGATGGCGAGGTGTGAGTCTGGTGGGGGTGCAGTGTGTGTAGGATGGGTGTGGGGTGTGTGTGTAGCTGAGGTGTGGGGAGGGGTATGGTGCAGGTGGGGTGTGCAGGGCTGTATATGTGTCTGGGCCTCCGCCAGCTCCAGCCTCAAGCAAAGGGCAACCCACTGTGCTTGCAGCACCCCTCCCACACTGCCGGTGCATGCAGGCATGCAGCCCCCTTTCCTGCAGCCACCGTCCCTTGGCAGTGATGCCCACCCTGTGCATAGCGCAGGCAGGTCCACCTTGCACATCGGCTAAGGGTTGGGGCGGGGAGCAGAAGAAACTCACTTGCCCCTGCAGCAGCATCGCATCCTGCCTTGCAGCTCCGCTTCTGCTCTGCCAACACCCGAGGCTGCAGCTACCCCAGGTGAGTATTGCAGGGAGAGGCGACTCCAGGGCAGAGAGAGCAGCAGCAGCAAAGCAGGGGGCAGGTCCTGGCTGGGTTGGGGCAGGTCCTGGCTGGGCTGGGGCAGGACAGAGCCACTGCCCTGATCCAGGCTCTGCTTGGGGCGAGCAGGTGCCCAGGTGCCGCAGAGAAAGACCATGGGGAGACAAACCATAAAGCCAGGGCAGGATTAATGTCTAGGTGAACTGGAACCTAAGTGAAGAATGGGCCCAGTTGTGCTTATTTTACATATTACAATTAATGAGTGGGAAAAGGTCACCTAAATATACAGTATTAAGTAAGGGCCCACAAGTTTGGTTGCCTAAGGCCCACTAAAGGGTTAATCCAGCCCTGCATATCCCCACGTCTCCCTGCATCAGTGCCTGACTGGGCCCAAATGTCCCTCCCCGCAGCTGATGCTGCCTGGATGACCCGCTGCAAGCTTGCAGCTGTTTGCCACTGATGGATGGCATGGAGTGCCACTTCTGTGCGTGCCACAGTCCCATTTTTCTCCTGCTCCTAGGCTGATTATGCAAGGAGAGTGGTGCCAGGCTATTGGGAGTCTGCATCCCCTGCTCATGCCCTGGTGTTTCTCCTACTGGGTTACTGTCCTCTCCCTGAGACGTCCCATCCTCTGCCATTACAGCTGCAGCCACCGTGCCAGTCTTTATATAGATATGGACTTGGGAAGGGATCTTCCAGGCAACATCAGCTGTGGAGATGGAGGTTTGGTTCGGGTCTAGCAGTGATACAAGGAGACTGGGATTCATTGCACTGCCTTTAGGTTTATCCATGTATGTGGATACACACACACACTAAATGAATGCACAGTAACTCATGCTACTGCACAGTAGCACTAGCGCACGGGCGTTCAGTGATGCTTACTGCGCAGTAGCCTAGTAATGCTACGTACGCAGTAACATATTAGCACGGGAGTTGCCCTGCATGCTGCTGCTCAGTGTTATTAGGCTACTGCACAGTTGGATGTAGATCATGCAGACGTGCCCGGTGTCATTGCCACTCCATAATCTGTGGGGTAACAGTTTCTGGAAACAATCACACTTTTACCAAAGAGATTTTGGGAAGCCGAAAAGCATTTTTACCAGAAAAAAAAAAAAAGTGCACCTCCAATTTGCCCCTCCTTCCTTCAGTCCATTCCTCTACCAGAGAGGGGATCATTGTGACCAGTTAGGAAACTTCACTGGGGAATTCAGATACTGGACTGTGCAAAAGCCTGTTACCCCTTCTCCCATTGCTCCTTGAAGGCTGCTTTGTTGGGGGGAATCGAGGTCAGTTGGCAATGTATTTCTGTTCAGAAACTTCACATCCAAGCCCTTTTGGGTCACTCCGGCAAGGCTGTCTCCAGGACCTAACTCCAACTTCCCAGCCAGCAACCCAGGTACAGCACAACCATGTAGTACCCACAGTCAACAGCTGTCCCTACAAGGACCCGAGGACCTCCCCCAGCCCATCCATCACAGGTTGTCCTTCCCCTGACGCAGCAGACCTGCCAGCTCCTCTCAACCACGCTTACTGATCCTGGAACCGTTGCATTTTCTCCCCAGGGTGATCCTCAATGCCCAGCCCTAAGGAAGAACAGGAAAATGCAGAGTTGCTGCTGTTCAGAGTGACTTGGCCACAGTGGAGGAGTACCTACTTTATCCTCTCTGGCAAATCCTGAGCCTCCTCCGTTCACGACTTTTCTCGTTACCGCCCAGGAGGTTTTTTTGGCATGAAGTAGCTAATCAAAGCTGACCTAATCAGCAGAGGTGACTTGGAAGTTGTCCTGATAATCAAGGAAGGTAGAAACCAGATCACAGTGGAAATGCTCGAAGAAAAAAAAAATAGTTGAGGGCAACCTAAGTGTTCGTGCCTGCATTAGGATGGCATGAGGAAGGTTGCCTGTTTTCGGAGCTAGGATCTCAGTGGGGGTAGACGACAGGACAAGGGGCAATGGTCTTGCGTTGCGGCCAGGGAGGTTTAGGTTGGATATTAGGAAAAACTCTCACTTGGAGGGTACAGCTTACCATGAGAGGTTGTTGGCTCCCTATCTTTGGAGGTTTTTAAGACCTGGCTAGACAAAGCCTTGGCTGGCATGAGCTAGTTAGGGCAGGTCCTGCTTGGAGCCTCCCCACCCTGGTCCTGAGGTCCCTCCCCACCCTAATTTTCTATGGTTCAAAGGAGGCTTGGACTTGCTTCCCTGACATTTATCCCCTGTGTCGGCCAAATGACCCCATGCCAAGACCCTTTGCTTTATACTCCCAGGTCAAGCTGCAGCACCAGGCTGGAAGAAGCAGGCCTGGAGAGCACAGCACTTCCCTTCGGTTGCAGGGTCCTCTTGAGACTCAGTGGGCGCGTCTACACGTTCATTTAAAGTGCCTTAGTTAGAGTGCATTTAGTTTAGTACTTTCTTAATGAAGTAACTAGAGCTATTGCACAATAGTGCTGTCGCTCGGGTTTTTTGTGACACTTACTGCACATCAGCCTACAACACTGTGCACAGGCTATTAGCACAGTTTTTAACCGCCATTAGGCTATTGCTTAGTAAGCGTCTCGTGTAGACATACCCAGCCTCCCCTTGTCCTGCTTGTCTCTCCCTTCATTTCCCTGGAAGTCTTTCTACCAAGATTATCTCACGCTTGGGCTCACCCAAAGGCCAGAAACAGGCAAGACACTCCAGGTTCAGGGGCCGTCGGAGTTGGGCAGTGCTCTTGGGATCCGTCTATGTAAAGGGTCTATTTTGTCGTTGACAGCCTTTTCTCTAGTGAATGAGCAGGTGAATTCCCCACGCCCAGGACTAGTTCAAGGCCACACTGTGCAGTGTGATTAGTCTCACGCACAGAAAGCACCACTAAATCACGAACCAGGAGGACGTGGGGCTGCATCAGGCACCACCGGTGCAGCACGAGCAAAGGGAGAGCTTGGCACCTGATCCTATTCCAGGGCTGTCCGATCTTTATTATGATCCCCCAGCATCTCCTCCTGCTCCTTTCTTCCGGATGCAGAGGAACTGGACTCTATGAGCACTGCACATGGGTTTTGTTCCTAGCAGGCAGGTGCTTCTGGCTCCTACCTCATCATCCGAGACCCCCTTAGCTCCCGGCGCCAGGACCCGCTGCATCCCAGGGAGCAGGAAAAGTCCAGCCCCTGGGACCCAGGGGGGTCCTAGGAAGATGGAGAGATGAAGTGAGAGGAGATGCAATAGCTTCCTGTGCCCGCCTCCACTTCCCCCTGGGCTCTGAGCCGATCCAGCACCGCTCCCTGCCTTCGGCTCCAGGGACAGGGAGGACATCCCGCATCTGGCCGGTGAGTGGAGGGAGGACTGGGGGAAGGGGGATTTCCAAAGAGGAGAGCAGCCCGCTACCCCTGGAGATGCAATCGAGTTGGGCGGGCATCGGGGAGAGCCCCCGGCCGAGCTGGGGGCATGGGGTGGGGGTCTGCCCCACGCTCCCGACCCAGCCTTTGCCAGGGAGCCCTGTCCAGCAGCACCCGCTGAACCCAGCCAGCCGCACCACAGCCTCACGGGCCAGCAAGCTGGAAGGAAGGCCCACTGGCATGAACCCCAGTCCTAGCTCCTTTGTGTTCATGGGTGACCTGGACAAGACACATGCCTCCTTGGAGAAGCTGGGGGGGGTGTGTGCAAGTGGGGCTGCCAGGCAGGAGCCTGCACACAGCATGCCTGCCTTAGCATCCCCTACCCTACATCCTTCTTCGTCCATTCAGGGAGCAGAGAGCTGATGTAGCAGATCCCACGTGGAAAGTGCCTTCCCTACTTCTCATAGCAAAAAACTTGCTAGGAGATCCCCATGGAGGATAGGGCTTGCAGAATCGAAGATGGCTGCGGCGGAGAGTGGGGAGGGGGACCAGACGGGCCCGGGAGGGGAGGAGAAAGACACGGCAGCCAGTTTGACCCTGGAGGAGGACGTTGCTGTGTTAAGTCTCAGCAATCTGATCTCTAAAATCCTCTTTGGAGGCAAGGTTTCCCCGGCTTTAAAGAGAGAGAGAAGGACTTGGAGGCAGGATTTAAACCTGGGGACCAAGACGGTGCAAGACTTGATGTTTGGCAGAATTCATGCTGATTGCAGTTCAGATGTCTTGGGGAGGGGAGTGGTGGGTGGAAAGAGTAGAGCTTGCTGAGAAAATAGAAGAAGAAGAGGTCTGCCAGAAAGTGTGGAGCGGAGAGATGCAGCGGAGTATTTAAAGCAAGCCCTTTACTCCGCTCCCTGCTAGAAACAGGCAACAGCTGCAGGCAAACAGAGCTCTCACCCCGCCACCCCTTCTCCCCCAGCTCAAACCAACCCAAAGACTAGATAAGAGGATTGCTCAGGTTTAAACAAACAGCGGCAGATGCTGCAGCAGCCTAGGAGACTTTGATCCTGCTCTGGGAGGTTATCCAGTCCAAAGGTTTTCAAGACTTTTTAAAGACTTTTTCAAGACTTTTTAAATAGGCTTCATTCACAAGAAGGAAGGGTTTGAGTGCAATTGCACTTCTCCCAGAGCAGCAAAATGTAAGGTGCAGAGGGGGCTTTTCTTGCCAAGTTACCTGCACACTTCAAGAACAGCAGTACATGATAAAAGATGAAAAGCAACGCCTTAAAAGCTTTGATTTGGGGAGGAGCAGGGTAGGTTGTAGCTCTGCCAGTCTAAGGACATATGCAAACAAGGCTCTTTGGGGAAATATGGTATCTTTTATTAGTTTGTCTAATAATATATATCACTGGGTGTGTCTGCACAAGATGCTTACTGCGCGTTAGCCTAATAACACCCTGCAGAAACGTGGAGGCTAAAAAGCATGCTAATAGCTGCAGCGTTATTAGGCTAAAGTGAAGTAAATGTCTCAAAAAACCCACGTGCGCCTGTGCTACTGCGCAGTAACCCAAGTTACCGTGCATTTAGTTAGTACTTTATTAAGCAAGCACTAAACTAAATGCGTGGTATCTACGCCACATTAATGAGCATGTAGACACACCCATACTTACCCCAAAAACCTGTCTTAAAATCTTTGAGACATTGAACTTAATGGGAAAACACCCCGGGACCTCAGAGTGGAGTGTATAAAAGGATACACAGAAACCAACTAAGTAAGTGTACTTTATTAATGAGGCATACTTGGTAACATACTTAGTAATATAGTTTATTAACCAAAAAATATCTTGGAGGTGAAGGCAGCATTAGCTAATATATTGGTTGTTTTAAACGGCTGACAGAATATTAGCAAGTGGCATTTTAGCCAGAAGAGGAAAAGCATGAAGAGGATGCAACCTGGTCAGGTTTGGAGAAAGAGGCTCTGACGGCGCAGTTGCCGCACAGTACTGCACAGGCACAAGCACTAAATGACCGCGCAGGAACCGGCGTTACTGCGCAATAGCATCACTGCGCGGGGGTTTTGGTGATGCTGAGTGCGCAGTAGCTCGGTACTGCCGTGCACTAGCCTTGCAGCACACTTCGCGCCGTGCAACGCTACTGCACAGTAGTAACGAGCTACCGCGCAGTCAGCATCGTGGGCAGGTGCGGCCGTAGAAGAGCAGACAATATCTTTTCCATGTGTTTGTTAAAGTGCTGAAAGAAAAGGAAGAAGGTTTTTTTAAGCGGTAAGAGAAGATAGGCCTAGTACTGTTCTCTTACAAGAGACCCATTTCACAGCAAATACTTCTGTTCCAATAAGTTTAATGCTTGTTTCTCCCCTAATTTCCACCTATTTGCATTCTCACTGACATCCTTTCACAGGTTTAGCTTCTTCCATTCCCTGGAGAGACTCCCCATGCCTGATGAAGGGTGGCTGTGCCTGAAAGCTTGCAGAGAACTTTTCTCCAGCTACTCAGTTGCTCTAATAAAAGATATCACATCTACCCAAAGAAGCTGGCCTGCCTGCCTGGCACGTCCCCCAGTTTCCTATCCTTTCTCTCTCTCTCTCTTCTCCACCACCCCTTTGTCTTCTGTATTTTAATTCCCCTCTCCCCCTCTGCTTTTTGCATGTTCTTTCACAGCTGTCTGATAAAATAAGCTTGTGTGCTCTCTCTATCTCTTATTTAGTTAGTCTGTAGAGATGCATATCTACCCTGCCTTTCAGAAGCAAATCAGCAAGGGACAATTAAGAGGAAAATTAGCAACACTATCTACCCTGTATTGTACGCCTTCCCGCAGGGTCAGCTCTCTTTCTGTTCCTAGTTTTATTTGGGCTCTTAATACCTTTAGGGAGGGGGAAGCGTGTTTCGGGTGGGGATTTTAATGAGGTTAGGAATTCAGCCCTTGGTAGGTCAAGACCATTGGGAGTCAAAGAAAGGAAGTTAGGTGGAAGGCAGGCATTCCTTCCTCATGGAAAGACGCAAGGATATCCATTAAAGGCGGAAAAGACTTGTTCCTCCTACGGAGCAATTTAATTAATAAATGTTCACGCACAAACGTTTGCCAAAGCTTTGGCAAATAGGCTAGAGGCATGTCGTTTCGCTATCCAACATCGTTCAGGGCTGACTGTAACCAGGCAAATTGTAGATAATATCAAGAGAAGCCTTAACTTGGGGTGTAATGTGCAATAAACACAACACCCACAATGTTTTACTTTCTATGGATAACAGAAAAAATGCGTAGGTGGGTACAGCACTAGAAAACCTCCTTTTGGAGATGTTTAGAGTCTGTATCTCAGCTTTAGATGAGGACCTAGAGCTACTGTCCTAGTGAATCGAACTCTTACATGGGTCTAAACTGACAAGAGAAACTAGGTATGGATGCCCACTCTGGTCATGGCACCGCTGGGTGTGTCTACATGAGACGCTTGCTGCACATTGGCCTAATAACACTGCGCAGTAGGCTATTAGCATGGTTTTTGCCGTGATACACTATTGCACAGTGATATTAGGCTTAGGCACAGTAAGCGTCACTAAATAACTGTGCGCTGGCGCTACTGCACAGTAACTTTAGGCACTGCACATGTAGTCAGTGCTTAATTACAGAAGTAGTTAACTAAATGCATAGTACCTAAGGAGCATTAATGAATGTGTAGATGTGCCCATAGGCTATTACATTAAAACAGGACTCCTGGATAAAAGAAATAAAGGAAGGAGCAGGAGCTAGATGTAAGATAGATTTACATGCAGGTGATGCGTACGCTTTGTTAAAAGTCTCCCCTTCTTTCCAAAAAGCAACAGCATCCCATGCATGTAGAGGTGGCCCCCTTTCTGGATGTAAAATTAATTATGCTATATTGGAAACGTTAAGTGCTGGCGTTTTTCAGCTACTTCAGCTGGAATGCTAAAAAAACCGAATACATTCAATTGAGTTAAAAATTCAATGGGATAACTCAAAAAACATGAGGACTCTTTCAATACTAATTATTCACCTCTCTGGAGGAAGGCAACAACATCACTCAAAGAATGGGGAGGGGGTTGAAAATTGGTTTACCTAAAATGTGCACCAAAGAGCACTTAAAGCTTAGAAAAAGGAGTATACCAAAGCTTGTCATCTGGAAGATCAAAGGCTACAGATGAGTTCATCCGTGTTACACAGGCCTTCTAAGGCAGGAGACCTTGCAGCCTCCCACATAACAGCATACTGCCCATGCGGCGGAGTTGAAACACGGTGTGTGAACCCCCTCTCTAAGCTGTGCAGCGTAAGAGACTGCAAACGATGCAAGGAAGTGGATTTTCCAAATGTAATTTGGGGAACAGAAACAATCAGGTCAGAAAACCTTAGAGACCACCCCTTTATCCAGACTACTTTGAGATCCCTAGATAACGATGAAACATTGCTTTCCTGTAGTCCTGCCCCTGCCTCCTTATCCACTTCAGTTTAAAATAAAGAATCCCTCCTTTGGCCGTATCAGACATGCAGCGGTGTGCAGCTCCGCACAGGTATTGCCCAAACAGGGCATGTTTCCGAAACATCGAATGACTTCACTGCGGCGACTCCGCTGTGGTTTTCTTCAATACCACGTGCCCCCACCATTAGCTGTTGGAAGCTGGGGGTCACTTGTCAAGTGGGGAACTACAGTAATAGCAGCCTCTGCATCGTAAACCTTTGACAGAGAAAAGAGAAGGCAAACCTGCGTGTTTCTTTCTTTCCTGCCCCCCTGCAAAAGTTAATGTTGCAGAAGCTGCTCCTGGCTCAACAGGAGCCTCTGCATCAGCGTTGGTGGTTTAGCTCCACTGTGGGCATGTCTACACATTCACGAACACGCCTTAGATACTGTGCATTTAGTTCAGTGCTCACTAAATAAAGTGATAACTAAACGTGCGGTAACTAGCGTTACTGCACAGTAGCGCCGGCACACGGTTATTTAGTGACGCTTACTGCGCATTAAGGCTGTGCGCTAGGCTATGAGCACAGTATGGGCTGTGACGTGCTACTGTGCAGTGTTACTAGATTAATGCGCAGCAAGCGTCTCGTGTAGACACACCCTGTGCTTCCTTGCTTGCCGCAGCATGAACATGGCAGTTGCAGGAGGAGGAAACAAGCTGACTGGGGAGCCCTGTACTTCTTCAACACCAGGGTCTGCCTTTGATAGCAGAGATGATAACGTACAAGCTGTGTTGTATACTACCACTTTTGTAAGAAGCCACGCACTTCGATCTCATGCAATTCCTGTGCATTTTTTCTTATGTTTATCCAGGAACTAATCCCTGGCCTGATGGTGTCTGGAAGAGCCCTGCAATGCTGGCAAGTGTGTGTTGTGCAAAGAAAACCCGGACACCTTGTTACGTAAAAAGTGACTAGAGCTATGGCTTCCGTGAATGCCACAATGCCTTCTTTCTTGTGTTTCTAGGTTGCTGCGCCCCATCTCCCTCCTCCAGGGAACCCAGCCTCTCTTCAAGTCTCCCAGGCCACTACGTGTCCACATCCTCCCTTCACCCAGCCCTCGTTTCCAATCTTCTGCTCTGCGCAGCAGAGATGGCGGCTCAGGTAAGATATCCATAAGGGGTGTGGGAAGCCAGTCCTGGAGTTTCTGCAGTCTTCATAGTTCCCAGCCCAGGACCACGTGTGAAGCAAAGGGACACTCCTGGCATCACCCTCCAAGGCCTGGGGTCAAAGGAAGGTGTCTGGGTGAAGGTGGATGAATCTCCTGGGCCATCTGTCATGGGCAGGCTGGTTTTTTTGGGTGCATCTACACATTCAATTCATGTGCTTTAGGTAACTCACATTTTTCTAGTACTTCACAAGGGAGGTACTAGATTTAATGTGCATTAACCTATTTTAATGCACATTAAAGCATCGCAAAAAGCAGTGCTCTTTAATGTGCATCAGCTTATTTTGATGCACATTAGCTAAAGTGCATGTGTACACGCACCCGTTGTGCGTCTTTGAGAACCACTTCCCCAGCTGATTACGCAGCAGAGCCTTCATTGGTATAGCTATGCCATCTTAGCAGAGCTCCCTCTTGTAGAGCTAATATAGGAGAACAGAAGGACTGTCTATCTGCACATTGTCCCAGAATGGCATGGCTAAGGCAACAAATGCACTCCTCCATTGGTAGAGAGGAGTTCAACCTAAACACAGCGTAGGAAAAGTTGTATCAGATAAGTTTAAGTTTTTCGTTTCTACCTAGCACAGCCATGCTGACAAAATATTGTAGGGTAGCATACGTCTCAAGGTTGTGGGGGCTGGACGAGGCTGTAACCGCAGGGACTAAGTGTGCAAGGCTTGTGATTGCAGCTCCAGGTGGTGTTTGAGGATGTGGCTCTGTATTTCACCCAGAAGGAGTGGGAACTGCTGGAAGATGGAGACAAGGTGCTTTATCGGGACCAGATGCTGAGGAATTACCAAACCCTTGTTTCATTAGGTAAAGCTCCTTTCCTTGCTTCTCCCTGCAGCTGTGAACTCTGCAAGGTCTTCTCCTGTTTCGTCCGTCTGAGCTGGCTGGCGGTTTTACTCCACTTTCTGTTCCTTGCTCAGGCATTGATGGTAGCCTCCGCTACGTTTCATATTCCTCGTTATCTGTTCCAACTTCCGTCTTTGTCTCACACCCTGAGTCCAGGTCTTGGCCCTCCCACCACTAGTGTTTTTTGCACAAAGTGATTACCACTTTCCAGAATTCCCACCCCCTTGCCCCACATTTGCTATTCATAAGTGTTGACTAAGAGCAATCTCATGATTAACGGTTTCTTCTCATTCTCTTTCTTAGTGTATCATGGCCAAACACTTCCCAACCCCAGCATGAGTATTTCAGTGGTGCCCAAGCCTCTTCCATTTTTTCTGGTTACTCCCCAGCCCAAGACAGTGGAGTTAAAGGAGGCTTCGTCATGATGGCTTTTCCATTTCCTCCATTCATCCCCCAATGACGTTTCGTCACTTTGAAGCGTTTGGTTTCTATCCTAACAAGGACTCAAAGGAACGTGGGCCCAAATTTCCAGTATTACATCTCTATCTGCACAAACTATGGATTCTGCCCTTGCTATATTCACTTTTGAAGACTCTTGGTCTCCTGCTTGCTCTGCTATTTCATTACGTTTTCTTAGCCTTCTTCTAAAGTCTCCATATAGCTTGGCGGTGTCTGCAAACAGCACGTGTTCTTCTACCCCATCCCCGTGATAGAAAGACGTGGGTGCAGTGCAAAGCCTTGGGCAGCTGGCAGATACCGAAGCAATGGTGTAACCAGGATTAAAGGCGTTTTACACCACAACCCAAGCATTGTGCCTCCTGCCATTCCAGGCGTGCACGGCAGGAGATGCAATGTTTGGGTTGGGGCATGAAACCCCTATGCCAATCGCTCTCCTGTGAAGCTGCTACCCACCCAACCTTGCACACCAGGCAGGAGATTGTTTTGTCCCACACCTGGAACATGCTGGGGTGGGTCTAAATATCAGCCCATGTCAGACCTGGCCCTGGACAAGCCCAGGTCCGTGATGGTCGAATCCAGCCATAGACAGTCTGGGTTGGAGACCCTGAGCTACTCAGGGCTGGGTCCAACCATCGGCAGAGTGTTGCCCCAGGTTGGGTGCCAAACCCCACCCGTAGAGGCTCTGCTCCACCAAGGAGCCATCGGGGTGCCACAGCCACCCCTGTGCTCGTTCTCCTACTCTGGCTCACCCCATAAGAGTGGCCTCACCTCCCAGACCTTGGGGTTTAACATATTTTAGAGGGAACTGTAGCTGTGCCTTGGTGCTTTGTTCCACGTTGCTCATCGGCAACCCTTGCACCCTCACCCGAGTAGGGCTTTCTGCCTTTCAAGGTCTTCACCTTTGCCCGTCTCAGAGAGGCAGCCTTTTGAAGCACCTGCCCAGCTGGGCCCTTGCTCTTGCCTGTTCACCACAGAAACCTACCTCTTGAATCCTTCTTTAAGAATTAGTCCCAAAATGTGTGGGGTGAGCCACTGCACCTGCCATGACAGCATCCTTTCTAGGGCATCCTGTTCATGGCCCTGCTGGCCTTAGGTGTGTCCTATGGGCCCTAATCACTCTTAGGGGAGCCAGTCATGGCTTCTAGCCTCCCCCATGCCTTATGGGTCTTACTCTTATTCCATTCATCAGCCCAGACATCATCCCATTAGCTCGGGTGTCAGTCCCTGGGCTACATCCTTGGAGGGCTGCTCCCTCACGGTCTCAGTCCTCTGGCCCTCACACGACACAAGGCAGACTGCCCCCCAAGCATGCCCTAGAGCCTCTAATCCACCCGTACAGCCACAACCACACACTCAACCCAACATAACAGGGGGGGAAAAAACCATTTACCTCTCCAAAGCCCTTTCTGCAGAGCTCCCTTCCCCTGCAGGGATCAGGGCCAAGCTGCCTTTGCTAGCGCTCAGCTATGCTTATATAGCCCCTGGCCCCTTCCTTTTGCAGTCACCTCCTTTGGTTGGCTGCCAACAGCTCCCAGGTGCTGCTCGTTAGCCTAACCAGCAGCTAATCACCCTGTTGCCGGCAGCATGCAAGCTGGGCCTCCTCCTCACTGAATCGTGCTGCTTGTCACTGCCCTCCGCCCTCCTGAAATAACAGGGGTTCGGGATCCCCCGTTACGCCGTCCCCACGTTAATGCTGACAGTCAGCATTAACGTGAACCAGCAGGACGGTGTGCTGGTCCATGATGCTCGCACAAGGTGTCACCTTCCAACCTTTCGTCTCAGGTAACCTCTCTACGCCCAGCAGTCGTGGCATGCGTTTTACTGGGTGAGCGTCCCTTGCGGAGACGCGCCTCGTGTTCTCCTGGAGAGCGTGCTGCTCAGTACCGCGCTAGGGACTTTTGTGTGCTGTAGGAACATACCTGCTCCCCCCCCCCCATATGCGTACCCCTCCAGCGACAGTGTCATATCCCCTCCAGGATTTAAAAACTAGCGTTTCACACTTGGGAGGATGTTTTCATCGGCTGGAAGAGCGACTCCAGTTGCATCTCCTGTTGCTTTCAAGTCGCATGTCTCTGTTTGACTGCAGCCTCCTCCGAGAGCCGGGGCCCTGATGGTACGAACGACATCATTGCTCTAGACTTTTTCTCCGGTTATGTCCATTTCCGCGTCTATCACGCACGTTATCCTACCACCAAAAATGGTATCTGTCCACAAACGATTCACTGTTTCGCCTTTCTTTTTGGTATCCTGAACGCACACAATATTTTTGTCGTCTTTTTTTTTTCCCCCTAGTACGTCGCAGGTCTCTGAACCTCTGTCCCTGTCCCGTCCTACTGCTATGAGTGCGTCTGATACCTTTATGCACCCCCCCGATGGCTTCTATTTCCACCTCACTCTGGCAACAAGAGCCATCATCCACTGACGGCTTCTGGCGGTAGTGCCATCTCTTGGATGCAGCCTTTAATTCCCCTTAAAGCCTCTGCAGGAGTCTATCTGAGTCTCCTGGATCCCTTTCACAAACCCCCGTTGGAAGACAGTGAACGGCTATAACTCCCCTGACTGCATTTCACCAAACAGGACATCGAGGTCTCACCCCGGACTTAATCTGCTGCATCCAGAGAGGAGAGCTGGAGCTCTGGGTCCGTGACGAGGAGGACTCTGAAGACACCCCGTTGTCTGAGGACCCATCTCCAGGTGAGGCAGGTACTTTCCAGAACAAGGGAGACTTTAGGCCTGAACCTGCACATTTCGTGACACCAGGGCCTGGCCTTTCTGTCGTTATTCAGCCACGTAAGAGTTGATACCCATCACAAAATGGCCACGGTGCTGCAATGGGGCAGGCAGCTATTTCAGGCAGAGGGACACTTACTGAGGTTTGGCAAGCCACCAAGGGCCGCGTGACAGGCAGCCAGGGGCAAATAGATATTCGTTTTCCAAATTTTTAGGGTCCCACAGGCCTGGTGGGTCCCGTGGCTGGGCATGATGGGATCTGCAGCCCCTCGTGGCAGCTGAAGCTCTGGGGAGCAATTAGGGTTGGGATATAGAAGGATCTGGGGCTCCCACCCTTCGCTGCCGGTGCCACGTGCTTAAATTGAAGTGAAATGACCTTGTGGAACAAACCTGGGCAGAATGGAGATGTTCAATGCATCTCTGAGGCTGTATTTGGCTGCCAGATGCAGGTGGGGATTGACAGTGGTCATGCTCTGAGGGATATAAATACCTTATGGTTTGCCCCAGTATCCTGGGGACAAGGGGAACAAGGCATGCAGCCCAGGGGAACGTTCACCCCGAGGCCCTTTATCCTGGTGCAGATTCCCCTGCCGCGGGGTGGGGGCACATGGCAGACTTCCCGGCATGCAGGTAGGCAGCAGAGCTCTGCTCTTCCCAGGAGAGAGGGCTTGTCTCCAGCCTCTCTATAGTCACCCTTGGGATATATGAAGGCTGTTATCAAACCCGCCCTTCCCTTCGTCGTCTCTTCTCCAGACTCAATAACCCTAGTCCTTTCAGCCGGTCCTCAGACGTCTTGCCCTCCAGGCCCCTAATCATTTTTGCTGCCCTGTGCCGGACTCTTTCCAAACTGCCCGCATTTTCCTCAGCTTGTGGGGCTCAGAGTTGGACACGGCGCTCCGGGTGAGGCCTCGCCTGTGCTGAGCTCCCCTTGATGTGCAAGCGACACTCCTGTTAATGCAACGTAAAATGCTGCTGATTTTGTTTGCAACGAGAGCGCGCCGTTGGCTGGCACGCGTGGCGGCTGAAACCATTTGCCATTTCTTTATAGTCCAGCAGCCTATAAACTTGATTCCCCAGCTGCAAGAGGTTCCTTGGGAGGACGTTATTTAGCAAATCCTATCACTGTCATGGTGATGATTTTCTCCAGACCCACGTGTTCACCGAACAAGCAGCTTCAGATTTATCCCTAGACGCTAATGTTAGAAACGACAGAAAGCAAGCGCTGGCGATGAGCCCTGCCCTGCTCCCCTGGATGATTTCAGGGGCTAGGGCACACAAGGAAACGGGGGCGATTGAAAAACATGAGTACTGCCTTCCCCATCGCTGGCGTGGCATGGGCCAGTCCGTAAAAAGCCACGTCTTTGCCTTTAAGCGGATGCCTCCGGTCTCACCCGCAGCTCGTTAGAGCGCGGGGTCACTCCACTTCTCTTCCCTTACAGCGGGAAGGAGATGGAGATCTTCTCCTGGGGTTGGGAGTCAGAGCCAGGTGCTGGATCTGGACTTCACGGACAAGGGCACACTGAGCGGGGGGCCTTGTCACTAGTCTTTTTCCCCCTCCGAAGCCCAGCCTTTCCCTGAGGCTCCTCCAAGCACAGGAGAATAACACTATTTTCCCTTTGCTAGCAGGGCAGATCAACTCTGGGTTTATCCAGAGGGTTTAATATAAACTCTGGGCTTCCCCCGCCCCCCAACCAGCAGGTGCCAGGACCCTAAAGGGAGCCGAGGAGCTTCATCCTGATGAAGGGCCTGCAAGCCTGGAGCCGCCAAGGACTTCACCAGGGAGGTCAGGGGACAGGCTCGCCCTGGGACCCAACCCAGGGGGGTTTCACCAGTGGGCCAGCAGACTCCAAAAGAAGTGTCGTATCCCGGCCACAAACCAGCCTTCTGCCCACTGGGGACAGAGGACGGCCGGGCCTGAGAAGAGCCCCGGGTGGAGCGCGGGACCCGAGAGACAGACCGCTCCGGGGGACCTGCATCAATGCCGGGAGCGCGGCGAGCCCTGCAGGGACCAACAAGCGCCGGGAGCGCCCCGGGCATCGCGCAAGCGCGAGACGGGCCACCCCTGCGCCCGCTGCGGGAAGAGCTTCTGGCTTCGGTCCTCCCTCGTCAACCACCAAAAAACGCACGCCGGGAAGCGCCCGTACCTCTGCCCCGACTGCGGGAAGAGCTTCGCCCACCTGCACGTGCTACGAGTCCACCGGCGCGTCCACACCAGGGAGAGGCCGTACCGCTGCCACGAGTGCGGGAAACGCTTCCAGCAAGGCGGGGGGCTCGCGGCCCACCGGCGCGTCCACACCGGGGAGAGGCCGCACGGCTGCCCCGAGTGCGGGAAGCGCTTCTACCACCGCGGGGGGCTCGCCGCCCACCGGCGCATCCACACGGGAGAGAAGCCCTACCGCTGCCAGCAGTGCGGCAGGAGCTTCCGGCAGCGAGGGGCGCTCACGGTCCACCAGCGCCGGCACACCGGCGAGAAGCCGTACCGCTGCGAGGAGTGCGGGAGGCGCTTCCGCCACGCCTTGGGGCTCACTTTCCACCGCCGCTTGCACAGCGGGGAGAAGCCCTACCGCTGCGCGGCCTGCGGGAAGTGTTTCTCCCACAGCTCGGCCCTCACCGTGCACCGGCGGAGCCACACGGGCGAGAAGCCGTTCCGCTGCGCGGACTGCGGGAAGAGCTTCGCCCAGCAGCAGAACCTGCAGACCCACCGGCGCGTGCACACGGGGGAGAAGCCCTACGGCTGCGCTCAGTGCGGCAAGAGCTTCACCCGGCAGCAGAACCTCCACGCCCACCAGCGCGTCCACACCGGGGAGAAGTCGTACCACTGCGGCAAGTGCGGGAAGAGCTTCTCCCGGCAGCAGCACCTCCGGGCCCACCAGCGGGTCCACACCGGGGAGAAGCCCTACCGCTGCACCCACTGCGGGAAGAGCTTCAGAGAGAGCTCGACCCTCACCGACCACCAGCGCCTGCACACCGGGGAGAAGCCCTTCCGCTGCACCGAGTGCGAGAAGAGTTTCGTTAACGCCTCCGCTCTCACCCGGCACCGGCGCGTCCACACCGGGGAGAAGCCCTACCGCTGCGTGGACTGCGGCAGGAGCTTCCGCTGGCAAGGGGTGCTCATGGCCCACCGGCGCATCCACACCGGGGAGAAGCCCTACGGCTGCGCGGACTGCGGCAGGAGCTTTCGCCACGGCTCTGCCCTTACCCTGCACCAGAGAAGCCACCGGCATGGGGATGGGGAAAGGGTCCAGCGCTTGACCTCCCATTGACCAGGCACCGGGGGTGGGCACGCTCTCTCGGGACTCTCCTAACAAGCTGTGGCGGGGTTCAGGAGCTACGGCTAAACCCAAGGGGACAAGTGGGTTCAAGTGGACTCAGGTTTCTCTCAGGTCAGCTGCCTATTTTGCAACTTTCTCAGACATGTCTTCCAGTCCCACGGATGCAGGTTGGGTTGGGAGTACGAACCCAAGCCCCCTGTTGTGCATCGTCTTGATTATGCAATGAACGGGTTAACCCACATATGCAAAATAAATGTCACACTTCGTGCAATAAATTTAGCCCGGCCACACAGGCAAAGTAATTCTCTCGTGGTCAAATGACTATCCAGCTATAAAAAGAGCCAACCAGCTATAAAGTTAGTGCTTGAAAATGTGCAACATTTCAACATCCGGTTTCTATCCAGTTTTAATCTGGAGGTACAGCAGGGCCCAAAGATACCGTATCCACTTAGCTGAGGAAGTGAAATAAGAGAGGGAGGAAACGACAGGGACACGCACCTGAATTTGCCCCGAAACCAGATATCACTCCTTGACCGGGTTAAGGCATGCAAAGAAAATGAATTTGCTGCAAACTCTTTCTCCCTCTTGCATATTTTTCTACATGATAGGTCCTAACTACGTCATCCTCCTAGGCAGGCAACTCCCCTGTCTTTTTCGGTTGTTAGTGACTTCTCTTGCTACATTTCCAAGGCAGGTCTGACCACCAAAGCCAGCCTCCGTGTTGCAGACTTGAAGAGTCAACCTTTCCCTAATATGTGGGTCAGCCAAGAGCCCGCTGAGTAACAATAATCCTTATTGCGCTCAGAGCTTGACTCCAATCCAAGACTAGACAAGTCCCTCAGATGGATCCCAGGTCCCTTGTGCTTGCTCTGACCCGAGTCTCCTGAGAAGCCCGCCCCATCTCATTTTTAATCAGGGTGTCTCTCCTTGAGCTCTGAGACCAGGTGCGTTGGTCCCAGCACCCATCACTGTGGACCCTCACTGAGTGCGTCTACATGAGCACATTTACTGTGCAATAATTTAGATTACTGCGCAGTAACTGGGAATGGCTGTGCCGTGGTGGTGTGCATCTACACGTGCACGCCTGTGCCGGGCAGTAACTATAGTGACTTACACCGACTTCGGCAGTGTACACATCATTAGGTGAGGCCTAGGGAACTCAGTCCCTTTGTGGTGTAAGTTATTCCTGTCGTCGGGGTCCCAACCTTTTCCTATAATTTCCACATTTGTGTCCGTGGCTCCTGACCTCTATGCAGCCATCCCTGGAAGCAACCCATAGTCTTTGAGGCTCCTAGTGCGGCCCCAGCAGATGACCTTCCAGAGGAGAACAGGTCTAATTCAATTCCAGTTCAGTGCCCGACCCTTCAAGCGTCTTCCAACGTGATTTCTGAAGATTGCATTGCGTCTCCCCTCAACAGACAGAGGGGTCTGCCAGGCGATGGCAGGGCTGGGGATCAGGAGGGGGCGAGGGCTGAGACCGATCTGCTTGCAGGAGGATGCTCTGGGTGCGGGAGGCCCGCCGTGCCGGTGGGTACACGTTGCACCGCCGCCGCCTGTGCCATTTCGCACGGGTCAGGGGAGGTGGAGCGCTGTGGGGCAGCGGGGCCGAGTCCCTGGCTGGGCCCTTGCGGGGCTGTAGGGCGCTAAGGGCAGCAGGCGGTGGCCCGGGTGGGTGGCTCTGGGGTTGTGGACAGTGGGATGCGTGGGGCTAGCTGGGCTCAGAGCCATGCGAGGAAATGTGCGGACAGCTGTGGGTTCGGCAGGCTGCGGGGATGACCTACTGGAGCACCATAAGGGGCGAGCGCCTTTTCGGGCACTGTTGTAGTTTGGGGTCCTGCACCGCAGGCTGGAGGGGGTGTGGGGGAGCCCCAAAACCGGAGCGTCCCAGAGGCGAGGATCTGGATGGATCCGCGGAGGTGGGGTTTGGGTGCCGGACTAATCCCCCACCCTGCCTTGAGGCACAGTGGGCCAGCATGGTCTCCAGCCTGCGCTGGCTGACTCCATGTCTTTTCAAACCCGAACAAAAGGCAAAGCCCCTTTACTGTTCTTTATTGACATTTTGGTTCCCCGGTTCAGTTGTCCGATGTTGGGGAGGCAGCTTGTTCTTTCCGGACCTCCCCCCTCCTCCCCACGGACTCTTCCTTAAGCAAGGCAGCAACAAAATAGATGTGTATTCATCGGAGCTTGCCTTTTCGGTGTTTGTCAGGGCAGATTCGGAGGAAACTCAGACGATGGAAAAGCAATGAAAGAAAAAAAAGAGATTCGCCAGGCCTTGCTCATCCGTAGTCGGACGTCTTGGAAACCGGTTTCTGAATAAGACGCCCTTTGCCGTTCCCCATCTCGAGGCGTCCCGTCCCCGAGCTCTAGGCCTGAATCCCGCCCGGACTGTCCTCACGATGCAGGCACGTTTGAGTTTGGGACTGAGACTGAGTGATTCCTCTGCAAAACCCCTGACGCTGCCCAAGGCAATAACGGGCATGTCCAGAGAACAGGCTTTTTTCATAGGTCAGAGCCAGGAAGAGCCCGATGGAGGGCACAGGGCAGACAACCAGCACGGGGGGACCTCAAAGAGGCAAATCCTATAGACGTTGCGAAAGAAGGGGCATCTTTTCTTAACTCCCGTACCTCCCCCATTCCCTGTGATCCTCTCCTCTCTGTTACACCCTCGCCCCACGACACCCCGGACCCTCCCCAGGGTCGGAAGTGGCATGCCTCCAGCAAGGGACCTGTCACTTGCCCTTAGGGACCTCCCAAGAATGACCGCTTCGCGTCTCAAAGCCGTGCTCAGGCTGGGCTGCAGCAAGGCCCCTCGCAGACGTGCCCATTGCCGGTTGCCTCCAGGACCAGCTCGGGGGTCAGCATCGCCGCGGCGAGTGACAACCGAGCACGGTCCAGTCCCAAAATGCCACAGAAAGGACTAGCGAGACGTCACCTTGCTGCCTGCGCACGTGGTAGCTGGTTCGAGGAAGGAGGCCGATTTTCAGGGGAGCTTCCCGTTTGCATCCCCTGGCTCTTATCCCCTCTGCCACTTGGCCCCGTGGCTTAGCTCTGGCCCTGCCTCAGCTGCGGCGGGACGCTCCTCGTGGAAGGAGGGAGGGAGGGAGGAAAGGGAGGACGAGGCACCAGTCTGCGGGGGCTGCCTCCCATTCAGTGCACGGGCCCTGCCCTGTGGGTTCGCTGGTGCTTGAGCAAGGCGCACCGCTGGTTGAAACATTTCTCGCACTGGGCACAGCCGTACGGTCTCTCCCCCGTGTGCACGCGCAGGTGCTTGGTGAGCGTTGGGCTCTCGGTGAAGCTCTTCCCGCACTGGGCGCAGGAGAACGGCTTCTCCCCCGTGTGCACGCGCAGGTGCCTTATGCGAGCCGAGTTGTCGGTGAAGCTCTTCCCGCACTGGCCGCAGGGGAAGGGCTTCTCCCCCGTGTGCACGCGCAGGTGCCGGGTGAGCGAGGAGCTGTCGCTGAAGCGCTTCCCGCACTGGGCGCAGGAGAAGGGCTTCTCCCCCGTGTGCACGCGCATGTGGTTCTGGAGCTGGACGGGCCAGGTGAAGCTCTTCCTGCACTGCGCGCAGCGGTAGGGCTTCTCCCCGGTGTGCACGCGCCGGTGCACTCGGACGTCGCTTGGGGAGACAAAGCTCTTCCCGCAGTCGGGGCAGAGGTGGGGACGGTCCCCTGCGTGTATCCGCTGGTGCTTGAGGAGACGATGCTTGCGCTGGAAGCTCTTCCCGCACTCGGTGCAGGGGTAGGTTTGCTCCCTCCTATGGATTCCCCTGTGTGCCCTGAGCTCCACTTTGCCCGCAAAGCTCCCGCCGCACACCCCGCAGATATACAGCCCCTGCCCACGGTGAACCTTGCCCTCGCGGCTCTGCCGATCCCGCTGCTCTTGAAGTCCCTCCCTGCACGCAGGGCTCCTTTGGGTCTCGGCTGTGCTCTGTCCCTGTCGGGCGAGTCGCCGGGTTTGGGCTGGAAACCGCGGCAGCGTGGCAGGCCCTTCCTCGGAAAGCTGCCGCTCAGCTCTGCCCGGCGTCTTGGCACCTGC
Organism: Caiman crocodilus; assembly: GCA_030014935.1. Taxonomy (NCBI): domain Eukaryota; kingdom Metazoa; phylum Chordata; order Crocodylia; family Alligatoridae; genus Caiman; species Caiman crocodilus. The sequence continues at coordinate 57,604 of JAGPOW010002581.1, read as the reverse complement.
TGGGAGGAGACGGGAGCCCAGAAGTTAGTCCCGGCCCAGCTGGCAAAGAGAAAGATCTGCTGTTCCTCCGTGCTGGGATGTCCCCAGACCCTGGCTGGGCCTGGGCTCCTCTGTGAGCACTACTTGTCCACTTCCCAAGGGACCGTGGGTCTCTGGCCTCACCGTCTGCAACACTTGTGCTCCGAAGACGGAGCAGAAGGTGGGCAATATCGGTGGAAACAAGCACTGCTTGCAGATGTGAACCCCTCCCACCCCCCCCGGAAACATGCTTTCCTTTAAATTTCGGTGCGCTCCCACGTGGAGCCCATCCCATGCCCAGAAGAAGGACTTTGACCCAGGTCTGCAGCATCTGTATAGATCAGGAGCTTCAGTGGGGCTTCTTTGGCACTTGTATATAACGGCTGATCGAATCAGCTTTCGATAAAAGCACCAAAAAGCCCTGCCGAAACGCCCGATCTATACAGCCGCTGCAGAGCTGGGTTGCAATAACACGCTGCTTCTCCCATAAAGCGTGCTTTATGTTGTTTGGGGGTTGTTTTTTTTCCATGTCTGCAAACAGCCAAGGAGGTGTTCATATGTCCCCAGGCATCCAAGTTTTGAATCCCCCCCTGCACTTGGCAGCCTTTTAGCACAGCTGAGATAACGAAGAAACACTGCTTTTATTCCCCCGACTGTTACGGAGAGGAAATCCTCTTCAGACTAAGCCACAGGACTAGCAACAGTGGGTGGAGGGAAAGCCTCCCTATGGCACTCTCCTTTATAGCCCGGAATTGCCACGGGGCAATTCAAACCCCCCCCCGCCCTGCCAAAGGGCATCATAGAGGCCTGGCCACCTCGGGTGGGGGCATCAACTCTTACATTGCGGACAGACGATGGACATGCAAGCCTACAGGGCCCCAGGGATGCCAGATCGGTGCCTAAAATCAAAGCAGCAGCCTAAGCCGTGGCATTTTGTGACTGCCCCGCGGGTGGGCAGCCCTGTCACGGGCGAGCCGGGAAACCTGGGCTCAGCCCCCCTGGAAGAGCGTGATAAGTGGGGAAGGGATAACCAGCCCTACCTGGGGGAAGAAAAAGCGGCCTGTCCTCACACCAATTTTCTGACCCCTGGCCCATGACTTCAGCTTATATCCTGGACTTTGCCTCTTGGAGCTCCCCTGCAGCCCTACGCTGTTTGCTCCGCCGACCCAGACTCCGACCTGACACTTAGGTAACTTGTGCCCTCATCACCGCCTCGTTGCCCCCAAGGGCCTGGCTGAACCCGCACACCTACCTGGACAGCAGACATTTGGCTAAGCTGTGTTATGGCAGCAGCTCAAGGCCAGTGTCCATGTTTCCAGCCCCCCCCGGTCCTGCACCGAGGTGTGGATGCAGCGAGGAAGGGGTTTTCAAGGCTCACCCGGGGACGAGTCTTCAGACAACGAGCTTTCTCCAGCTTCCTCCAAACCACTGACCCAGAGCTCCTTCTCCCCTCGCTGGATGCGGCAGATCAAGTCCGGCGTGGGACCCCGGTATCCTGTGTTGGGGAGCGTGCAAAGGGCGATTATCGCACCATCCACGACCCAACTGGGACGTGGAAAAAGACTCGAGCTTTCTAATGGGGACTCAGAAGAAAAGGGAAGGAGACATTTAGGAGAGAAGAGAAGCCACTATAGGCAGAAGCCTGCCATAGAAGATGGTCTCTGTCATCCAAGTGGAAGGATGGTCCGACGAAATATAAAGCACCAATCTCGCAGAAGTACGTGAAGGGCGTGCAACCCACAGTGGCACCGTGGAAAGTGGGCAGAGACGGAGCGATTTGTAAAGAAGACAGGGAAAGCTTTTACATATTTGCAAGATCCTGAGTTGAAGGGAAAGAACGTGAACACACTTGTGGATGGACACAGCCTATCTTAGCAGTGCAAGTCCAGGCACCAGAGCAAATGGGCGTGAGTTACGCTCAGTCAAGATTTGCAGTGATGAGTCTTGGAAGTGAAAAGTCAATGGTAGACTGATGACAACGAATATCTGTACATGGGAGAGCGAGGAATTCAGTTTGGCACCGCAGAGGAAAAGATAACAAATGCAGATAGCAGCTTTTTCATTCAATGAGCGGCCCGTCACAGGGGATAATGCATAGGCTGCACAAACAGACATGGGTGAATCTGATATCTTTTATTAGACCAACCCAAATAGTTGGAGAACAGTTATTCAGCAAGCTTTCGGGTTCATAAACCCTTCGTCAAGCTAAGGAAGTTTCAGCAGTTGGTGCGTGCCCTTCCTTGTCTGCCTATGTCCTTCGACCAACATAGGTTGCATAAATGCATATGTTTCTATGATATAGCCTGTTTGCATTATGGGCATGTCATTACAGAAGGAAGAAAAAGAAGGAAGAAGACAACTTATTTTCACACAATGTAAAAGGCCAGTGTGTGGCATTATTCAAGCCAGCTTCCCAGAAAAATGTTGGTCCTAGAATCACATCCAAAGGAGATTCCAGCCCACAGGGCACAGAGAATCAGGAGACCAGTCAGCACGTTGCGAGGGATGAAAGAGAAGCAAAAATGTTAAACAGCGGGTTCGTCTACTCAACCTGCGGATGTATGGGGAGATGCAGGGGAATGGTGGGCTCGGTAGTTAACAACGGAAATTGCACAGGATAAAAGACTTGAGTGGTGGCTAAGTATAATATCACTATGCTTTTGCTCTTTAAACAAGGAGGGAGTAACCACCAAAGTCCCCGTGACAGGAGAATACAAGTTACTTGGCCACTCGTTCAAAACTGATGGAAAAGTTAGTTAGGAGAGCCAGACCCGACAGAAGCACGCAAATCAGTGATAGTTTGGTTTTTAGAAAGGGAAAGCACAAGAAAAGGACAGGAAGCAATACGCTGTTACCGATGGCCTTTATCAATCTGGAAGAAAGCATCTGAGCAGGTCACAGGGTCATAGAAAATGAGGGCTGGAAGGGAGCTCAGGGGGTCACATCTAGTCCAAGCCCCTGCTCCGAGCAGGACCAGCCCCAACTCCATCATCCCAGCCAGGGCTTGGTCTAGCCAGGTCTGAAACACCTCTGTCAGGTAGAAGTGTGAGATGCTCATGACACAGAAATCAGGCACAGCCCTAACGAACAGCTTGAGAAGGATTGCATAACTCACCGACAGCTGAAAGCAGCGCCGCTCCAGCTACTAACGAACTCATGACCACAAAAATAAGGAAGCAGACCGCGGCTCCCAGATTAGGAGAGGGTCGCAACTGTGTTAAGCAACACAGGAAGAAGCAGGCCGCGTGTTTCCTCCGTTGTGCCAGACGAGGAATACCGCAGAGCTCAGCAAGGGGACTTTTCAGCACGATGTAGTTGGACGGGGATGTCCAGTGCTTGGCTAACAGTCGTAGGCTAGGAGCTTGTCGCTGGGTAAACTCAATATGCGCCGCCATAAGTTAAAATCTGCCGCGGTATGACATAGCGCGCTTACGCGAACCCAAGTACACGTAACCCACCGCGGAACGGGAAGGCAGAGAGACCCTCCGAGTGACAATCCAGTCACTTCCTCGTCTCATGAAAAAGGCCTTCGTGCGTCTGCGGTAGCTTGCCGTAACGTGGTTTCTGTAACTCCGTGTTCCTGCAGCCGCTCATCATAACCTGCATTCGTGGCTCCTCATAATAAAACTTCACCCTGCTAAAATCAACGGCAGAGTAAGCACCGTTCTTTGCAACCGATACGCGTGGTTAACCCAGCCAGCTCGTCCCGCCTTGCACTCAGTGACAAGGAAGTGCGACAACCTCCAAGGATGGAGAGTGCACCACCGCTCCGGGTAACCTCTACCAGTTACCACCCTCCTAGTGAGAAAGTTTGTCCTAATATCTAACCTAAACTTTCCTTCCTGCAGCTTGAGACCATTGCTCCTTGTCCTGCTTTCTGTCACCACTGAGGTCCCTAAGGCGTATCTTTGCTGGAGGTTGAGGAGGAATAAGAAAGCACCCGACTAGCAAAAGATGTGCACACCATCTAAGTTAGGACCAGCACCTATAATAAAGGTCCTTAGGGAGAGAGGTTTTAACAGGGCTCTACACGCAGTTCATTTCTTCTTATCCCAGCGGTAGGTGTTACCAGAGAAGGCCTTAAACAATCTGCACCATGGGTCATATATTTGCAAGGGACTGCTGGATATGAAAAGAGATTTTAGGACAACTTTAGGGAATGGCAGAATGAGGTTGAAAGCATGAGTCTCAAGGCAAATCTGATGAACCTGGGCTCTGTGGTCCATGGAGATGAAGATGTTTAAAGGGCAGGTGTGCAGAATCTTACAGGGACTCCATAGACATCCCCATGTCCCACCGCAGGGACACGCAGGAGAAGTTGAGGAAATGGAAAAACCGCGTGCTGTAGCAGTGAGGCTGATAAGACCTCCATTAACTTACGCTGGGCAGTAACCAAAGGAGAAGACACAGGATTTCAACAGAGTGCTTAAAAGTGCGTGCTAGGACTGGTAAGTGTTTGGACCAGATCCCACAGGAAAGAGAGCGAGGAAGGTGGGAAAATTGCCAGAGAGAATATTTTTGCACAATGAGGCGGTATGAACACACAGGGAGGGCAAACAGATCCTCCTGAAAATAACCTGCTGAATACAGAAGCAACAGGAGTTGGACCAGAGGGAAGAGCCCAGGGAAAGCAACTAGATCGAATGAGGTGGACAGGAGAATACAAAACGAGGAAGCGTGAGCAATGGCAGAAGTGGATTTAAATTACCAGCCAAAATCCACGCGGATAAGCTTGTAGGAAAACCAGGAGAAAAACGGGACGCACCGTGGATGCGTCTACACATTCGTTAATGCGGCACAGTTAGTGAGCATTACGTCTGAAGCTTGCCTAAGCAAGCCCTAAATGGATGCACGGGACCCGGCACTTCTGTGCACTAGCACTAGTGCACGGGGGGGTTTCAGACACTGACGGTGCAGTAGCCTAATACTACTGCACAGGAACAGGGTTTGCCCAGCACGCTACTGCGCAGTGCTATTAGGCTACCGAGCAGTTAGCATCTCATGTAGATGCACCCACTGAGAAATGTTTCTGGGGAAAATGCAGGAAATACAACTTTACCCAGGGAAAACAGGGCTTGGTAATTCTTCAGCATCTGGTCCCGGTACAGCATCTTCTCTCCAGCTTCCAGCAGCGCCCACTCCTTCCAGGTGAAGTACACAGCCACGTCCTCGAAGGCCTCCGAGAGCTGCAACCACAAGCGTCCCACCATCATCCGTGCTGCTCCAGCCTCCTCCAGCCCCCGCAGCAGCCCTGGCTCCCACTTGGCACCGCAAAGACTTGCCAGCTTTGCTCTGTCGAATTTCCTACGCCTCCACTAGCACAGCTGCTCCGGCAATGGGGCTGGCGTGGATGCAGCGCTGCAGATGGAGCAGCGCATTTTTGTGCCTTAGCTCGTGTCAGCCATGCGCTTGGCGCAGCTCTTCCCTCTGTTATTACCTGCTGTGCTTAGCCTGGGGGTGCTGCCCAACCTTAATGACACCGGCAGAGTGAAGGTGCCCTGAGCCTCCCTTGGGGAAGCTGTTTTTAGGGCACGGACTCACAGAGAGAGCCCTGTTCCTGGGCTGGGGGACCCCGAATTTCTCTTTCTCCACCGTGCACCTCCCCAGGAAACACTGAGGCCCTTAAGCTTAGTATTAGGAGTCTCCTTTTCCTTCCCATGTGGCGCTGGGGCAGGGATCTGTGAATGCTCCCAGATCCCAGATTTGCACAGGGACCCTCCTGCCAATGTCCTATACGACCTAGTGCTGCCATCCCTGCCGCATCCAGCCGTGGGGTGGAAACAAAGGACAGGGGAAGGAGCAAAGCCGGAAAAGGGGAGCGTGGATTCCCAGTGGTCTGGGATGGGGCAGAGCCGGCAAACTCAGCCTGAAAGCAGGAGAAAGGGAGGAGTGTGGTATCCCAACCTCCTATCCGAGCATGGAGACTGCACTATTATCGCTCCCCAAGTGAGAGTGCTCATTTTCCTTGGGCACGTCACACCCGAGGGCTTGGGGTGGGAGGTCCTCCAGATGTTAGCAACTCTGTGAATTTGTCTTGTACCCCGCTCAAATACCGGCTGCCAAAAGACTGGGGTTAATTTAGCCTTTTTTCTGCAGGTTGATCCAGCGTCGGGTTTTCCTCCAGCAGTTAGCTTGGGACTATTGAGACAGTTATCTGTCTACCTTGTAGTAGGTGCGTCTAGCCCACATCTCTTCCATGTGTTTATGAGCAGGACACGTGGGACCTTGTCAAAAGCCTTGCTGAAGTACAGCCACACCATATCCGCAGCGCTCCCTTTATCCACCCAGCTCATCACTCCATCAAAGACGGAAATCAAGTTTGTTCGGCACGACGTGCTCTTTGTCAGTCCATGCCGGCTGCTTGTGATCAGCCTTCCCTCCCCCGATGCTGGCTTAGGCCATTACCTCCAGTAACGTCCCGGAAATTGAGGTGAGGCTAACTGGTCTGTAGAGAGGAACTACACTGGCCCTTTCCCAGTCCTCCAGTACCTGGCCCTTTCCTCGTGACGCCATGAAAATGACTGCCGAGGGCTCTGAGATCTCCCCTGCCAGTTGCTCCAGCACCCTGGGGCGAACTTCATCAGGCCCTGCTGACTTGAGTCAGAAAAAAGATGGGGCGGGGGGTGTGAAACCACACCACAATAGCCGACACACCAAACACCCACACTTGGGCTCTTGCACATGCTCACACACACACTGACTGTACCTTGCTCGTGGCGATGCTCTCTCTCTGCTGTGGGCACCGGCCCTGCCTCCCGGGCACCTGGCCTGGCTCAGATGTCAGGAAGCCCCTCTCCCCAGGTCTTGTTGAGGATGGTTTCTGCAGTGCCAGGGTGGCAGACCCTACCCCAGGTGGCTGCTCCTTGGCTGTGCTCAGGGTTCCTGCACCTGCTGAGAGGGGAACAGAAGATATAGGGTCACTGTAAAGGCAAAGCCCTGCCCCTCCCCGAAGCTGGTGTGGGCCTAAGTCAGCCCCAGGCCTCCGTGAGCAAGACAGGAGAACGGTGCAAGAGTTAAAGTCCTGCAGGTCTTCTAATAGACCTCCATGGCCACGAAGCTGGAGGCGAGTCTCAGTGACTCTGCCCTTGAGTGAAGTGGCAGCCGTGGACATCCCTCCCTGCAGGAGATGCAGCCTGGGGTAGTGGGGGGAGACCCTGGTGCTGAATCAGGATCCACGTTGTAGAGCAGAATTGCTCCCCCTTACCTGCCTGTAGCAAAAGGCTGTGTCTGAGGAACCAGCCCAAAGACCTTTCCTCTGCCGATGAGTCCCAGGTCTCCTCTGCGCCGGGGGAATCTGCAGGAGGACACAGGAATGGGGTTACCTGTCAACAGCCCAGCCCAAAGCCATTAGGAGACCCCAGGGCATTTATACACGTACCTTTTCGTGCCCGGACGGGCTGGAGATCCAGGGCGTCGAAGCAGACTCGATTAATCGACTCTGCTCCGCACACGAGCTGACGTGCACTGCGCTGCCTCCTTTGCAGTTGTATAAGCGGCAAAATGCACATCGCTGCAGAGAAAATGGTGGTGGAGCGCTCTGGAGCTGAAACACCCTCTACCTCTACGTGTTTTCATTCCAAAGCACGCCGCTCCCATTTTCTGCGCGCTGATGTGCATTTCGCCATTTTTTAACTAAATGGCATTTCCCCATTTTCAAAGCACCCGGCACTGCGACGCTTGGCTGTGTAAAAAGGCCCCTGCTGCCTGGGTGCATGCACGGTGGTTTCATAGGGAAGTATGAAAAAGGGTGTAACGAGGGCAACTGGGCCTCAAACCATCAATATTTATCACAGCAGCATTATGAGACCCAGAGCGATACTGGATTTCCCCACTGCTCCCAGCCCCTCGCTGCAGGTGCTGAAGACTGCCAGGGGCTCCCGGACCTCTGGCACGTTACCTGGCTCCTGGCGGGGTGTGGGCTCCTCTGTGGGGACACAAGGCAGCTCCTCCTGGGACCCTGGGGTTTCACCCCAACCTGCCTCCTCCAGCACCATGTGCCCAGGGCAGGGCTGCAGCTGCCCCAGCCAGGACCAGAGAGGTTCCCGCAATGCCCCAGGCCCATCCGTGTCCAAGGCCATGTCCTTTAGCTGCCTGTGGGCTATAACCTGGGGACAAGACAACCACATCACTGGGAGCTGGAAGAGATGGCGCTGGGAGACAGCATCCCCAGACACATGGAGAGGGGGAGGCTGCATTGATGACCAGGGTAAAATGCTCTCATCCTGGAGCGTCTCATCCCCCTGCTGCCTTAACCAAAACCCTCCAGGCAGGGCCATGGCTTCGGCGCAGGTCTCCACGCCATGTCCCCACTCCCAGCCCTGCATCTCCCGGGGCAGGACGGCCAGGAACTGCTCCAGCACCACCAGCTCCAGCATCTGCTCCTTGCTGGGGCTCCTGCAAGTGACCGCAAACCTCCCGCAGCCCCTGGGCGCAGGCACCCGGGTGCAGGTGGGCTGACCCCAGCGCTACATTTGACAAGACAGCCTCAGCACAGACACACTCACCTGCCAGTGCCGGACGGGCTCCTCCAGCCGCCCCTGTTTGACCCGTCGTGCTGCCCACCTCGGGGACGCCCCGCCTGTCCCCGCCTGCACAGCATAAGGGGCTTGCCCTGCCACCCCGGCTCCCGCCATGGGCTCAGGGCCAGCTGGGTCCCGCTCCTCCATCCTCCCCGGAGGCTGCAGCAGAGATGGGAGGAGGAGACAACAACTGTTATCATGAGTCAGGACCCAATCCCTTCCCCCCGCATGAGCCCACTGCTTCCCCCCCACCATCAGGAGCTTCACAAGCACCAGCATCCTGTGCTGCAGCCTGGCCCCACTTGCCCGGAACAAGCAGACCCCCCCTGGCCCCTGCCCTTCTCCCCCAAGACCCCCACACCTGCCCATCTTCCACCTCTCATCCAACCCGGCTGGCTCCCGACCGGCAGCCCGAGCCCTGCCGGCGCCCCGCACTCCCGACCGGCAGCCCGGGGGCAGCTCCGTGGCTCTCGCTTCTCCTGCAGCCCGGCCGGGGAGGGAGCTCCGGGCTCAGGAAGCGGCATCACATCCTGTGCTCAGCTCCGCCCGCTGCAGGGGCATCGGGGAGGGGGCACGGGCACGGGCCACGGGGGCTGCAGCCGGAGCAGGGGGTCCTGCACCTGCCCCTGCCCTCCGTGCATGGCGGATGCGGGCTTCGAGGTGCGGGGACACTCCGGGAGGAAAGCACTGGCCAGAAGAGCCGAGCCCAGGAGCAGCACTGCCCCCCGCAAGCACAGGCTCCGGGGCTGTGAGGGAGCCCAGTCCAACCCCCTGCTCCAAGCAGGGCCAGCCCGAAGTAGATACGCCCTGGCGAATTATGCACACGCACACACAAGTGTCCGGAATGGTGCTCAACGCATGACAATTTTGGTTCGTCTTTTACAAATTAAACTAAATACAACACCATTTGAACCTTCTTTAGAAATTAGGCAGGGACTTGGGGGTGGGGTGCAGTTGGGGGTGGGTGTTTGCAGGGGTGGGCACAGGTCTGTGAAGGTGTCAGGGGGTGTGGGTGTGAGCAGGGGGTTGTGAAGTGGGAGTGCGGGGGTTGTGGGTGGGTGTGGGCTCCCTGACCACACCCCCTGCTCCCTGCACGGCCCCCTCCACTGGTGAGTGGGTGTGAGGGGTTTGTGAGTGGGTGTGGGTTCCCCTATCACACCCCCATGACTCTTGGGGGGCTGCACGTGGCAGCACAGAGACGGCCCAGTTCGCCCTGCTGGCAGGCATCTTGGAGCCCATGGGGACAGCGGCGATGCGTTGGGTGCTCGGGGGCGCATGTGCACCCCTGACTAAGGCAGCACCAGTTGCCTATGCCGTGGGGCATAGTGTGGGGGGCTCTGCCGCCCTGGACAGCAGCACTCCGAGGATCCACCACTGGCTGCTGCTGCTGGCAGTGGGGGCTCTGCACCATGGGGTAGGGGGTGCGTGGCAGGGGTGCCCACACCCACCCACAGACCCCCGCCACACACATCCCTCTAGTGCAGGCAGGAGCTCCCCTCTCCACTCACCAGCTACCCGCTGGGGAATTACAGGATATTATGCAAGTATGAGCAGTCATACATTTTACATGCAAAATTATGCAGACGCAGGATTGCAGCATTTCCTGGGGGGCAACGAGACCACCTGAGTTAAAGCTTGGCCTAGCCTCCGCTCTTTCCCCTTTCTACTCTGCTCCAGGAGCTGTTAAGGTTTTTGTGTGTCTTTACCCCAGTGCACCCATTAGACACAGCTGCTCGCAGCCTTGCAGCCAGGCAGACCTCTCCCTGCTTGCTGGGTCCCAGGCTGTGCACCTCCCTACCCAAACCCAGACAGAATTTAACTGAGTCCAATTAGAGCCTTTTCCATCCTTGTCAACAGCAGTCCCTCCATAGGAGGATGACAGTCTTCTAGTACATAAGGAAGTCACAGATGAGCCCTTACGTGACGGAAGAACCTGATCCAAGATTCACATGTTCGATTGCAGATGTGCCAAATAATCCTGGGAGGAAAGAGCGGACCCTGCTGATGTTGGATCACAGCTCTTTCCCTTTGTCTCTCACCTATTTGCCACCATCGGGAGGCAAGCTAGCTCAAAATAGCCAATGTCTTCTTGTATTTCATGGTGCCACTGGAGATCATTTGTGTGAATCTGATATCTTTTCTCAGACCAACTTAAACAGTTGGGGAAAAAAAAAATTTAGCAAGCTTCCGGGTTGAATAACCCTCTGTCAGGCTGAGGAAGTCTCTGCAGTTGGTGTGTGCTTTTCCTGGATGGTATAAATAGTTAAGGAGCCAGAGGCTGGGCTGCATGTGAGACAGGACAGTGAAGATGTAAATTGAGGAGTCAGTGGGGGAGAGACAGGCTGGGCAGGGGGATGAACGCTGCAGGTTAATAGCGGAGGGGTACTTGGGCAGTCAGGTGCACGGCAGCGCGGATTACAGCACGTGACGTTAGTACCTGTTATCACACAGGCACTAAAATGAATGCATGTGTAGATGTGCCCTTTGAATCTCTTTCCCCATGTCTAGAGCACTGCCCATGAGTGAGGGCAGGGGGGATGGCAGGGAAGGGAGGATAAACGGTCCCATAGCAGGGAAACAAACTACAGCAGGGTATCTGTGGCCAAGGGGCACTTGCATCCCAGGTCAAAGCCCCATAAAACACATTCTTGCTCTTGAAATGCCCCTTTCTGGGCAGCTGGCGGGGTTCTGCGAGCCAAACCAGAGCTGACCGCTGCCTGCACAGCTCCCTCGGCAGATGCAGGGTTGGCCCCGGCCCGCCACTCCTGTCCTTTGGTTTCATTTTCGTTTCCCTGTCCCAGCTCTGAGCGGCAGCCAGGAGGGACCCAGGGTGAGGAGCAGAGTGTGGGGACGGGGGGCGGGGGGGTTATGGCAGTGTGGTGTTGCAGGGCATAGTGGGGGAGCAAGGGAGGTGTGGGGGGCTTGGGGGTATGGTGGGAGGCATGGGGCAGTGCAGAGCATGAGGATGTGGGGGTTGGGGCATGGGGCTAGGGTGGTTGGAGGGATAGTGGGGGGCATGGAGAGGTTGGGGTATAGTGGGGGGGCATAGGGCAGGGGTATTATGGGGGAGCAAGGGAGGTGTGGGGGGGTTGGGGGTATGGTGGGAGGCATGGGGCAGGGGGTGGGGGATTGGTGAGGGGGCAGGGGCTGGTCAGAGCACAGGGGAGGTGTGGGGGGTTGCAGGCATGGTGGGAGGCATGGGGCAGGAGGGGCATGGAGGTGGGAGGGGCGGGGGTTGGTGGGGGGCATGGGGCAGAGTGTGTGGGGGGGAATTAGTGCAGGTCACGGGGTGCAAGCAGCATGGGGGGCTTTATGGGGGGCATGGGGCAGGGGGGTGTAGAGGTGTTAGGGCATAGGAGTTTGACAGGGGGAAGGGGCATGGGGATTGGTGAGGGCATGTAGCAGGGGGCTTGGTGGGGGAAGGGGGGAGAATGTGGGGCCGCGAGCAGGCTGGGCCTGGGTGAGGGGCATTGCCAGGGGGTCAGTGAGGGGTGGACGTGGGCCGGCAGCAGAGAAGGGGTCTTGGCCAGTTTGATCCCCCTCTCTCACAGCCCCCTCTCCCCCCGCCGCGACTGCTCAGCTCAGCCATGGCCTTCGAGGCCATCCGCCGCGGGCGAGCGACCCTCCTGGCCCATCTGCCTGCGGAAAGCGAGCTGCTCCTGGATGAGGCGGCCGCCCTGGGCATCATCACGGAGGAGGAGTACGAGGCGCTGGAGGCCTGCGCCGAGCCCCGGGAGAAGGTCCGGCGCTTGCTGGTGAAGGTGCAGAGGAAGGGAGAGGACAGCTGCCGGCAGTTCCTGGATGGCCTGCGAAGCCTTTTCCCAGACCTGCCCCCTGATCTCTGGCCCCCGCAGCCCGGTAAGCCCGCGCGTCCCGGCTGGGGAAGGGCAGGCGCTGAGATGTCCCAGCTGTGGAGGGGCTCCCACTAGACTTGTGCCCCCACCACCCTGCTACTACATCCTTTCTCTGCCGGATGACTTTGGACCTGGCCCTTTACCCCAGCCCGTAGCCTTCGTCACTGCAAAGCATCCCCTATGTTTCTTGCTCTTTTTCTTTGCCCCTCAGAGGAGGGGCAGCCCCAGCATCCGGAAGGAGCCCTGCCTGGAGCGAGAGATGATCTGGAGAAGCCAGAAGATGCCTTGCCCACGGGGGACACTCCCTTGGAAGACCCAGAAAACGCCTTAACCTCCAAGAGACGTGGCCTAGAGGAAGCAGGAAGCGATTTGCCTCGTGAGAGAAATGAGAGCGACCATCCAAAAGGTGCCTCCCCCACGGACGGCGATGCTTTGAAGCCTGAAGTCCTTGTGAGAAAACACCGGCAGAGGAAACCAGAGGAGAAAAGTCAAGGAGCGGCTTCAGAAGGGATGCTGTCCAGTGAGAAAAACGACCTAGGGAAGCCAGGAGGCCCCTTTCCTATGAAGGCAGATACAGAGGATCAAAAAGTCACAGTGAAACCCCACCTGGAGGCTCCAGAAGGTGCCGTGCCCTCTGGGATGAGAGGAGATGCTGGGCCCCAGGAGACAGGAGATGGTGAAGGTACACAGCACTTCCTACCAGGCACTGAAATTGGGCTAGATGCAAAAAAAGGTCCGGTTCTTTGCCTAGACGGGTGACGGCTACAGGCAGGAGGGCTGGCTGGTGTCCAGTCTTGGAAGGAAGCATTTCTGCTGCGCTACTGAGAGCACAGTGCTAATGAGATACCACCCCGAGCTCGGTGCCAGCGGGGTGGGTTGCAAGCAGCCTTTCCTGGCCGTCAGGTACTCGAGTATACCCCCTTCGGCTGCGTGGCAGTGTGACGAGGGGCTCCTCAGTTGGATGTCTGGGCAAAAACTAACCTGCTTAGCCTTTGGTTGTCCATCTGGAGAGAGATCCTGCCCAGGCGAGGAAAGCAAGGGTGAGGGCATGGGAAGTTGGGCGGTTCTGCAAAGCCTGTCTGGACAACGTTAGAAACTTTTCTACTTCTAGTCCGCTGCCACATTGTTCAAACATGTTGGCAGTGGAATAGATACCTAGGGAAGTTGTCCATCACTGGCGGTGTGCACGAAGAGACTGGGCAGGCACTGGTTGGGGATGATCGAGGCCTAGCCGTAGACCCCTATGGGGATTACCCAAGCTTCTGGGGTTGCCAAATGGCGCTGGGAGGGAATATGTGTCCCGTCCCCCCCCCCGGCCCCTTTCTGCTACACGTATCCAGATGTTTTTAAGCCTTCCTCAGAGGCATCGGGCGCTGGCTGCTGGGGATTTTGGCTGAAATGTGCCAGTTCTCCGGTCTAGAGGGTCTTGCCCGTCTGCTCGGGGTCGGACCGATGCTGCACTGGGGTTCGGAGGGGCAGACTGGTATGGACGTGGTGGGGAAGGAGAGGGTTGCTTTCCTTTGCAGCTCTCTTATGCACCTCTTAACCTCTTACAGGAGCAGGCTGTCGTAGTCCCCCTGATCCCCACGGCAGGGTCATGTGTGATATCGGTGTTGTGTAGCCTTCCCGGGCTCTGTCTCAGCTCTGTAAGAGTAGTGGGGTCCACTGGGTTAGAGACAAGGTGCCTTTTGAGCCAGGACACCGGGTTCGATCCCCAGAGCTGGGAGCGGGGTGAAAGCTAGTGGGCTAGAGCAGGGAGGGCTAGGAGCCCGGGCGCTGGGGAGCAGACGGACGTTTAGGAAGAGAGACGTGAGGGTCTCAATGGGAGAGCCCCTGGGAGAGATCCAGTCCAGGTTTGGCCTGGCAATAGCAGCTTTGTCTGTTGTTAGAGCAAGAGAAGTGCTTGGTTGTGTAGACCCCCTGCCATGGGGTTTTTTGGGCTGGTGCTTTCTTTCTCAGTCTCAAACCTTCTAACGTGGGGCAGTGGGATGCGTGCCAGGGACACTGGTATCACATACTTCTCCCAAGTAAGCTTGCTCTTTTCCTTTCGATTCTTAGCCGGGGGCCAAGCTGCTGTGTCTCCAGGCTCGGATGTATCCAGGCGAGCAGAGACTCCAGGAGACGACGCATCAATGGAAGGAATCGAGTCAGAGGCTTCAGAAGCATCTTCTGCAAAGCCCAACGCAGGTAAAGCCCAGGCAGTGCTTGCTTAATCTCGCTTCCAAGCCAAATGCCCCAGCTCTAGGGTTGTGGGGAAATGGTCGCTGGATCTCCACGCTGCATATGCCTCCAGCGTATTGCCAATTCCTTCCAGATCATTAATCTGCAGAGGACCAAAAGGATCCAGTATTATTGTCTGAATACATGTACAAATTATAGGTAGGGTTGGGAAGAGATCAGAAATCCAGTATTAGTGTATGAATCAATTTTACAAATTATAGGTAGGTATTTACAAATTACAGCATGTAATTTCCAGAATTTAATTTCTGTAAATCCCAGAGGTATTTACACATTCTAGGTAAGAGAACAGAAATCCAATATTTATCTTTGAATGCATGTTACAAATGATAGGTAGGGTCGGTAAGAGATCAGAAATCCATTATTAGTGTCTGAATGCATGTTACAAATGATAGGTAGGGTTGGTAAGAGATCAGAAATTCACTATTAGTGTCTGAATGCATGTTACAAATGATAGGTAGGGTTGGTAAGAGATCAGAAATTCACTATTAGTGTCTGAATGCATGTTACAAATGATAGGTAGTGTCGGTAAGAGATCAGAAATCCACTATTAGCGTCTGAATGCATGTTACAAATGATAGGTAGGGTCGGTAAGAGATCAGAAATCCCATGTTAACAGAGGATTCCAAGATTTGAAATTTGCTCTTGGTCTGTTTTGGAGCACAGTATGGGACTGGTGTCAAGGACCCAAGAGGTCCCTTCTAGCTCGATGTCCTCATGCAACCAGAACAATATAAAATTGTCTAAAAAAGGCAATTCCAGAGGGAAAGAAAAAAAAAATGTGGATGGACCAAATGATTTTTGTTTCAGCTCAGGTGAAGCATTTCCAAGTCAACGTTCTTTACTTTGTCGAGAGGCGGAGGAATGCGCAACCCCCGGTTTAAAAGAAATTGACCAAAAGTAGTTTTGAAAGGGAAAAATAAAAATATTTCACTCCAAAAAGATAAAACAGAGAAAGTTTTTTAGCCATATTTGTGTGATTTTTAAAATTTTTTAAAATTTAATTTTATTTAATTTTTTTATTCCCCCCAACCCAAGATGTCGGTGGAATTGATTGCACACTGTTGCTATGTAGCCCCAATTTGGTGAGGCATGCTGACAGAACCGCTGTTTCCCACGGTATGCCGTCAGCCTCCCCGCCTGTAATGACATGTTCTCTTGTGTTGGCTGTGATGTCATTCCAAAGAGGTTGAAATCGATAGACGCAGAATTATAAGAAGGAAAGGAGACCACGTGCCTCACAGGACATGTCTACATGTTCACTTATGCTGTCTTAAATGTACTGCACAGTAAGAGGGAATAGGCTGGTGCCTACACTTGCAGGCGTTAAAGTGCATTAATGCTGTGTGTGGATTGACTTGGGACTAAAGTTAATCCCAAGTCAGTCCACACTCAGCATTGATGCACTTTAACACCCGCACGTGCAGGCACCAGCCTATTCCCCCTTGCTGCGCAGTAAACTTAAGACAGCATAAATGCACATGTAGACATGTTCTGTGAGGTTAGTCCCAAGTCAGTCCACACACACAGTGTTACTCCGCAGCAAGGCGTCTACACGTGTTGCTGTGCAGTATCTAACTGGGCAACAATTTGCTATCTGCACAATGCAGGTATCAAGTTTACACTCAAGTTGGCAGGCGTAAGTCGCCGTATTTACTGTGCAGTACGGGCGTGCACGTGTAGACGGGCACCCGTACTACACAATTATTTCGGTTACTGTGTGCACACGTAGACGCACCCACAGGAAACCATTGACGAGATAGAGCAATGTAGGAATGGATTCCTTTGACCCTCTGACCATATTAAGTTCAACCCTACGGGCCCAGAGAACGAGGTGTTTGGGATGAGAAAAAAAGAAAATGAAACTGGGGACATTGGAGTAAAAAAAGGTTGCTTTTGGAAACTCATACACCAGCACTGGTTTCCAAAGAGAAATCTCAGCGTAGGGCTGGCTGAGCGAGTGCAGGGGGCTGTAGGTAGTAACCCAGTCCCCGACAGAGAGAGGGAGGCATGAGATGCCACCCTGCTGACGTGAGAGCACCACGCCTGGGTGGCGTGAAATTTAAACTCTCTCCGAATCGGACCTCCATCGCCCAGGTGGTAACATCTTGCTTTTCTTCTGCAGGGAGGAGACGGGCCTTAAAAGGGGTCCTGTCTAAGCTGAGGCTCAAGAAACTGAAAAAGCAGAAGCTCCAGCTGAACGACATCCTGGAAATCACGGCAGAAAGTCTCAAGGACTGGACTCCTCGCAGGCTGGAAGATTTACCGTGGCATTTTCTCAGAAACATCATGGCTCTGAACGGGACGGCCAGAAACACCAGCCTCGCACGCGAGCCGTTGGAGGATGACACAAGCGAGGATGAGGAAGGTGACATGGAAGGGGACGTATTTTCTCTGCGGGACTCCACCACCAGAGAGTCGCTGCACCCCCTGGACGTGCTGTGCGCCGTCCTCCATTGCTCACACAGCTTCCTGCAACAGGAGATCCTGTCCAAAATGGCCATGTGCCAGTTTGCCCTCCCGCTGCTGCTCCCGCCCCTCGACACCCCCAAGTGCACCCTCCTGTTGTGGGCCATGCGGGGTATCGTGAAGAAGTGGAGGCCGCACTCGCTGGCCAAGAGCAGAGGGTTCAGAGAGGAGAGCCTGGTGCTTGCCCAGATGCCGGTCATTTCCTTCGTGCGGCTGGGGCCCTGCAGCCTCTCCAAGTCCAGGCTCCTCAACGAGGTGCTCAGCCCCAGCCAGCAGCACCACAATTTCTTTGTTCACCGGGACATGGAGTCTGGGAACATCCCTCGGGCAATTGCAGACGGGCTGGTTGAGATCTCCTGGTACTTCCCGCAGGGAAGGGAGAATTCGGATCTTTTCCCCGAGCCTGTCGCAGTGATGAACCTGCGCGGAGATGTGAAGTCACACTGGCCACAGTTTAGCTTCTTGACGGAGGTCTCCTCCACCGTGTTCATGTTCATGGAGAGCATCGATGAGAGCCAATATGAGCTGCTATCTTCTCTGCATGGGTCAGCTACGAAATATTACTTCGTTTTGAACAACGAGGGTGGGAAAGCCCAACAGACGCTAGGATTCCTTAATAAATTAGCCCCAGCGTTGAAGATGACCAAAGCACAGCTTCTGGTGAAGGCAAAGGGCACAAACAACGCCGAGCTAGGGAAGAAGCTAGGAGGCACCTTGCGGGGCATCGTGGACTCCTTTCAGAAGACCACAAGCATCCAGAGCCTAGCCTTGACTGCCCGGGAGCTGGGGATCCAGGTGGACGAGGATGGCGACGAATGCCGGAGGGCCATGGAGTCCGTAGATGAGATCATGGTGGAAATACGGGACGTGGCTGAGTACAAGAGGGAGATGCTGAAGCTGCAAGGGGACCTGTGGAAAAACCTGGCCAAGGTTGAAAAAGAGTTGTGTCGGATGAAAGGGCAGAGGGACGTGCTACCCGAAGACTACCGTGCTCGGCTGAGGGGCAAGCAGGTGAAGCTCCGGGAGCAGCAAAACCAATGCGACCTCACCGGAGGGATGGTGAAGTTCATCAACGTCATCGGGCAGCTGCCTCCGGTGGAGAAGCATTACTTCCTGAGATGGCTGAAGTTTCGCCTGGATGGCATTGCCCGCGGGAACCTCTCCGAACTCAGGGCTAAGTACAAAGAGAAATGTCACACGCCAGGAATCGATGCGAGGGAGCTGGCCGAACTGGATGAACTAATCTCTGCCAGCTCCCTGGGGGTGGAGCACTTCATGCGGGAGCTGGGGCAGTTCTACGAGGCTGAATGTACGATGGTCAAAGAAGGGAACATGCAGCCTGCTCAAAGGCAGTTCATCCATCTGCCTGGCATTGCAGCCGACCTGATGCTGGAAGGATTCCCCATGGAGCTGATCGACGGAGATGCCTCCAACATCCCGCTGCAGTGGGTGACAGACGTCTTGAACCAGCTGCAGGCCAAAGTGGGCGGCAAGTCTCGGATGCTCGTGTTAACGGTGCTGGGGGTGCAGAGCACGGGGAAATCCACCCTGCTCAACACCATGTTTGGCCTGCAGTTTGCCGTCAGCAGCGGCCGATGCACGCGAGGGGCCTTCATGTCGCTCATCAAGGTGGCTGAGTCCTTCCGGCAGGAGCTGGGCTGTGACTTTATCCTGCTGATCGACACCGAAGGCTTGAAAGCCCCCGAACTGGCCAAGCTGGAGGACAGCTTTGAACACGACAACGAGCTGGCCACCCTGGTGATCGGGCTGAGTGACATCACCATCGTCAACATGGCCATGGAGAATGCCACCGAGATGAAGGACATCCTGCAAATTGTGGTCCATGCCTTCCTCAGGATGGGGGAGATCGGCATCAAACCCAACTGCCAGTTTGTCCATCAAAACGTCAGCGACGTGTCTGCCCACGACCAAAACATGAGGGACAGGAAACACCTCTTGGAGCAGCTGAACGAGATGACCAAAGCTGCAGCAAGGATGGAGAAGCAATGCCGGGAGGTGAAATTTTCGGACATCATGGATTACGACCCGGAGAAACACAACTGGTACATCCCTGGGCTGTGGCACGGCGTCCCCCCCATGGCTCCAGTCAACATGGGATACAGTGAAAGCGTATACGAGTTGAAGAAGTACCTGTTTGAGTACCTGAGGTGCCATTCCCATCCTGGGCACCTCAAGGACATCCCTCAGTTCATCCAGTGGGTAGCGAGCCTGTGGAACGCCGTGAAACACGAGAATTTCATCTTCAGCTTCAGAAACAGCCTGGTGGCCGAGGCTTACAACCAGCTGTCTGTGCACTACGCCGAGTGGGAGTGGGGCTTCCGCAAAGAGGTCCACCTCTGGGTGTCGAAAGCAGAAACAGCCATCCAGAACCAGGCACCGGACAACCTCAGTCCGGACACCTTGGAGGAGCTGCGTTTAGAAGGCCACCAGCTGCTGTATGAAGGGGAGCAGAGGACCCTGGAGAGTCTCCAGGGCTACTTCGAGAGCGGCACAGAGGGCCTGCATCTCATAGAAAGATACAGAGAGGATTTCCTCCGGAGCGCCAAGTTCCTTCGGCTCGAACTGGAGACGTACTTGATGCAGAAGTATGAAGAAGCCATTCACATTCAGAGAGGCAGGAGCAGGATAGACCTCTTGCAAGCCAGCTACATGAAAACCATCGAAGGGAAGGTGGATAAGCTTTTGAGGGACTGCCAGGAGAGGGAGGGGGAGCTCACACCCGAAGAGCTGGAGGAGGAGTTCAAGCGAATGTGGCGGACGACGCTGTTGGAGCTGCCTCTGGAGCGCTTACGGCACCGCCACGTTCTTGAGGACATGCATTGCCAGCTGTACAGAGACCTGCAGAACAAAGGCAGCATGGTCAACCAGATGTTGCACAAAGTCCAAACCTTGCTCGCCTACCAGGGCCAGCCCTTCCGCATGAAGAAGGAGCACCTGGACTTGTCTTTTTTCAAAGCCGTGCGTGAGGCTTTCACGCACGATTGCTGGAACAGAGCTGAATACTTCTCCGAGGCTTTGCTGGAGGAATGCCGGGGCTATGTCAGGCAGAAAGTCCAGGCGCAGGGCGATTATGATGAAAACTACTGCAGCGAGCTGCTTCGGATCATCAATTCAAGGCTGCAGGGAGAGGACATTCAGAATCTCAAGACTACGCTGAGCTTTGAAGTTGACCTGAAGCTGCACATATTAGGGGAGGCAGCCGGCGCCTTCCAGAAGATGCACGAAGACTTCATCAAGAAAAACGACCCTCAGCATCGCCTGGAGAAGCTACGCCCACAGTACTTCTCCACCTTCCGAGACCTTTACTACGAAAAAGATGCCTGTCGAAAAAAGGCCATCAATTTCTGTAACCAGTGCCTGAGGCCTGCCTTGGAGGAATACATGAGGAAAAGACTTGGGATTGAAATAGTGGACGATTTCCTCCGCAGCAGGCAATCTATGGAATACAGCAGCCGGAGTTTCTTCCAGTTTACTGTGCAGAAGCAGCTCCTGGAGGAGATGAACTTTGACAACTATGTGAAGTACACTGGAGACTACGAAGGCTTTGTCAAAACCTGGATCTGGACCCAACTGGTGCGTTACTACCAAACGAGCAATGCCTTGGAGGAGCTGCGACGAGACATTTTAGACGGAATCATAAAAAAAGTCCAGGAAGCTTTGCGAAGCTCTGAGCGTCGAGCTCCCCAGACGATCTCGCAGTTCTTGAACCACTTCTGCCAAGTGCTAGACAAAGAGTTAGTCTTCTCAAAGGACAGTTTAGACGTGATCCTCTTCAAGAACACGGCCACCGTTGGGCAGTTCTCCGAGGCCATACAGATGTTCCTCCCCCAGGTTGTAGAGAGTCTGCTCTCCATGTGGGAGGGCGTCAGGGTGGACGGGACTCTCTCTTGCCTTCACTTCAAGCCCCAGGATGAGATTTTCAAGCGAGTCTTCGGCTGTGGGAAGCAGTGCCCATTCTGCAAGGTGCCCTGTGAAGCAGGAGGCAATGACCACAAGGAGCATTTTGCATCGCTGCATCGGCCTCAAGGATTGGGGAGATTCAAATGTGAAACCACAAGGTGCCTGGTGTATTCTTTGTGTTCCTCCGATGTGGTTTCCACAGCACGTTTCAAAAACTGGGACACCAAATACGAATGGCACCCCTACCAAGCGTATCGTGAGGTCTACCCTGACTGGCGCATTCAGCCTGATCCCAGCATCACTGCCTCTGACTACTGGAAGTTCGTCTTTGCCACGTTCAATCGCAGGTTTGCCAAAGAGTACAATGCAAAGCCAGCAGATCTCCCCGAAGAGTGGCTGAAAATCACCAAAGGCCGAGCTCTGGATAGCATCCGAGAAACCTTCAACATGCAGTAGAGCCTAGACCCTCCTTTGTGCTGGTGTGTTTTGCGAGCCACATTCTAGCACTGCCCTTTGCTTTGCAAGGTCAGATTGCCTTTATACATGGTGTCGGAGGAGCTTTGGACCTGTACTATTTCCTCAATAGAGTTAGGAAAAATAAATAAAAGAAAAGCAGAAACTCGATCACGTGGCTTCCTGTTCATTTTATAGTGGGTCACTACTAAAGCTAGGCCCATTAGATCCAGTTGAGGCTTGCTGGGGTAGGGATCCCACCCAGGACAATCGCAGCTTGTTCCTTGGGGTGAAGTGGCAGCACCGTGGAAAGAAACTCAGGGCGCCGGGTTGGGTTTCCCTGGGGACAATTTTGCAAGGCTCCAGTCAGGGAAGTTCGCGGAGATGAGCCCTTCTCTTCGGGCCCATTCACTAGGAGCTGCGGGATAATGGCAGCATCTCTTGCTGCATCTCTGGGTGAAGAGCGGGGGCCTGCACACCCAACCTCGTTCGCAGGAGGGAGACGGGATGCCCTGATAGCAGAGCAGGAGACTCCTGATGCATAGGCTTATCCAAGTGAGGAAAGGAGGGGAGTCATGCACGATGAGAAACAACTGCACCAGCCAACAGCAAACGGACAGGATTTGTGGGGAGGGGAGAGGACTTTGAAACAGTTCTGGAAGTGGCAACAGGCCCTTGAGATCCCATTTTGCAGAGTTTGGGTGGGATTCATTGCACGTTGCTCCTCAGGTGTGCAGGGTGGGGGCAACGCAGAGGGGCTGTGGGAGGAGGCGTTCCTGGATTGCCTTCGTGGCTGCAAACAGTGGGAATGGGGCAGAGGTGACAGGTGGGGGGACGAGGAGGGAGGGGGCTGCGGCCAGGTTGCCCACAGGGCACTGCAGCCCTATCCCAGGACAGGGGTGCCACAAGTCTCTCCCCCTCTTCTCTCCAGTCCATGCAGGGGCCAGACATGCTCCCCCGCCACCTGCGTTAATTGGAGTCACAGCACTCTGGCCCGGGCAGGATGGGAACAGCTGGGGTTTCTCTGGTAGGGCTGGGGGGGCAGGTAGCTATGGGTGGGGAGTGAGGGGCATTGGGGTGCGGAGGGCACTGGCAGCACCACGAGGCTGTGGGTCCAACGTCACCAGGTTTGCCCGTCACTTTGGGGCGTGCTCATTTGTTAGGGCCACATATACAAGCTACCAGAGTACGTGTGAGCAGGCCGGGTCCGATCAGCACTTTCAGCTGATACCCTCGTGCGCCTCAAAACTCAGCACGTCCCGATCTGCCTTCCTAGTAGTAACTCCCTTGATTTACGGGGCATTACAGGGATCTTTGGTTTAGGTAAAAAAAGCGTTGGTGCAGAGCAGATGGGGAGGTCAAGGGGAAGGATGAGTAAGTGAGGCTCAGAGAGAGAATAGCAACCAGCTTGGTATATGAATTGATGATGATACCAGTAGCAATAGCCATACAAGAGAGACACATAAAACAGTTATAGTATTACATAGTTTCAATTACTTGAAGTCCAGCTCAAGTTTGATAACCAAAGTCCAGTTTAGAAAGCTGTGCCTGGAGTAGGAGAGTAAAAGTCAGGTTCCTGGAGTCAGACAGGAAGACAGAGAGAGTTGGGGGTCTCACCACTCAGCGAAGTTTGAACCAGTCCAGGTCCCCAGCTTGCAGACAGGCAGTCCTGAGCACGGTCAGTGCAGGGTTTCCAGGCAGAAAAGGAAGGGAAGTAGACTAGCCCACCCCAGCAACAGCATCAGCATCATCCCCTCCGTGCAGCTCCGCTGGCTGCGCTGCGCAGGCGGGAGGCTGCAGCTCCGGCCAGTGGTGTGCGGGGAGAAGTGCAGGAAGAGCGCCCCGAGGCACGGCGAGGAACAGCAACAAAGCGCAGGCTGGGCTAGGAGAGGCAGCGTAGGCAGCAGCGTGGAAAGGGTCTCGCATCCCACGTCCTTGCTGGTTTAAGAGAACACTACTGCTGAAGTTGTGGTAAAAAGGACGTATCCAGGCGGCAGGCTGTACCTAGAGAATTAAAGGAGAAAGTGCCGTAAGACATAAAAAAAAGGTAATACGGTATAAGTGGGCGCATCTACATGAGACAGTTAGTGCAGAGTAGGGTAATTAGAGCGCCCCTATTAGGCTGGAGTAAACTAATTAACTCTGAAGCGGGATAGTACATGCAAATACAAATACCATCTCACAGCAGCAAAAAACTGCAGAGTTTTTTTACCCCCCAGCAGCACGCGTGTCGATGCTGCCCCAGCTGGCTGGGTGGGGCATGAGGGTGCTTCAGTGTGGGGGCTCCTGGGGCCCAGCCAGTCCTTCTGCATCATGTTGAGTCAGGTCGGAGCAGCCCTGGGCTGGCAGGCCGGCTCCTGGGGCCTCCCTGCCAGCCTTGGCTGCTCCGACCCAGCTCAACATGCTGCAGCCCTGGGCACACGTTCAAACGGTGCACCCAGGAGCAATTCCAGAGCAATTAGCTTCAGCGTTTACTGCTTCGCATTAATTGCACGCGTAGACATGCCCAGTAATAGGGATAATAGTGATATAGATAAAATGGAGTAGCTACCCGTGTGAACAAAGGTGATAAATCGGCCAGGTGGGAAAACCCTTAAAATGGAGTTGGGTACAGGCTCTACGGCATCTCCTCTCTCATATTCTGAATATAAAAACAACTTAAAATGAAATCAAAGGAGACCCCAGTGTTAAACGCACACACAAGGGGCATGTCTACATGTTCATTAATATGCCATCGTTACTGCGCATTAAGTTTAGTGCTTAGATAATCAAGTAGTAACCCAATGCACAGTAACCTGTACTACTGCGCAGTAGCACCAGTATGGGTTGTTAGCAAGGATGACTGAGCAGCAGCCTAATAACACTGTACAGTAGCATATGAGCACCGGTGGTACCCAGCTTGCTACTGCAGTGCTATTAGGTTACTGCACAGCAGGCCTCTTACTTGCTGCCGGAAGTAGAGGCTTCAAAGGGTTATTTTACCCTAACTATGCAAAAAGGCGATACCAGTATAATCAACGTTTGCTACTGCCTCTGTTCCTGCTATATGGCAGCAACCAATGGAGCAAGCGTTACAAGGCATTGCAAGAACAGTGTAATCTGGATGGCGTAACTGTAGCTCGTGGAAATGGTGGAGAAAACCTGAGAAATGTGAAGAGAGCGTTTGAACGTCTAGAAGAATATGGGCTGTGAGCAAACCATGGGAAGTGCAAATTTTTCAAAGTCAGTTGCTTATCGTGAGCGTGCTATTGATGCACAAGGCCCACACGAATCTCAAGAGAAGATTAAAGCAGTTTTCAAAGCTCCACAGCCAAAAAGTATTACGCACTTTAGATCTTTTCTAGGATGTATTAATTATTATGGTAGATTTGCACCAAACCTAGCAACTGTGGTTAAGTCCTTTAAATCATGTGCTGCAAAGGGGGTGGATCCCCTGAGAACCAGATAGCTTTCCTGGAAGCAAAAAGGCTGGCGACATCTGATAGGGCACTTGTACACTTTCACCCATCGCTGAAAATCAATCTAGCATGTGATGCGTCCTCACGTGGCACTGGGACTGTTATACCACATACTACTGACCGGGCCATAGGATTTGCACCACGCTCACTGGCAGCAGCCGAATGCAAAACAACAGACACACCGACACGCCGGTGGACTCCCTCGCTTAGCTGTGAAATAGTCTTCTGCAACAGAAACTGAATCTATTGAAACCGTTCACTTATTTCAGCTGGACTAAGCCCCAGCGAGTCGAAGTGTGATTTAGGCAAGAAACACCAGCACAGGTACATGAAGCCACCCTGAAAGCTTGGAAGCATATGACAGAGACTCATCCTTATCCCAAATTAGCGGGGTTTAGGGTTGAAAACCAGGTTTAGTTATGAGGCACGTTAATAGGGGGGCTGTCGATTTGCTCTCAGCCTTTCCCATGGCCCTGCTGGGAGAGTCAGCATCATCATTAAGGACCCAGGGGGTCTACCCATTTCCAATGCCCATTCTTCTCCTCTTTAATGATGGGCAGGCGGGCCCCGGTCAGCAAGGGGTTGCTGTGGCTATGCCCTTCACTGAGACAGGGGGGATGTGGGCAGGCCAGTCCATGCAGCGGGGCTGGATGTGGATGGGGGAAAGCAAGGAAACATTGCTGTGCAATGAACCCCAGCCTTGCCCTTGGTGGCATCAGACTCATCCTCCTCTCTAATGGGGTCAGATGTGTGGGGAAAGCAGCACCGGCCTGAGCCCCATTGTCTGTGCCTGTACTGTCCGAGCTGGCTAGGATATGCCAGCTAGTATTAAGGACACGGCCTTCCCCATTGACCTTCGACAGGTGGCAGTCCTACAGACCAATAAAACTTTCTTCGTGGCAGGGCCTACCCTGGGATGCACCTAGCAAAAGGGTGGAAAACCAAGGAAGACTGTGAGCTGCCCAAGACCAAAAGTTATTAAGAATAAATTCATGGACATTCTCTTTATTGGTTTGTAGTGCGTGTGTTACCCAAACTGATCCAGGTGGTGGGGCGGGAGCCCTCCTAATTGACGTGGAAGTTAGCGGGATAATCAAGGAAGTCAAAAAGCAGACCACACGGGTCATGTCCTAAAATGCCGGAGGAAGGAGTAGCGAAGGGACACCTGAACAGTGTGCGTCCATGTGGGAGCTGCGGACTGGATGGTGCAAGGAGGCCTCTTCTCAGGGGGACGTTAGCATTGCATCCCCTGCTTTTTATCTTCTCCGTGTCTTAGCTCCATCATTTTAGCCGTGACCCGCGTGCCTTCTCCGCGTCAGCTGCAGCTCCAAGTTACCATCACAACGGCTGGCTTGGGACACCCCTGTTGAAGGACGGGGTACCCCAGGTGCAGGACCCCCATCTCCACTGCACCGCTAGCAGCAGCTGTTCCCTGTTGCGTGCAAAGGTCCGCTCGCTGCTGGTGTCCAGTGAGGGGGGAGCCGGCGGAGACACATTTCCTACGGTTGGCTCAATGGCCCCTGTGCTTCGTAAGGCTCTTCTCGCACCGGGCTCACGAAAACGGCTTCCCCGCACCGTGACCGCGCTGGTGGGTGGCGAGCGTGGAGCTCTTGCTGAAGCTCTTCCCGCACTGGGCGCAGGAGAAGGGCTTCTCCCCCGTGTGCACGCGGCGGTGCCGGGTGAGCGTGGAGCTGTCGCTGAAGCTCTTCCCGCACTGGGCGCAGGAGAACGGCTTCTCCCCCGTGTGCACGCGCACGTGCCGTATGAGGTTTGACCGGTCGGTGAAGCTCTTCTCGCACTGGCTGCAGGAGAAGGGCTTCTCCCCCGTGTGCACGCGCAGGTGCTGGGTGAGCGTGGAGCTCTGGGAGAAGCTCTTCCCACACTGGCCGCAGGAGAAGGGCTTCTCCCCGGTGTGCACGCGCATGTGGGCCCAGAGGTTATCCCACCGGGTGAAGCTCTTCCTGCACTTGGCACAGCAATACGGCTTCTCCCCCATGTGCACGGGCTGGTGGCTTTGGAGGTTGCTCAGGGGGAGAAAGGTCTCCTCCGCCTCGGGGCAGAGCGGGGGGCGCTCCCCCAGGTGCATTCTTTGGTGCCTAATGAGATGGTATTTATTTTGGAAGCTGGCCCCACACTCAGCGCAGGGGTAAGTCTTGTCCCGCCGGCGCGTTCCCCTGGGGGCCCTGAGCTCCTCTTTGTCTCCAAAGCTCTCCCCGGGTAGATACAACCCTTCCCCCTTGCGAGCCCTATCCTCCTGGATCACCAGGTGCCTCTGTCCTTCAAATTCTTCCTTGCACGCAGGACTGCCTTGGGTTTCGATTGTTTTCTCTCCCCCTTGAACGGGCAGCTGGGTTCTGGCTGGAAGTGGGCTAAGATTTGCAGGAGGCTTCTGCTGAACTCCGCTCTGCGTTTCAGCGTCTGCTGGGTAGAAAAGGGAGGGCAGCAATGAGTCTCTGCTGACTACAGGGCGATTTAAATTGGATCATACCCCGACGGGGCAGCTGTCATCCCTGGAGGTGTTCAGGACAAGCACCTCGTTGAGCTCGTGTGAGCCCAATTACCTCCTGCCCATGGCAGGGGACCAGACTGGATGATCTTACAGGTCCCTTCTGGTCCTTCTGTTCTAGGATTCAGTCCAGGTAGGGCCACCTTGGGTTGGGACATCAGCCCAATCAGGATGGATACTGTCGGCCTGATCTGTATACCTGAGAGAAGTATCAACACTCACCTGGGGACAGGCCAGCAACCGGTGTATTTTCTCCAGGTTCTTCTGCTTCGCAGACCCAGAGCTCCACCTCCCCTCGCTGGATGCGGCAAATTACGTCTGGCGTGGGGCCTTGATACCCTGTCGGGAGAAGCGCAGAAAGGATGGTCGGGTTTAGCTGCCTTCCATCCACTGCCGAATTGGGATTTAGGGAATAGACCCACTGGACTCAAACATGTTAATGGGGCGTCAAAAGGAAAAGGTGGACATTTAGCAACCACAAGATGACACTACAGGCAGAAGCCTTCAACAGAGTAAGGCCCTTGTGGCTCAAGCAAGTGGAAGGATGGTCACACGAAAACAAAGAAAGGCAGGCACAATCCATTCAGGAGTACACACAGAATACGAAACTCACAGCGGCACCATCGAAGGCGAACAGAGATGCAGTGATTTCCAATTTATGACGAAGGTAGAGAAATCTTTTATGGTTTTATTTTTAAAATACTAAAATGAAGAGGGAGACGGGGAAAACCACTTGTGCCGTGGCAAACTGTTGTCCAGCCAGAATTCCAAGCACAGAAACGGAAACGGGTTTATTCCCACTGACGTTTCGCAAGGAGGAGTCGTGGAAGCTAAGAGAGTCAATGGCAGATCAATGACAATGAACGACTGCACGGGGGAGAAAATATATGAAATAATATATATATAATACATGAAAATATGTGACTGGCTATTGCAGCCGGTCAAGAGGAGCATGCATATCAGTGCCTGCAAGTTTGATTTTAGAAAAGGAAAGAGTGCAAAAAATCCTCACGAAGGGTTTTTGAACCCGAAAGCTTGCTTCATAACTTTTCTCCAACTGTTTGGGTTGGCCTAATAAAAGACATCAAATTCACCCGAGGAACCGTGTCTGCCAAGAAAACCTCAGACGCTGTCAAGAAAAGTACAGAGACTAAACCGTTACCTGTAGTCTTTGTAGAGAGTTAGGGGAAGTACTTGAGCAGGTTCCTGACGCAAGTTGGAGAAAGCCCCCGTAAGACAGATCTGCTGGACATGAAATGTCATGTTCTCCAGGGCTTTGCACTCAGCCAACTTATTTTTATCATAATGATGGATGATCCATGAGAAGAGGATCGGCACCTTGGCAGAGGAGTACCCTACCGAGTGGGCACGTCTACAGGAGACGCTAACTGCACAGCAGCCTAATACAACTGTGCAGTAGCACGCCAGGCAACACCTGTGCTAATACACTGCTGTGCAGTAGTGTTATGCTAGTGCGCAGTGACGGTCTGCCAAAACCCATGTGCTGGCGCTACTTCATAGTAGTGCCAGGTACTGTGCATTGATTTAGGATTTGGTTATGCAAGTACTAAACGTAATGCACAGTAGCTATGGTGCATTAGTGACCATGTAGACGCAACCCCCACCTGGCCCCCAGGAGCGAGGAGGCACATGGTGTCAAGGCTGGGGAGCAGTTTCCCAGCCCAAACCCCAGCGCTCAAACGAGCAACCAGGAATTGTTACATTTGGACAGGAGGCAATAAGAAAGAGAGAGGACATCAGAAAAAATTCCTAGGGAAGTTCTTGGCAATTTTTTTCGGCACAGTGAAACGGGGGTAGTAGTCAGGACAGGCTGGGAAGGCAAAAGGGAGACCCATCCTGCAAAGAAGCTGAAGTTAAACAAGAAGCGCCAGGAGTTAGACAAGTGGGGAGAACCCAAGCAACAGCATCTGGATAAAGAAGGGACCTAGAAACGTGAGCGAGACCTGAGCAACTAGAGTGCGCTGGGGAGGAAGGGGATTTAAGCCACTAGCCCAAAGTTCATGAGGATAAAACTGATAAAGGAGAAAACAATACTACTGAGCTGAAATCACTCCAGGGAGAAATAATAAAAACAGAGCTTTACCCAGGGAAACGAGGGCTTGGTAATTCCTCAGCATCTGGTCCTGGTACAGCGCCTCGTCTCCATCGTCCAGCAGCGCCCACTCCTCCCGCGTGAAGTACACGGCCACGTCCTCGAAGGCGTCCCGGAGCTGCAGGCACCAGGGTTACACACTCAGCACCTCCTGTCCCCGCACCCCGGGCCATGTGCTACGACAGTGATCCGTGAGCCAGGTAGGGACGCAGCATCCCTCCTTACTCCGCGGACACGTGAGGTTAATAGAGCACTGTGGACGGAGGAGTTGGTTTGCCTGTTGTAGCCCATCTCCTCCTTGCAGATGGCGCCGCTCCTCTCTCCACACCAGCAGAGCCCGCGGTGCAGGCATCAAGAGCCTCCGCCGGGGAAGCGGTCTCCACGGCTGTGACCGGGAAGGGAGACTCCAGGCACACGTCCGCACACTAGCACGCCTTAACACGGGGGTGCGGACTGACGTGGGACTGAAGTTAGTCCCAAGCCGATGGACACACATTGCATTAATGCGCATTAGCGTGTCTACACATTCACTAATGTGATTTAACTATTCACGCCTAAATTTGATACCTGCTTTATGCAGGTATCAAATTGAGGCTCAAACAGCCTTAAATCATTAGTTTTAAGCTGCATTAAGAGTGCGCATGTGTAGACACATGCCCTTAATGCGCTTTACAACCAGGCTAATGTGCATTAAAATGTGCACGTGTAGACACTCCCCAGGAGTTTATCCGTCTGCACCAGATGCCTCCCTAGGGCACGCCTGGGCCTTGCACGGTGAGGTCAGGAGGCTGCCTTTGCTTCCCAGGTGGCTTTTGGGCGAGAGCTCTGAAAAGCTAGGGTGGGATTGAGTGGCTCCATACAACACAAGGGACCTCCCTGCCAGTGCCTTTCCTGCTGCGTGTGGCTCACGAATGGAAGCGAAAGGCAGGGAACAGCAGAGGCAGGAAGGGGGAATGTGGATCACAGGAACACTACAGCTCCTGGGATCACAAGTGTCTGGATTCCCTCGGGAAGGCGTCACAACTAAGGGCATGGAGGGGGCTCGCCGGCTCTGGGACCGTCCTTTATTCCCGTGGGACACTGGTACAAAGGGACGGGGATTCGCATGCACACGCCACAAGGAAGTGAGACGGCAACTGGCTTGCTTTATCCTTACACACCGCTATTTCAGATTTGGGCACTCCCCCTAGTTACATGCAAGGGGCACTGCCATGGGCACATATGGCTTCCAATATATTTAACAGTCCTCAAAGCCCTTCAGCTTCCACACTTCCCCGCCCCAGTTCTCCTGCCTCCTCACGGGCTCTGCCCATCGCACTCCCACACCCAACGTGGAGGTGGTGCCTTGCTCACCTGTATACGCTCTCTCCTCTCTGGAGGTCCGCCCTGTCCCTTCTGCACTTGTTCTGGCTCAGCTATTAGGGAGCCCCTCTCCCCTAGTCTCCTTGGGGAAGTCCTCTGGAGCTCTGGGTTTGCAGGTCCTCTCTCAGGAGGCTGCTCCTCGGTGTTGCTGAAGGTCCCTGCACCTGCTGCACGGGGAAAAGGATCCGCAGGTTAGATTCACTGCTGCTAGCACAGGGAAATCCCTGCTCTTGCCCTGCCCTGGCCTGTTCCTAAGGCAGCTGCAGGCCTCAGTACGTGGGAGCAGAGGGGGAATGAAGAGGCAAAGGTCCACAGCTCTTACTAACAGACGTGGCAAGTGGACCGCAAGCACCGATTTTCGCATCGGTAAAGCTTCGGGGCCCAAGCAACACAGGGGGATCTTTGTGCCGGGTGCTGCACACAAGCAGTGAAAAACTTCAAGCCCCTCAAACTATAGGCTGCCCAGTAAGAGAGGGATCAGAGCCCATCAGCTTTTATAATAAAAGGCTTTGTCCATCTGTCCGCCTGCAAAGCCTTTTCCCACCCGCGCGTGCGCTGATGGGCGGCCCCGGCCAGGCGGTTGGGAACAGGGGCGAGCGAGTCAAAATGGGACCCCCGCTGCCGGTGCGGCGGCTCCCTCCGCCCACGCAAAACAAAAATGAAAAATAAATAATTGGGCAGAGCGTTTTACAAGCGGCGGGCCGGCCGCGGAAACCCTCTGTGGTCGCAGGTTTGGACTGGAAGGGAGCGGGGGGAGAGAGGAAGCGGGGTTGGACCCAAAAGGGTCCCATTACCCGATTCCCGGTAGACAGGGGCCGTCACTGCGGGGGCGCGAGGCAGCAGCTCGTCCTGAGGCCCTGGCGTTTCACCCCATCCTTCCTCCTCCTGGGGCACGTTTGCAGGATGGGGCCGCATCTCCTCCAGCCAGGAATCAAGGGGCCCCCATAATGCCTCTGTGGGTGCCTTCTTGTCCGAGGGCACTTCTTGGACCTTCACACCCACTATTACCTGGGGACGAGACATGTTACCGGGGTGCCAGGAGCATCCCCCAGACGCGCAGAGAGATGCAGGGCGGGGGGAACATTGATGATCGGGTGAAACGCTCTCACCTGGAGCTTCTCATCCTCCGCCTGCCCCCGCTGAAACTGCTCGGCCAGGGCCACGGCCTCGGCGCACGTCTCCACGCCGTGCCCCCACACCCAGCGCTGCATGTCCCGGGGCAGCACGGCCAGGAACTGCTCCAGCACCACCAGCTCCAGCATCTGCTCCTTGCTGTGGCGCTGCGGCTCCAGCCAGCCCCGGCACAGCTCCCGCAGGCGGCCGCACGCCTCCCGCGGCCCCGCGGCCGCCTGGTAGTGGAAGCCGCGGAAGTGCTGCCGCCGCCGCTCTGGGACAGAGGGGTTGTTCCGTGGAGCCAGATGTGGGGCTGATGTGAGGGCTGGACAGGCGGGGTCCGGAACTGGTGCCATCCCACGCGTGGCAGCCATCGTCTCCGCCGGTGGAAACCCCACCCCGGCTCTGACACACGGAGGCTCTTGGCCGTCTCGCCTCCTGCGGGAAAGGAGATCATGAAACTTAAACATATCGCGTGGTGGAAGGGCCCAGGTTCGTGGCCTGCCCACCGCTGCCACAGTTCGTGACACCCCTCCGTGGAGCCATCCACACCTGCCAGCGTCCTCTCCTGGGAGGCGTGCCGCGGGAGGCCAACTTTGCTAAAGGGATACCTAGTTAAAGCTGAAAGTTTTGTCAAAGCATAAATGTCGGCAAAGACAATAGGAAGATGTGCAGAAGGAGAGAAAGTGTGATCCAAGTGTGCCAGGAGGCGCATGCTTGTGCAAGTAAGTTTTACTAAAATACCCTAAAAAAAAAAAAAAATCAATTTATGTAAATAGACAGTAGTAGAAAATAATAATAGTAGAAATAATGACAAGTACCAAGAAAGTATTTCAAAGTTTGGGAGCAAAGGACTGCTGGGCTGCACCCCTGAGCTTCCCACCAGACCCTGAAGTGTCCGATCACCGGGACATCGAGCCAGCTTCACTTGCAAGGCAACTAGCCCCTTTCTTAACAGAAGGATGTGGGCTACCTGCTAAATAACCTTACGGGAAAGGTGTGGAAACTCCTCTCTTAAGCAATCTTTTCCTCAGCAACCCCCTGGTCCCTCGCCCCAGACACGCAGCCCCTTGCTCAACCCCAGTCCGTCCCGCCTCTTCAGGGTACCTGCTGCTCCGACCCTGCCTGGGACACGAGTCGGCCCGGAGCCCCTAATTGCACCGGAGCCCATAAGGTCTTAGCCTCGCCTACCCTTAACCAAGAAAAAACTCCTGCATTTTTTTCCCCCCCCGTTAAAATAGTTGTTTCTCAATTTGCCAGCGAAATATTGTGGGTTAGAGTTTCTGGAAACAATTACGTTTTCATTGGGAAACCAAAAGCATTATTTTTTGTTTTGCCAGAACAGATTCCTCCCCGCACCCTTCAGGGGCTGTGTCTACGCATTCGTGAATGAGCAGTCGTTACTGCACGTTTAGTTTAGCACTTGCTTAACGAAGTACTAGCTAGACGCGCGGTAAGTACAGCTCCTGCACAGCAGCGCCGGCGCACGGTTTGAACGATGCTTGCTGCACCGTGGCCCACTCCCACGGCACAGTCGTGTATTCGCCCGGTTTTGCCTAGCTTGCTACTGCACCGTGCAAACCGGGCTCCTCGCTATAAACGCATCCAAAAGAGTCCAGCGGAGAGCAGTGAACACGGTTCAGGGATTGGGGCGCATGTCTTACGAGGCGAGGTGGAGGCAACTGGGCGTATTTCGTCTGCAGAAGGGAAGACCGAGGTGGGATTGAATAGCAGCCTTCAGCTACCTAAAGCGGGGCTGCAAGGAGGATGGAGCTGGGCTGGTCTCAGTGGGGGCAGATGGCAGAAGCAGCAATGGGCTCAAGCTGCAGCAAGGGAAGTTGAGGTTGGATATTAAGAAAAACTCTCACTAGGAGGGCAGTAAAGCATTGGCACAGGTGACCCGGGGAGGCGGTGGACTCTCCATCCTTGGAGGTGTTTAAAACCCAGGTAGACAAAGCCTTGGCCGGGACGACGGCGCGGGGGCTGGTCCTGCTTGGAGCGGGGGGCTGCACTAGATGTGCCCTCCTGAGCTCCCTCCAGCCCTCGCTTTCTACACTTGCACGAATCACCCCGTCCTCTCGCCGCCGGCGTTGCACGCTGGGGGAAGCACAGAGAAGCCTGTGTGCTCCGTGTGTGGGTCCTTTGTTCCCAGCTGTCGCAGGGAGCGCAGCGTCTGCTTCCAGTCTTCTGCAAGGCCCTTTCTCTGCCCCACCTCCCTTCATCCGCACTTCTTTTTGATTTCCTGCTGGCTACAGGTTTGCTTCCATCTTTACCTCCCGGTTTAAACCCCACCCCTGCTTCCTTCTCTCCTTTGAGACCCTCCGAAAACCTTGCCGCCGCGGAGGATTTCGGCGATCCGATGTCTCGGATTAGCTCAGCAAAAACCCTCCCGGGTCAAAGGGTTCTTTGTCTCGCCCTGCTCTGCTCCCCGCACCTCCCGCACCAGCCATCTTTGCTTCCGCGGGTCCGGCCAGCTGCTCCGAGCAAGGATTGCCCCAGCCGGTCTCTTCTCACGAAAATCATAGGAAACAAGGGCTGGAAGAGGTCACGTCTAATCCGACCCCTTGCTCCAAGCAGGACCATCCCCAACTAGACCAGCCCAGGGCTGCAAATTGCCCCTCTCTAAGGCCTCGACACCTCACAAGGGTGGTGGGGCTGGGGGTGCCTTTCAGAGGCGAGGAGGGCGTGCGATCAGGGTCACGCAGCCAGCTTGTGCCCTGGGGATGCTCCCCTCCTCCGGCTGGGGCTGGATGCACTGCCCTCTGGGATGCCGTGCCCAAGGAGGGCTGTTTGCGCCCCCAAAATTGCAAAGAACAAATTTTTTCCCAACTCCGTAGTCGTTCTAATCAAACATACCGCACTGACCCCAAGAGCCTTGAATGCCTACTGTTCCCCACCCCCCGGGCTTCTCCTCCCGCTCTCGGGCGCCTGCCCAGCCCGACTCTGCCCTGGCACAGGCTGGGTGGGGTGGGCACCGGGAGGCTAACCTGCCCCGGGCTCCCAGGTGAGGAGCATCCCGCGGGGATGAAGGGCACAGACCCCTCCTGGGGCTCTCTCGTGCCCCAGCCCCAGTTGCCTCCCACCTGCAGGGCCCGGGGTTGCTCCCTTTCCCCCCATCCTCCTCCACGGCACTCACCAGCCCTCCGGAGCGACGTCCACCCCGGCCCCAGCGCTGCAGCAGGGGCTGGGAGCGGCTCCGAGCCCAGGGAGGAGGGGAGAGAAGTGGAGGCGGGCGCTGGAAACCTCTTCTCTCTCTTCCCACGTAGCTTCAGCCCCACGTCCTGCTTCCAGGAGGGCCCGGGCAGCCCTCCCCATCCCAGCCCCGGGGAGTCCAGCTGGGGCTGGTCCTTCCTGGAGCGAGGGGGTCGGACGACACCTGCCGTGCCCCACCTTGCGTGGACCACGGGATTGCCAACGCGCAGGAGCTTTTCGGCGCTGTTCTTAAAGCCGGCACTTCAGGACCGCGAAGAACTTGGCTCTTCCTTAATATGCATGCGTGTGCGTATAGACATGAGAAAGGGCTAAGTCCCACTCCCGAAGTCTATGGGTTTTTTTTTTTCACGCAGACTCCCAAAATCATGGGAGTTGTGGACCGGGGACCAGGACCCGTTTGTCGACACGGATGGCCGGTCCTGCCCCCGTGCTCCTCACTCCCGACCCACAGCCCGCGCAGGCAGGGTGTGCGTGGTGGGGGACAAGGGGGTCCCAGGCACCCCACTGCAAGTTGCAACTCTGTCAGCCTGCAAGGGGAAAACCACGCTTTCCCCCTTTTTTCCCCTGTAAAGGAGAATTCATTTTTAAAGTTTGTTTGCGGCCCTTTCCACTTTTGGGTCACGGCCCACAGGTTGAGAAATACTGGACTAGGCGACTTCCTTTTCTACCCCGAGACCTATCCAAATACCCCCGGACACCTGGAGTGGGACCTGAGCACCCGTAGGCGAGTGCCCCGGTCACCTTCCCGTCCCCCTACGGATCCGGGCTGCAGAGTAAGAGAGGTTAACCTTAGCGTGGGAAGGCAGCAGGGTCTTATCTTACCTTGCTGCTTTGCTTGGTGGTGAAAGTAGAGAAGGGAAGCCGCGGGGCCAACAAGTGCCGAATGCCCTTCCTGATTCTGCAAGGTGAGCATCCTTGTTTTTTGAAGACATCCAGAGTAGGCGACTGTGCCACTTCTAGGGGGAGTCTATTCCAGACCTGCCCCCTCGAGCTGTAAAGAAGTTTTTCCTTGCGTCTAATCTAAACCGGTCTTCTAGCAATTTGTGACCGGTAGTCCTGGTCTTCCCCTGTCCGTTCAGCAGGGCTCCCCAGGCTCCCCGTCCCTGCTGCACGCCCTTTAAACATTGCCGGGCTGCCACCAAATCCTGAGTCTGCTCTTCTCCAGGATGAACAGACCCAAGTCTCTCATTGTATGGCCTGTTCTCTGTACCTCTAACCATGCACGTAACCCTCCTTTGGACCCGGTCAGGTTTCTCCATACCCTTCCTGAAGCGCGGTGCCCAGAAGTGGGCACAACACTCCAAGTAAAGCAAAAGGTGGTCCCTTGACCCCCGTGCATCACCCAGCCCCTCCAGGGCTTGTGTTTTTTTGTTTGTTTTTTTTTAATGTCATGTCTCAGGCCAAATTACTCAAACCCATTCCAAATCCCATCCTCTGACGAGAGCTCAAGTCACTCGGGTTTGCACGGTGTCGCCACTGGCAAGCTTCTTACCTCCCAGACCGGGGCTTCGGATACTCCCCAAACCCTGGTAGGCATCCTATGTGCAAGCCTGAAGACTAGAGTCTTGCTTGGCCTTAGCTGAAGTCCCCAAACAGCAATAAAATCAAATAAAACTTGTAGGTGAGATCCTCCCATTGGGGGGCTAGAGGAGACTTGCACAAGGGTGCCTGCCCACAGTGCATTGAAAAGTCTCCACCCTCAACAACTAGATCTCGGCGCTCTTAGCCTACAAAAAGCTGAGACAAAGCCAACAGGCATCAGAGCCAGACGGACCTCTCCGGATGCAGGACGAACCACTTTCAATCACGTGTCCTTCTCCTTTGCCAGGTGTGCCTTATTAGCCCAGCACCAGGCCTGCCCCCAGGTGCTGCAGTTTAAATTATGCATTACAGCCCCTGCCTTCTCCCCTGCCGATTTTTTTAGTGCTGTATATTTCCCCTCCCTCCTTGCTTACTCTACAGCTGACTCCTGCTCAGCTGCCTACTTCCTTTGCAAAAGGAATCAGAACGCGTGGAACGAGTGATGGCTTTTATTTGACCAACTCGACATTTGCAAGCAAATCGCTGTACGCAACTGCAAGCTTCGGGGCACACGCCCCCTTCATCAGGCATGGAAAAGAGCAGCGATTGCAAAAGTTCATCCTAGCTTCCTACCTCTCAGGCAGCATATGCTAGGAGTGCCTGCTATGGGGAGCAAAAAGACCCTTTAACTTTGCTATTGCCAGGGGCAGGATGACTCTGGTAGGTGCCTGCGGGGTTCAGCCTGCAGCTGGTCCTCTTAGGTACGCTCCGGCCGCACCTTGCTGTTCAAAATAAATCAGAGATGATGTTTTATCCTGCCAAAAAAACCAAGCAAACCAGGAGAAGAGAGAAGGATCAGGCACGTCCATCTCTCAGTTTTGTTCTACTTGGGCATGTCTATGCCGTGCAGTTGGCTAATGAACTGCGCAGTAAGTGTCTTAGCGTCTACACATGTGCCCCTATTAGGGTGCATGCAAACCCGTGTCCTACCCTGCTGAGGAGGGGGTTTTATGTGCAGTGCCACATGTGCGCATGCTGACCGGCTGGTGGAGGCACACGGTGGCTTCAATGCAGGGGCTGCCCGC
Source organism: Caiman crocodilus (assembly GCA_030014935.1). Classification (NCBI taxonomy): domain Eukaryota; kingdom Metazoa; phylum Chordata; order Crocodylia; family Alligatoridae; genus Caiman; species Caiman crocodilus. Next base: position 19,761 of record JAGPOW010002581.1, on the reverse strand, counting down.
TGTCCAGCCCCACACTGACGCACCCTCATGCCTCAGCCAGCCCCTCTGCGGTATACTGAGCCCTGCTGATCCCACCATGGCCCCCCGCTAGCCGTGACCCAGCTTCACGAGCTCTAGTATGGGCGCATGTGCAGATGCATGCCAGGGAGCGTCCAGACAGCGATATATCGCAAAGCAGTGTATTGCTGCCCCCTGATGGCACGTGTCCATGCTCCCCTTGTATCTCTATTATTTAATGGCTCAGTCTGACCCCCTTTCTGGGTCCCGGGAGGGCTCTCCTTCTCTCTGGCTCTTTCCCCACCTCTGGTCAACAAAGGGGACGGGGCTGGACTATTCTTAGTGCTGGCAGAAGGCTAAACAAGGAGTAGTGGCCTCCAGTTGCAGCAAGGGAAGTTTAGGCTAGATCGTAGGAGCACTTCTCTCGATAGGAGGACAGTGAAGAACTGGACCGGGTCACCCAGCCAGGATGTGGGATCTCTAGTCCTGGCTAGATAAAATATTGGCGAGGGTGAGATAGCTGGTGATGGCTCTGCTTTGAGTAGTGGGTTGGACTAGATGAGATCCCTTCCCACCCTCATTTTCTATGGCTCTATAAGACACTGTAGCTTGTGCAGGCATACAGGCAAGAAGCAAAACGAACAGCACGTGATTCAGATCGCCTGGCAAGGAGCTTGAGGAAAAACGTGACTCGACCGGATAGCCATCACAGAGTTTACAAGCGTCCCCGATGTGAACAAATGTTGGCGTCAGCTCTCAGCTGAATTGGAGCAATGCACAAATACGCCTCAGCAGTGCAATGCAGGAATGGGCAGTTTCTGCTAAACGCTTTGACTTGGGCCTAGATTGCACTTACATCTTGTGCTAGTGTTACTGCACTAGTATTGGGCGACACTGCGGTCAGTGTGACTATCTGGTCGAAGATGACTAATATAAACCAATCTATCCCATTTCCAGACTGCAATACAGTGCCGGTATGTGCATAAAACAGCTTTAAATGGATGCATGCCCACACCCCCAGTGGTCACACTGGAACCAAGCAGAAAACCATCAAACAACTACAGCCTATGCCGGACACATCTCAGACCCTGAAAGAAATATTCCCAGCCTCTCTGCTCCTGGCTTTCAAACAGCCCCCCAACCTCGCACAGCTCGGTATTCGAAGCAAACTCTCCACTGCCACATAGGCACCAAGTGGAAGAGAGCCTTACTTTGGCAAGAAATGCTTAATTTTCCAGCGTCATTACTATTATCACCACCCATAATGGACTAAACACTGGTATTGGATTTATGGCCCATTATCATTCATCCAACCCCTGAATTCTTTCAATACATGAGAGGTTTACTGTGCATTAGCTTCGTAACACTGCGCAGGCGTGTGAGGGTTGCAAACCATGCTAATAGCCTACTGCACGGTGCTATTAGGCTAATGCGCAGCTAGAGGCGATTGGAGACTGCCCACGCATGTCACCAGCAGTGTCGGTGGAAAGGCAATGGGGTGGCAAGCGGTGACCACCAGCAACATGGATGCACTGCCAAGCTCAGAGGGTGAACATGCACCCGCGTTCACCCCCTACACATCGCCAGTGCATGTAGGCATGGCCACTGTCTTGTAGACACAACCTTAGATGGAGTTGAAACCTGTTTGACATGCAACCCTTCTGCCAGGCACTGGACGGAAGTGCCAAGGGTCATGTTCAAGTGTAAGTGTTTAACACTAGCTTTCCAAATGTGGCTTAATCCCCATGTAGACACCTGGGGAATTGTCACTGGGCATCCTAATGTGACAGAACTTCCTTAATCACAAGCAATATTCAACTGAACAGGGTTTATTACGGGGGGGAAAGGGAACAAATAAATTCTGCAGAGGGTCAAGGCACTGACCCCGTCCTTGCCCTGTCCTCAGCGTGTATCCGCTCCCACATTACAAAGGGATGTCTCCTCCATCTAGCATGAGATTTCCCTTGCCAGGTTAAGAAGCCACTACATTTGACCTGAGCCTACAGATAGGGCCGAGTGGCAGAGGTGTTGGGGAGACTGGGGGAAGGCTGGGGCATGGGAGAAGGGCCTCTCTGCAGAACTGCATCCAATTTAAGTTGAATCTAGGAAGGAGGAGGGACCCCGTGCTTGGGTTCCCATTTTCTGAGCCAGAGGCTAGGTCTCCAATAAAAGGGTAAGAATGGGTCAATTCCTGAACTCCACCCCAAAGTAACGTTACCTCCACGGCCAAGTCTGTCCTGGAAGGTAACAAGAAAAGAAACGAATGACTGAGGAGAATGAATGCACGGCTACTCCCTTTATTATCTGTAACGAGTGTCTCATCCAAAATGATCCCGTCGGGAGAGACCGGCTTGGTTGACGCGGACCTTGGTGCGGTAAACTAGGCGGGTAAAAAAACGGGTCGAAATAATTATGTCCTAAGATACTAGAGGAAGAAACAGTGAGAGATCCCCTGGGTGTGTGTACTCATGGTAGCCTGGGACGAGATGAATCAAGTTTTCAGGGGAGCTTTGTTTTATGATGGGGGTTTTTTTTTTGGACCCCTGGATTCCAGTTATTCTCCATTATTTAGTCCTGACCCTGTTGTCTTCTCTGTCCCAGCTGCTACAACAAGGTACTACCACAGGCCAACTGGGACACTCCTCGTTGAAGGGGGGATACCTGGGGGCATTCCAGTACAGGTGTAGGACCCCGCTCTCCACGGCAGACGGAGGATGAGACAGGAGCTGGCAGAAGCTGTCCCTGTTGAATGCAAGTGCCTGGTCCCTGTGGCTTTGCTGGTGCTTGGTCAGGGTGGAGCTCGTATGGAAACACTTCCCGCAGTGGGCGCAGCGGTACGGCTTCTCCCCCGTGTGCACGCGCTGGTGGGCGGTGAGCGTCGAGCTCCGGGTGAAGCTCTTCCCACATTCCTTGCAGGAGAAGGGCTTCTCCCCGGTGTGCACGCGCAGGTGCTGCGTGAGCGTGGATCTCTCGGTGAAGCTCTTCCCGCACTGGGTGCACGAGAACGGCTTCTCCCCAGTGTGCACGCGCAGGTGGCTCTGGAGGTGGTCCTGCCTGCTGAAGCTCTTCCCACAGTGGGTGCAAGAAAACGGCTTCTCCCCGGTGTGCACGCGCAGGTGCTTGGTGAGCGTTGAGTTTCGGGTGAAGCTCTTCCCGCACTGGCTGCAGGAGAATGACTTCTCCCCCGGGTGCACGTGCAGGTGGCCCTGGAGGTGATACTGCTTGGTGAAACTCTTCCTGTACTTCGTGCAGTCATAGGGTTTCTCTTCTGCGTGCACGTGCATGTGCACGTGGAGGTAATACCGCCTGGCAAAGCTCTTCCCGCACTGGCTGCAGGAAAACGGCTTCTCCCCCGTGTGCACGCGCTGGTGCTGCGTGAGCGCCGAGTTCTGGGTGAAGCTCTTCCCGCACTGGGTGCACGAGAACGGCTTCTCCCCCGTGTGCACGCACATGTGTGCTTGGAGGTGGTCCCACCGGGTGAAGCTCTTCTCGCACTCGGGGCAGTGGTAGAGGTTCTCCCCCGTGTGCACCCGCAGGTGATTTCTGAGCGTCGAGCGGTGCGTGAACCTCTTCCCACACTGCGCGCAGGAGAAGGGCTTCTCCCTCACGTGGACGCGCTGGTGCTTTGTAAGCAGCGAGCTTTCAGCGAAGCTCTTCCCACACTGGGTGCACAAGAAAGGCTTCTCCCCTGTGTGTACCCGCAGGTGCGCCCGGAGGTAATCCCGCCGGGTGAAGCTCTGCCAGCACTCGGTGCAGTGGTGCGGCTTCTCTCCCGTATGCACGCGCTGGTGGGCTCGCAAGTCTTGTAGAGAAGCAAAGTTCTTCCTACTCTCAGAGCAGAGGCGGGGGTGCTCCCCGACGTGCGCTCGCTGGTGCCGGACGTGTGCTCGCTGGTATTTGGGGCGGTGCCTCTTCCGCCCCTCGTTGCAGAGGTGCTCCTTCTTGTGTGCTATGCCGTGCCCCCTGAGCTCCTGTTTGCTCCCAAAGCTCTCGCCGCGCTCTCCGCATCCATACGGGTCGGCCCCGCTGTCAACTCTTCCCTCCTGGGTCTTCAGGTCTCTCGGCCCCTCAAATCCTTCCCCACGCACAGGGATCATTCGGGCTGCAGGTGCTCTCTGCCCCTCTCGGGAAGGTAGCTGGTTTCTGGCTCGAATCAGGTTCAGGTTTGCAGGCCCTTCTTCACGACACTGCTGCTCAGCTCTGCTCGGCATCCCAGCACCGGCTGGGTGGAGAAAAGAGAGACCAGCAATGAGTTCCTGTCCAGCTGCCAAAGGGAAAGCACCGGCACTGCCCTGCGTTGAGACGTGCCTCAGAGCACGGCTGGGCCTTGGCTACGCGGGGAGCACAAGGGGTGCAAGTCCGGGTCTTGGGGCGCAGTTTGTAATATTTGTGCCCCTCCCCCGCAACATGAAGCAGAAAGTGGGCGATTTTGCTGGGAACCGTGAAGTGCTTATATCCTCCTAAGCATACAAAAAATGTAAATTCCCGCTGTGGATAGCCACGTGACACTGATGGGACGCTACACTTCTTGCCCCGTGAAACCCGGTTACATAGGGGAGCTCCAACTGCACTTAAGGCGTGGGACCGGCACCGATGGGTAGCAGAGTGCCAGTCTCTCTATAGCCCCATCTTTAACAGCCCTCCCAGAGCTTCTGCTGATCCAGCTAAATGCCATGGGGCAATTCAAACCTGCCAGAGGGTATTACAGCTATACGGCCAGCTCCGGCTGGGGTATGAACTCTTACAATGTTGGGAGAACAGGGAAATTCCAGCTCACGGTGTCCCAGAGCCGCACAGTTTGTGCATCTAACTGAGACAGCACGCTAGGCTTTGACCCTAACATTTTGTGACTTCCTTTTGGACAGACCCCCAACCCCTGCTGTGACACAGCTCCTTGCCAAGGAGCTCATCCACTCATCCTGGGAACCAACAAGGCCTCGGCAAAGAGTTGGGGAGGGGAATAGTCAACTCTCACCTGGGAAAAGGCCTTCCAATGATGACTTGTCTCCATAGTCCTTATCATCACAGACCCAGAGCTCCACCTCCCCTCGTTGGATGCGGTTGATCAAGGCTGGTGTGGGACCTTGATATCCTGTTTAGGTGAGTGTGCAAAGGGTGGTTATTGTCCATTTAGTGCCCAGTTGGGATTTGGGGAACAAGCCAACGAACTCAAGCATTCGCATGGCGAGTTGCAGGAAAATGTAAAGTGTGCACTGAGGATGGAAAAGAAGGCACTACCAGCAAAACCCTTCAACAGGTGATGGCCCTAAGCAGAAGGATAGTCATATGAACTATAAAGCTTCAAGCAGACAAAAGTATCTAAAGGGTATAAAACTCACAGAAGCAACTGGGAAAGTGTGCTCTGATGTACGAGAAAGAGAAAGCTTTTTATATATTTGCAAGATCCTGACTTGAAGACGGAGACTGTGAATATGCTCATGGATGTAATTCCAGGCACAGAAAAGGACACGGGGCTGTTCTTCAGGAAAGCTTGCAATGACGAGTCTTGAAAATAAAAAAGGGTCAATGACAAACTGATGACAATGAAAATCTGTATAGGGGAGAGGAGGTAATTCATATCAACACTGCTCAGAAAAGGACGCTGTTATAACAACTATAGGGGCAATTATACCAGCTTGTCCACCTGAAGTGGATGATCATAGCGGATGACTTTGGGCTAGCCCCAAAGATGTTATAAAGACAGAAATACCAGGGGAAAGATGAACAGGACCTATTATACGCTATCTAAATGCTAGGGCTCTATAACAGAGACAACTGGCAGCTTCTTAAAATAATAGAACTATGGATGCCAAATGCATTGGGAAGGAGTTTTTTCATATATATAATTATGTCGATCTTCTGAAACCCTGATGAGCCCAAGAAGTACTGAATGCCTCAATTGCTTTATCAGCAAATACCAGAATTATGGAAAAGACAAGCAAGTCTGCCCAGCAAGTCTGCTTTGAGCGAAAGCTTGTCCACAGCTCGAAAGGAGGCAAAAGCCCTGTGGAAGGAATTTCCAGATGTACTTACAACTTGGCCCTGGAAGACCACCCTGATTCATTTTAAAATCATCCCAAAGCCAGAATTTCCCATCCAAAAGGGGTTCTCCCAACTACCCAAATGACCGTGGGGGATGGTAAAGAAGGAAGTGCAGAACATCCTATATCTGAGTTGACTGAGGAATCAATCAGTGAATGGTGCAGCCTGAGCATGTTGGTTCCCAAAATGGGAAAGATGATCAGGTTTTGTATTGAATTCTGTAAGCTGAATGCAGTTAAAATGTTATTCCTACTCAATACCCTGAGTCAATGCATTATAATAGTGGTATCTACCTTTCTACCTATCTATCAATGGGATAGAGCAATGCTACAGCCCACAGTTGCTGTAGCATTGCCCTAACCCATTGGAGAAGTCCCTTCCATGTACCTGTGAATACCACCACAACTTCAAGAGAAATCACCCCATACTCCTGGTATGGCCATAGTAATTTATCTGTTAGACACTGAAATGTGGCAGGGGCATCATGGAGACAAAGGGGAAGATCCTAAACTGGTACAGACCTGAAGGTATTTTTGAGTACTGTCAACTCATAGGACTCAGGAGCAAGGGGCATCTGCTGCTACCCTAGTGTCAAATCCAACATTGATATCTATCTATCTATCTATCTATCTATCTACCTATCTATCTATCTATCTATCTATCTATCTATCTATCTATCAATATAGATATAGATATAGGTATATATAAATATAGACAGATCTCTATAGATATCTCTATATCTCTGTCTATATCTACAGATATAGATAGCTATAGATATATATATACATAGATATATAGATAGATATACATAGATGTATAGCTATATATAGATAGATATACATAGATATATAGAGCCATAGATATCTATAGCTCTCTATATCTATATCGACATAGATATAGCTATAGATCTGTGTTGTGTGTGTATATATCTGCAGCTCCCATAGCGAATCCTACAAAGTACCTTCTCAGCTGTAGGAAAACGACATATTTGGGATAAGCGCTAGGCAATGGGGAGATTAGGCCTCTCGCTGACATTTGTAGAGTCTGCCATATCCAAGACACAAAGGCAGCTAAGACCTTCGTGGGATTGGCGAGCAATCACTAACTTTATCCCACAGCTCTTGGCAGTTACAGCCCTCCTAACAGATACACTGTGCAAACCAGCACCCAGAGAAGCAAAGTAGTCTCCAGCAAGTCCTGATGTTTCTGGGGACATGGAGAAAATACTGTATGCTAACCTGGAGCCACATGGTCTGCATTTCAGTTGCCGATTTGTTCTAGAAACAGATGACTTGGAGCAAGGCCTTGGATCTCTTCTCTCAGGACTTTGAGAATGAAGAATACCCATTTCAGTCCATGAGCAGAAAACTCCATCTTTGAGAGCAAAAATACTCAGTAACTGAGAAGGATTGATAAAGTATGTGGTTGACATTACCTCCTCAAGACCCCTTTAGCTCTTCATACGGACCATGCCCTCTTAACATGGTTACACGTGACATGGTAAGCCAATCTCAAATGGATGCACTGGTACCTGCCGCTACAGCCCTACTCTTCTGACATACGCCATCAGCCAGGAACTGCACGAGTCAACGAGTCCTTCTTGCAGGAAGGAGGAGGACTAGATATAGAAGAGTGGGTCAGCGATTCCGCTTTGGAGGGGAGAAATGTGTAACAGGTTGGGGTCTGTCCCTTTAGAGGGAACAATCACTTCTGTTGAGAAAGCCCATTTGCAGAGGAAGTGAGTGACCCATGAGATGCTTTACAAAGTTTCCAGAAGAGTAAGCAGAGAGAGGAGGAAGCAAGCCAAGCTATTATGCAAAGAGGCAGAGCCAGGAGGACCCTTCTTTGAGGGCTTGGGACAGGGAAGGAGGGATTCATTTTGTTCATTTGTTGGCTTTTTTGTGGACTAAGGACTGAATTACCTGAGACATCTAGGTAAGGAGCTCCAGAGGGAGCAAAACCTTGCCCGCAGAGGCCAACAGGCTATATAACTCACTTGCAGGAGGAGTCTGCCTCAAGCAGGGGCTTGAACTAGATGTGGTTGCATGGCCGTCCCTTCCCTTTCCTACGGCTCTATGAAAGAAACAATAACTTATAGAGTGACAAAAGTAGATTTGGATCAAATCCTGCATGCAGAAAGGAGAAGAGGTATTTAAAAAAGGTAGCCGAGAGAAGCAGCACTGAATGACTCATAGAAGAACTGAAAAAAAATAGAGAAAATTAAAAATAACATGGATAACCTACCTAAAATCCACAATGCATAATGGACTTGAATAACCATGCACCCAATGCTATTAGTGATGGGTAAAGGAGATTAACACAGGATCTAAAACAAATCTTGCATGCCTGAAAAATATAATTTGAGAATTTATTGAAAGGAGGATCTCCCAGAGAACATTTTCATTGACTGAGACTGTAAATGAAGGTGAAATTCTAGCTGACAGCACAGAGGAAATCATGAGAATAGTAAATAAACTGAAAAAAAAAAAAGGTAAACATCAGTTTTAGGACTATAGCCAGCCTGTGGAAGCATTAGAAGATGGATTAGGAAGCATTAGGAGATGGGTACAAGAGAATGGCTCGTCTGCAAAAGCATTAGCATGAAGAGATGAAGACAAATGGTGGTTACTGTACTTAGTATAGAAATCCGTACAGCATAAAAGATTCGAAGTGAATGTTGACTAAATATAATATAATTCTTGTTCAAAGGGAAAGGTAGTAATTACCAATGCTCCAGTAACATGGGAACAAAGTTACCTAGCCACACAGTGAAAATGAATGAGAAATTATTACACCCCAATCAAGAGGACCATAAAAACCAGCCACAATCAGTCTGCTCTGGAGAAAGGGAAGAAGAGTGCAAGAAATCCTCCTTTCAAGAAAACTGCAAAGAATAATATATGGCTACACGTGGACTTTGTAGATTCAGAAAAAAAAAGGAATCAGAACTCGTGGTAGATGTGGCATCTTTTATTAGACCAACTCGATTTTTGCAAAAAAACCCCCAAAACCTTTCATTGCAAAATTTAAAATCCTGTAATTTTTTTTTTTTGCAAAAATTGAGTTGGTCTAATAAGAGATATCACCTCGACCATGAGTTCTGATTCCTTTTACCTCTAGACCAACACAGCTGCAACCTGGAGTCAGAAAAAAAGCATTTGAGCAGATTCTTGACACACGTCTGAACAAGCACCGGCAATAAAGCTCTTTTGGAAGTGAAAATTTGCTTTTTTACTACAGCTCTGCACTCAGACCACTTCTTTTTATCACAGTGATGGGTGCTCCTGGAGAAGAATGGTTTGATCTGCACTGCGGGTCATAGGAAGTTTGCAGATGCTTTTCCAAAATGCAGAGACAGTTTAGCAGAAGGACAAGAAGGCTTTATAGAGTGGCAGTGAGCTTAAGGAAAGGGACCTTCAAGTAAAGATAGCAAAGCTAGACTCTGTGAAGATAGAGATGCTCCTAGAAACTTAAGGGTGTCTCCATGTTAGAAGAGCCTGGGGCCCATCGCACGTTCAAATCTCACTAGAGGAGAAGATGAAGAAATGGAAAAAAGCAGGATGTCTAGCAGCAGATGCTATCATATCTTACATTATGCTGGACGGCGACCAAAAGAAAAGGGATTGGACTGTACTGAAATGTGTACGCTAGGGCTGGGAAATGGGTTTGGATGGGACGGAATAGGAAAGAGAGTAAAGAAGATGGAAGAATTCCCCCCAAATGGTTGTTGGCGAATATTTATGCCCAACGAATGGGAGATACTATGGATAAAGTGAGAACATCCTGCAACAAAACTGCCGAAGGCTGAAGCTCTAGATGTTACACCAAGAGAAAGCTGCAAGCAAAGGCGGCTGGACAATAGAAAGGAGGATTTGAAAACATGAAATGAGAGGCCTACGCAATGACCATGCAACTGCAAGGAAGCGGATTTAAACAACCAGCTAAACGTTCACGAGGATAAGGCAGTTGGAAAACAGAGAAAAACAGGACATTTATCATCTCGCAGGGTGCTGGGGAGAAGCAAGTACCAGAGCTTTACCCAGGGAAACGAGGGCTTGGTAATTCCTCAGCATCTGGTCCCGGTACAGCGCCTTGTCGCCGTCGTCCAGCAGCGCCCACTCCTTTTGGGTGAAATACACGGCCACGTCCTCGAAGGCGTCCCGGAGCTGCAGTCACAAAGACGACACCCTCAGCCCCTTGCGCTTTAGCTTCCTCCTCCAGCCCCCAAACCCTGAACCTTATTCTGCACAACCTAGACTTGCCAGCTGAGCTGTGCCAAGTAGGGATGTCAAGCTTCCTACCCCTCAGCTAACACAGCTGCTCCAGAAAAGACCGTGGTATGGATAGGGCTTTGCAAACAGAGGACTGCACTTGCTTTGGCCCCTGTCATCCAGCTAGTCGGTGCAGCTACATCCTCCCTATTTTGGCACATCTTGTGTCTGCAATGGGAGAGCTGCCGGCCTAACCACACCTGCAGAAGTTCTGTGGTGTCGGTGCTCTGACTCTCCCGTGGGGAAGCTGTTTTCATGGCAGGGACTCACAGGAAGAGCCCCCTGCCCGGTATAGAGGGACCCCTGGATGTTTTCTTCTCCACCAGACATCTACCTGCAAGGCAGTTTCAGGCCTAATTGTCACCTTAGACCCACACAGAAACAATGAGCTCCCCCCAGTTCCTGCGCGTGGACCACGTAACAAGTGACTCCGGGGGGCAACAAATGAGAAAACAGGGATGGGAGCATGGGCCATATGTTTATAATGAGAGCATCACCCAAAACCCATTGCCTCTCAAATGAGTTCAAGGTACCAGTGGATGCCGCTCAGTGAAACAATGCCCAAAAGTGTGTGCAGAAGGGAGACAGGGAAACAGCCTCACAGCTCCCCAGGTGCCCCCCAGCCAGAGTCTCCTTCCTTGTCTAACAGACGGCAAACGTGGCTGGCGCCAGGCGAAGGTTGACTGGGAGGTCCCTGGACTTGGTGGAGCCATGGATGGGGAGTGACCAAAAGAAAAGTTGTGAGCCCAAGTGCAGCCAAAACCTTAGGCAGACAAGGCTCTCTGGGTAAATCTGATATCTTTTCTTAGAATGACTCAACTAGTTGGAAAACCAACATGGTCCATGCACCAGAACTGGCATACCGCAGCCTGGCACATGGATGATAGGCATGTGCCAGGGTCTCCTTCAGTTGGCATAAGGGACACGCAGGGCCGTGCCAGGGGAATCCCTTTGCTTTTGCAACAGGAAACCTCTCCCCTGCTACCAGGAAGGGAGAGCGTAGCCTGAGGCAGGTTGCAGAGAGGGCCAAGGGCCAGCAGGTATGAGCTGCCTGTGGCACATGAGCCATGGGCTGCAAAAGGGCAGGCTGCTAATGACTGAATCAACAGCACCCGGGCCACAGGCGCAGCGAATGGGGTCATAGGAGCAGAAGGAGGTCGGTAAACCCAGCGTCTGGTCTCGGAAAGAGTGTGTCAGTCAGACTTGAGGGGCTCAGCCAGAGAAAAAGGGGATCGAGGTGGGCTCGGCTGAAGTCTCAAAAAGTGCTCAGAGGCTTTAGCGGGTGCTGCCTTCCAGGGGAAGCACCTTGAAGGGACCCCCAGGGCTCAATTTGGACTGAGCAGCTCAGAAATGGGGAGCGCCAGAGCAAGTACTCCCAGCCTCCAGGCACCACCTCCTCTGCAAACTAGCAAGAGCATCAAAGGCATCTTGGGAATCTCAGTTGTGATGCTATTTTTTTTTCTATTTGAAACCCCCTTGGGGGCACGGGACGCATCCGTTCTAGAGCCCTGTCGCCACAGACACCTGGCAGCAAGCTCCTGCAACCTCCTGAGGCCCTCCCCACTGAACTGGTTTGGATTCGGCCCCGTTCCCTTTTGTAGCTCTTCCTGCCCTGTCTGCTGGCTCCTTGGACTTATTTGAGGGTCTGTAGATGCTCTGCTTGGTGCCCTCCCCTCACAGCACTTGTTATTAACTTCTGCCCCTGACTCCCATCCCTGGTTTTGCAGGGACTATCTCAAGACTCTCGGTGACCCCCTCTAATAGCAGAGGGAGCTAAGAGTTTGCATGTGGGCCCAGGCCCAGAGTCTCCAAAATGTGCCAAATCGGCTTCTTGTGGCTCTTCAAAAGTCTCTTGTCTTCTGCAACCCACCCTCCAAACTCATGTCCACTTTACATTGCTCACCCCCACATTTTCCTTCTGCTGTGGGGGCCTGCCCTGGCTCTTGTGTAGTTGGCCCAGCTCGAGTCTCGGGGAGCCCCTTCTTCCCAAGCTTCCTGGGGATGTTCCCAACAGCTCCAGGTTTACATGCCCTTCCTCGGTAAGCTGCTCGTGGCTTTGGCTCGGGCTCCCTGCACCTGCGGGAAGGAGAGGAGAACCCACAGGTTAGCGCCGGTGCTGCTGGTACAGGGGAAGCCCGGCTACTCGACTGAGCTGGGGTGTGCCTACAGGAAGGCGCCTTTTCTTGAGTCCTGCAATGGGGCAGGGATGCAGGGGGGCTGGAGCCGAGGCAGAGCCAGAGGCCTGGTGACAGGTTACGGCTGAAAGGGCTAAAGCCAGGGCAGAGTGGCTAAAGCCAAGGTGGGTCTAAGGACCTAGAGAAATAAATATGACCTTGACAGTCCCAGGGATGCGACAGTGAGGGAAGAGGTAGGCAGATAAGGTCAGAGGGTCCAGTGAATGAACCTAGCGAGGCATGGCTGTGGCTATGGGGGAGGCTGAAGCCCATAATTAGGGTCAATGGGGCTATAATTAGCATCCATGAGGTCAGTGGGGTCAGGACATGGGCCGGCTAGGAGCAACAAGGACACGAGAGGGAAGAGAGCACAGGATCCGTGGGCATGAAGCTGGGCTTCCCAGTCCTACAAGGAGAAGGAGCTAGGCCACGTGCAGCTCCTTTGGGGTCCCTTGGGCTCTGGGGTGACCTCCCATGGGTACGTATCGATCCCATCAAAGTGGGGCAGTGTGGAGGGTGCCCTGAGGGCCCAGAGTCGGGAAGGTAGTTTGGCCACCAGCAGATATCTTGGCATCCCCCGGGCTCTCCTGTAACGGGACCGGAGTGAAGACCCAGACCTACTCAGCCTCAGCTGGGGAAGCAGGACAATTCGGGGGGTGCCCTGACCATGCACCCGCAGCAAGTGCAGAGCAGTGCCCTGGTCCAACTGGGCCGAGCGAGGCAACTGGGGCAGCCAGTCCCCAGAAGCCACAGGCAACAGGCACAACCCCCTCTAGCCCTTAAAAGCCAGCATGCAGGAAACTTGTCTGGGCCAAGGTGGAAGTTTTGCTCCTGCCCCTCTGTGCGCTCCCTTGATGGCTCTCTGGTTTTGACTCTGAGCTCCAAATCCAGCTGCCCGTTGTGGTAGGGCCCTGAGCACCTTACCTGACATCCGGTGGGACGGAGACTTCTCTTGGGGGACGTGAGGAAGATCCTCCTGGGGCCCTGGGGTTTCACACCATCCTGCCTCCTCCACACGACCAGAGCGAAGCCTCAGCCCCTCCATCCAAGACTCGAGAGGTTCCCCCAATGCCCCAGAAGGTATCGTCTTGTCCAAGGCCACCTCCTTGATCTTCCTGCACACCGTGACCTGGTGAGAAGACATACACTACACTGAGAAGCTGGGAAATGGGAGAGACAGGAGTGGCAAGGAGCATCCTCCAGGTATATAGTGACAGAGCTGGTATAACGAAAAAAAAATGATAATCACTGTTCAATGATATAACCTGGAGCTTCTCATCCTTCAGTTGCCCCAGCCAGGACTGCCACCTCGACACAGGTCTCTGCACGGCATCCCCGCTCCTAGCGTGGCACTTCGTGGGGCAGGATGGCCACGCACTCCTCCAGCCCCAGCACCCCCCGGATCTGCGTCTCGCTGCAGCGCTGTAGCTCCAGCAAGCGCTGGCAGAGCTTCTGCAAGCAGCCCCTTGACCGCCCGGGAGCATGAGCTCCAAAAGTCTCCAGACTGGGGTGGGGGGTTGTCCCCCATTGTCCTGTTTGATAACCATGGGGTCGCTGGGGCCAGCTGGGTAGGAAGACAGCTCCTCCTGCGACTTACCTCCCAGCGCCGGACCGGCTCGTCTTGTGGCTCCTGCTTGACCCGTGCTGGTGCTGCCCATGGCAGCGCCTCTCCGGCCTGGATAATACGAGGGAACCTCCCTGACCCTGGCTCAGAGCCCGCGGGGTCCTGCTCCTCCATCTTCACTGGGGGTGGCACAAGCGCTGGGACGAGGAGGTGTGCAAGGGGTGCCGGTTGCACCTCAATAGACATGTCGTCTGCCAGCTGACTCCCCCACCTCCCACTCGGGGCTTGTTGGCAGAATCCTGCCTCCCGGGCCGTCTGTGGGGAAAAGAGAAAGCATGGCGATGTGATCATGTGTTGGGGACTCAGTCCCGGTCCCGCATCCCCTGCCCCGTTATTCCAGCCACAAGCAAGTCCTAACTCTCAGCCAAATTCGTTTGGTGCCGATTTGTAATCAATTGTTCTGGGACCTTAAAACTAGTCTTGAGTTTACAATGCCTGCTCTGCCTTTCTGGTGTGTTTATGGAGAGCGCTTGTCTCTGCTCTCAGCCTCCATCTGGGTCCCACCTTGTAAGAGCGGCGCCATTTCTCCCATCATCTTTCGGCTCCTCCACATACCTCTTAGATCTTGAATTCATCTTTCCTGAACATAGCAAAAGTTCAAAGTTCCTAAAAACCCCTCCTCTTTGAGATGACCCTCCTGATTGTTTAGGGGAAGGGCTGGTTTGCCTTGAGGTTGGGGGCAGAACGGGATTTTGTGCTGCATTTTTTGGAGGTGACTGTTCTGCACTGGATTTCCAATGGGCCGAGCAGGTCGGTGAGCGTTGTGCTTTTCGAACGAACTGGAATCGGAAACGTTTATTCCTGAGAAGGGAACACGGTGGCAGATCAAGGAAGGTCACCTGTCACACATCTCCATAAAACCTGAATTAAAAAGATGCTTTCAGTTCATCCCGCTGTAAACGGGGACCTGGCCCATGAAGCTGCGGAGGAGAAGAAGGCCATATGGGATGATGATGGCATCGCTGCCTTATGCGCGGTACAAACTGGGTTGCATTACCTATGCCAACACAACAGGCATTGTTAAGTTTGGGCAGCTGTTTGATTTCACCCAGGGATTGCATTCAGGCTCATCTCTGTGGCTAGGAAAATCTACAGCCCCCGGGTCTTCTGCAAGGTGGAGGACAGAGAGGAACGGGGCAGAGAGCAGGTCACAACAGGGGCAATAAGAACTAAAGACCAGATCTAAATTACTGCACCGTATGGATGCGTCTACATGTGCATGTCCATACGGTGCAGTAACTACGGTGACTTCTGCTCGGTTAGTTACCGAGCAGTAACACGTGTATAGATGCCTTACTGCGCAGTAACACTGCGTGTGTGGACTGACTTGGGACTCACAAGAAATACTCCACATGTTTGGAACACCTCTCGTCTACACCAAAAATCATTGGTAATAACACTTCCTATGCTGTTCCCCTTCCCGAGGTGCCCTGTCTCCTGAGCTCCAGGACTGAATCCTGCCTGGGGTCTCATCTTCCTAGAGTTGCATTTGGGTTTCTGAGTGAGACTGAGCAAGGGCACAGGAAAAAATACATAGGGAAAACTTTCTCCCTAGGACGGTGATGAAGCACTGGAACAGATTGCCTAGGGAGAGGGCAGAGTCACCATCCTTGGAGATTTTTAAGGCTGGGATTCACCAGGCCCTGGCTGGGATGATGTAGTTGGGGATGGTCCTGCTTTGAGCATGGGTGTGGACCAGATTTGACCTCCTGAGGTCCTTTTCAACCCTAATTTTCTACAATTCGACGAACATTTTTCTCGCAGCCTGGTTGGATAGGAAAGGTCGATAATGGAGAGCCCAGACCAGAAGAGCATTGGGAAAAACCTTATGTCTGCCTATCCCTCCTGTTCTGCCAGAGTCTCTCTAGTGTCACCTCTCTCCACTTCATCGCTCCAGGGGGCTTTCCATTACGTTCAGTTTCTCGAGTGTTTTATTTTACACACTTGCTTTGCCTCCTTGATGATGTGCTGCTGTCCTCGACGTTGCAGTACGGGTTTAAACAAGGAGCCTTTTCTACACCTTCGATCCGCTGCTCTGAGAAGTGTGTGTGGGGGGGGAGGCAACACTTTCCTCTTCCTTCATGTCACTTGTGGCAACCCTGTATTTTATAACCTCCCGGCGGAGGAGCAGACGTCTCTTTGGCTTGATTTCGAACCTGCTCCTTTTGTTGGAACCAGTGCAATCGTGCGTGCTTCTTGCGGGGGTTGCGCCGGGGGGAGCCGAGAGTGCTCTGGGCATAGGGACAGCCGCCTTTGCTTTGTCTCTCTCCTTCTCTGCTCTGCTCCCCCCCGCCGCAGCCATCTTTGCTTCTGCGGGTCCTGCCAGCGGCTCTGAGCAAGGATCCCCCCAGCCACTTTCTTTCCAGGCTGCAGCTTTGCAAATTGCCCCCCTCGTCCATGGGCTCCGCACCCCGCTAGGGGGGAAGTGCTGTTTTTGGAGGGCAAGGAGGGGGGCTGGGACCTGTGATGCTTGCACATTGTGCCACCTCCCCCCCCCACACCACATACACACCCTGGGGTGCTGCCAGCTTCTTCAGCACGCCCTGGGGAGGCATCCCACGCTGGCATGAGGGGACTGGGACCGGGGTGCATGTCACCGTTCCCCCATGGGCTTGTCCTCCGGCTCTCCGGCAGCTGCGGGCTCACTAAGAGGACAGGAAAACACTGGAACGGGATGCCTAGGCAGGCGGGGAGATCTCCATCCTTGGAGGGTTTTAAGGCCCAGCTGGACAAAGCCTAGGCTGGGAGGATGTAGGAGGGGACGGTGCCTGCCTTGCCACCCCTGATTGTCTGATGCCTCCCAGAGACCCCGCGCAGTTGCCTCCTGCCCCAGGGGCTGGGGCTGCTCCCTTCCCCGGGCAGCAAGCCCTTCTTCTCCCTGGCCCTGGACACCGCCTCCCTCCCGCAGCGACTCACCCGCCTCCGAGCCACGTCCTCCGGCTGGGAGCCCGCACCGCCAAGCCCCCGCTGCACCCACCGGGCTGGGGCGGCACGGCTGGGCTGGGCTGGGCTGGGCTGGGCTGGGGGAAGCCCGGTGGGAGAGTCCTGCAAGAGAGGAGGGAGAGGAGGAGGAGGAGGAGGAGGAGGAGGAGGAGGAAGAGGAGATGCTGGGTGGGCTCCCCCCGCTCCCCTGCAGCGCTGCCGGCCCAGGGACCCGCAGCTGCCCCGCATCCCCGACCCGGCGCTGCGTTACACACACCAGCCTCCACTTGGTTCCTTCTCCCCACTTCCCAGTCCCCGAATCCCCGCTCCTCAGTCCCAGTGTCTTATTCCCAGCTCCCAGTTCCTCATTCCCAGTTTCCAGTCCCTTATTTTCCATTCCTTATTCCCAGCTCCTGGTTCCTTAGTCCCAGTTTCCAGTCCCTTATTCATTCCCAGTTTCTTATCTCCAGTTTCCATTTCCTTAATCCCCCATTCTTTAGTCCCAATTCCTTATTCCCAGTTTCCAGTCCCTTATTTTCCATTCCTTATCCCCACTTTCCAGTTCCTTATTCCCGGATCCCAGTTCCATATTCCCAGTTTGCAGTTCCTTATTCCCAGTTTCTTATCCCCAGTTTCCAGTTCCTTAATCCCCATTCCTTACTCCCAGTTGCTTATTCCCAGCTCCTTATTTCCACTTTTCACTCCCTTGCTTCCCATTCCTCATGCCCATTTAACAGTTCCTTAATCCCCGTTGCTCAGTCGGTTTATTTCCAACTCCCAGTTCCTCATTCCCAGTTTCCAGTCCCTTATTTTCCCTACTTTATCCCTAGTTTCCAGTCCTTCATTCCCAGTTTCTTTCCCCCAGTTTCCAGTTCCTTAATCTCCCATTTGTTAGTCCCAGTTCCTTATTACCAGTTTCCAGTCCCTTATTTCCCATTCCTTAACACCACTGCTTAATCCCTGTTCCTTACTCTCAGTTATTTATTCCCAGTTCCAAATGCGTTATTCCCAGTTTCCAGCTCCTTACTCCTAGCCCCCAGTTCCTTCTCCCCGATTCCTTCTTCCTGGTTCTTTATCCCCAATTTCCAATTCCTTATTCCCAGTTCCTTATTTCCAACTCCAAATTCCTTATTCCCAGTTCCTTTTTCAAAGCCAATCCGAACTGTTTTCAGCAGTGACAGGTGACAGGACAAGGAGCAATGGGCTCAAGTTGCAGCAAGAGAGATTTAGGTTGGATATTAGGAAAAACTTTCTCATTAGGAGGGTGGTGAAGCCCTGGAACAAGTTACAGGTGGTGCAATCTCCATCCTTGGAGGTTTTTCAGGCCTGTCTAGACAAAACGCTGGCTCGAATGATCAAGTTGAGGTGGTCTTGCTTTGAGCAAGAAGTTGGACTAGATGTGACCTCCTGAGGTCCCTTGCAACCCTTAGTTTCTATGATTTTAAGACAGAATAACCACATGCACAGGTACAGACTGGGAGTGACTGGATAGGCAGCAGTGCAGCAGAGAAGGAGCTGGGGGTTTCTCGACCGTCAGTTGAATACTCACCAGCAGTGTGCCCTTGTTGCACAAAAAGGCCTATAGCATCCTACAGTGTTCTGCATTTTCTGTTTTTATCGAATTCACCAATAAATTGCCTGATTTTTTTGCAAATTGAAGTTGTTCGTTTTTTACTGATTTACCCCTGGTTTTCAGTTCACTCAATAATATTTTACTGGGTATTTATTTGCATGAAATGCCATCCTGGTGGCTGGTTTTGTACTGCAGCACTCAAGCTGAAGCAATTCTTCAATGTAAAACTCACTCCAGACACACGATGGAGCCAGCCAGATTAAACCATGTTAATATTGCACCACGACTGGCTCATGTGACATAAAGAGGCACTTAGTGCTTCCACTTAATGTGGGGCTAAATAAAAACATACAGAGGGGAAAAAAGTAAAAGATGGGTAGAAAGTGCAAATCTCTCTGTGAATACATCTGTGAAAATCAGTGTTTCGAAGTTTTCAAAAAGAGGAAACAGGAAGGTAAAGAGGCTGCATTGCACTGCAAGTATTGCAGCATTTAAGTCAGCTCTCATGCCGGAAGGGGAAAAGAACATGTAGAAAGCAAGTGGCGCATTAAAATTAAAGAAGAATGTGAGCTTAGGGATAAACAGGCCAAATCTGAAGCCTTTAACAGGACATTAATGAGAAAGAGAACCCAACACGGCTGCGGTAAGGAAGGTGCCGCGTGCTGTTTGTCTTGCTGGGCAACCAAGGTTTCTCATGGAGGGACTGATTAGTGACTTTATGAGATAATCCTGTCCAGCAGCAACTGGAAATGGCCCCACCTGCCTCTGCAGCGGGATAAAAGGGACCACTCAGCACACCAAGGGAGCTAAGCAGGGCTCATCCAGGAGTTGAACCCGGGACCTCCTGCATCCTAAGCAGGAATCATGCCCCTAGACCAACGAGCCAAGTACTGGCATATCCCAGGCCTGCCTGGCTGCATTTTAGACCCTTGTGACACAGGACCGACCTCAAGGACAGGGCTAGGGACAAGTCCTCACGAGCGTGGGGCTGTCCAGGCTCTCTCACCCCTGTAGTATCAGGGCTCAGCCCTCTTACAAGGATGTCCTGGAGGACACCAAGGACCTCCAGCACGGCCTCCTCAGCAGTTGCCTTCCCTACCCCAAAGACAGGGTTGACCTAGCTCAGGCTGGTGCGCGTGGCCAAGTTGAGCAAAGCAA
>JAGPOW010002579.1:0-68012 GCA_030014935.1 Caiman crocodilus | reverse complement strand
CCCCCGAGGCCAGGACCAGATCCAGCAGCGCATCCCCCCTGGTGGGGCCATGCACCTCCTGGACCAAGTGGAGGTCCTACAGCTCTGCCAGGAACCTCCAGAACCTCTTGGACTTGGCCGACTGCTCCTCCCAGCAGATGTCCAGGTAATTGTAATCACCCATGACAATGACATCCCTCGTCCTAGCCACCTCCTAGAGCTGACCAGCAAATTGGAGGTCCAGCTCCTCCCTCTGGTTGGGTGGTCTGTAGTAGACACCCACCATTAAGTCCCTTTCCCCTCGTCCTTCTTACAGCCTGACCCAAATCACTTCCGCCTGGTCCTCAGTCGCCCCCAAGTCGACGCTCGATGCAGAGAATCACTCCTTGACATAGAGCGCAAACCCTCTGCCTCTTCTCCCCACTCTGTCCTTCCTAAAAAGGGCATATCATCAATGCCTACAGCCCAGTCATGGGTCAGGTCCCACCAGGTTTCCGTGAGCCCAACCAAATCTGGGTCTTTTACAGCCACCAGGAGAGACAGCTCCTCCTGCTTACCTTCCATGCTGTGAACATTTGTATAGAGGCATTTAAGGCTACCCACTGCCACCTCTCCCTCTCCACTTGTTTCCCCCAAGCCACAACCACATACACTCGCCCGACTTACCTGGCTCAGCGGCAGAGCGTCCTCTCCTCTCTCAGCAGGCCCATCCCCCAGCAAAGCAGTTTTTTCTGCCAGATGCTCATGCCAAATACATCCAGTGCTACCAGCCTGGCAAAGCTGGCTCAGCTGGAGCATTACCTGCAGGTCTGGGCTCCATATATGAAGAAGGATACAGAGAAGCTGGGGATGCCTGACAGCATGGCTGTGATTCTCCCCTGGGGCAGGCAGACCGTAGAGCAGAGATACAGGAGCAGACCCCACTGCTAATGCTGTTGTCACAGCACATCTTCCAACCCCCTAGGCTCCCTGGCAGGCACCCCTCTCCAATGAAACGATGAGAAGCACAAGGATTTCTGGACACACCTGAGACGTGGGGATCCTCAATCTGTGAACACAGAGCCTGGTGTGGTGGAAGCAGGGTCATAGCAGCTCTGGGGAGGTGCAATTGATTGCTTTTAAAAACCAGCATGGGAGCTCTCAGGTGCATAGGAAGAATTCAGCATCTCCCCCATTTTTTTTTTTATTTTGTGTATCCCAGGCCAAATTAGCCAAAACTACTTCCAAATCCAAGAGTCCACAACCATAAGTGGCCCTACTACCAGCAAACATCCTCCACCCACACCTGAGGCTTCTGAGTTTTCCAAATCCTTTGGCAGGCATCCTACTTGCAGGCCCAAGCCAAGGCACTTGGGATTTGGATGCCCCTGAGTTTTGCTTGCCCTTAGCCATACAGCCCTTGGAGCAAGCATGCCAGGGACAGCCAGGCATCCTGGGAAGAGCAGGAAAATCTCTGTCACTTCAGAAGCTTTTCAACAGGTATAGGTAAAAGACCTGGGAGGTTTGTGAGACCAGAATGGGATCATTGAAGGCTACTCCAAGTGCCGAGCCACCAGCTATTTTAAACACTCACACAAATCACATTTGATTTATGACCAGGACCCTGGAGCTGTGCCTGTTTGTGCTGCAAAGAGTCAGATGCAGAGCTTTGGTAGCTGGGAGGCATGGATCTGGGGAGAGGGAAGCAGAGATCATGTTCCTTTGCGCAGGGGCAGCGGGGCACACAGCCCTCTTCCCTGGATCTGTCTAGTTCATTTAACAAAGTTCTTCCTGTCTTTGCAGTAGCAGGACATTGGCAGCACCTTCTCACAGGCATCTTAGGATGTGTTTAATATTTCAGACTTTGTACCTGGTAGCTGTGTGGGAGAGTTGCTCACAAGACCCTGGCACTCGTTTCCTGCCAATTGGCGGGGGGTCAGACTAGATGGCCTGCTCTAGGCCCCTTCTGACCCTAGGTACTATGATACTATGATACTTGCCTTGGAGGGATTAGGTCAGTGATTCTTAATCAGGGAATCATGGGATCCTATTAAAGGTGTTGCACCATATTACCAGAGTTGGGTGTGCAAACACCTACCTGTGCTTCACAGAATAAACCCAGGGATCTCCACAGTGTCATAAACACTCTGGTCTTCTGGGCTCTTTCAGAGTCTTTTGTAACAAAAGAATCGTTCTAGTATTTTTCTGTAATCAGAAAAAGAGTGACAGCTCAGAGCTAGCGTAGTTTGGGGGGGGCGGGGGGGGGGAGGAGGGGAGTCTAAAACCACAGTTGAGAACCACTGGTTTAGATAAGGGCAATCCAGAACAGAGCAGAGGGTGACTTCCCGGGGGCACCATCAGCACTGTATCCCTCCCGCCTGCACACAGGGACTCCTGTCGTCAGCCCCTGGCACCTCCATGAATGCAGCAGCCAGACACCTCCCGCCATGACGTAGAGACCTCCTGTGTCAGAGAACGTTCTGGGCCTGCAGCTCCAAGGGTTAATTCCCCTGAGAGCACAAGAACTGCCATTTACTGGCTTAGACCATGGTTTCATCTAGCCTTGCATCCTGTGCCACACTGGGACAGAAAGCAGATGCTGAAAGGAGAGTGAACCAGCTCTGACCAGGGTTTTTCCACTGATCCTCTCTCACTTGCAGCCCCCAGGATTTAAAGTCTGGGAAGTTCTGATTCAGCGGCTGTGCCCCTCACTCCCATGCTCAATGGCTCCTGATGCCCCTTTCCTCCAAGCATCTGCCCCATCCCTTTGTGAATCTGGCTGAATTCTCAGATTCCACCACATCTGGTAGCAACGAGTTCCACCCTTTAATGACAAGCTGCATAAAAAAGAAGAGCCCTGCAGTGCAGAAATGCCTCTCTCTGCCCTGCGCTCTCACCTCCTTCTCCTGTTCCCATGCCAAGCCCTGCCCTTCAAAATGTCCCACTGTCACCTTGTTCTTTCATCCTCCAGGCGTCCCCTGAAATCCCAGGATGCCAGTAACTGTCAGGCTGTTCCCTGCCATGGCCCTCTTTGGCAGCTGGTGAGTGGTGACCTCCCCTGCCCCCACCTGTATCTGTCTCAGGTTCACCTTGGGTGGGGACCATCGTGTGCATGTGTGCGCCTGTGTCTGTGTGTGCGTACTCACATGCATATGTGTGGGTGTGCAGCACTGGACACCAGAGTCCCATTCCCAATTAGCCCTTGGCCCATAATGGGGATTAAACCATGCTGCCCCAGATCTGAGCAAGGACATGATGGCAGACAAGAGTGCAGCTCTCCACGCAACCTGCTGTGAGCAGCACCTTGGCCTCCAACTGGCAGTCCTGGGAGGCAGGGGGGGCATAATGCTAGCTACACCTCTCACCTGCAAGCGTCTGGCTACAGGAGTTGGCCTGGCTGAACCCCACCAACTGGTGGATGCTGGGCCAGGGCTGCATGCTGGGCATTGAGGGAGCTCCGGCAGGGACGGCCTGGTCAGCACTGCTCTCATTATCCCTCCCACTGATGCTGTCACCAGAGCACCGTGCCTGGAGGGTCTGCTGTGACCTGTTTGCCATGAATCCATGGACAGGAACAGTGAAACCATCCTCCCTGAGCTCATCCAAGGCCAGGTCAGGATCACAGCTGGTGATGGTGCCCACAGTGACCCTGCGTCTGCTGGGAGCAGCTCTATTGAGCCCTGTCAGCCCCGTCTGTTCCCCCCACTCCCACTGCTCCTGCTCCTGTTGTCATTCTGGCATCCAGGGCCCCCTCAAGGGCTGCTCCCTGCAGATGGGCTCTGACTCCTGGGGCCTGAGCATGACTGCCTCACCAGCCTGAACCCTCTGATGGAGGCAGGTCTGGCGCTCAATGCCCCACTTGGAGGTTGGTCGGCAGCAAATGTTGTCAGGGCAGAGCCTGCGACACGGGCAAGTGCACTCACTGCCTGGCTGGATCCACTCGCCCTCTCTTTACCCTGCACTACTGCCCTGAAGCACATTGCAGTATAGGCAGGAGGGACAGCCCCTTGCAGCACTGTGGAGCCACGCAGGGATTTAAATCCAGGTCTACTCCACCTGTGCACTTCTCCCTGCTCTTTGGGGGACACAGCCCTGAAACCCAGAAGATCCCAGACTTCAGCCCTGCAGTGCAGAAGGATTTCAAGAAGAGAGACTGAGAGCCTCTCTCTCCCCACCCCGAGTCCCCTGTGCCCTGGGAACCAGGGCACCCAGAAAGGGAGGAGGAGAAGGGGGCTTGAGGGTTCAACCATGGGCTCCCAGTCCTGTGAGAAGGCTCTCACTGCCAAGTCCATCCTAGGTTCATACAGAACCAAACAGATCTGGGCATGCTCCTGTCCAAAACTGGGCCCTGACCATGGCATGGAGGGAGCCTCATCTGGGCCTTGTGGTTCAAGTGCAGCGGATGGGCTCAGGAGCTGCCTATGCCCCCAGGAGGAGCTGGGGATTTCATGCAGTAGCTGGTCAGCAGCACAGAGGAGGCTGGAAGTGCCAGCAGCTGGAGCTGGGCATCTGCAGAGAGAGACCTGTGCGGAGGGCTTGTGAGGATCTGACCACAGCTCTCCTCTGTGCACTGGGGTAGCAGTCCACCCATTCCCCTGGGTACTGGGAGGAGAAATCCATTGGGAATGGAGCATGGTTATGGACCTGAGGCAGGACAAGATCTGGCTAAAACCAGGCGGAGCAGGACAGAGCCCCTGGTCTGTGTCCAGGGGCACAATGGGTCGTGCCAGGCCAGTTCTCAGCCAGCTAGGTCTCTGAGGTTTTGCAAGAGCTGGGCTGCGTTTGCCATCAGGAAGCCACCCTGGCCATCTGAAGCACTTGTGTACATGGACAGAGAAACCCCCCTCATACCAGTACCATGCATTGGGAACACTGGAGCCAAGACAGCACAGCAGGGGCCTGGAGCCAGCATTTATTCCCCCAGCACAAGAACAGTCCCTGTCCACACAGAGTGACCACAGCCAAAGGGGACAAGGAACAGAGCCGGCAATGCCAGGTAGGCAGCCTGGACCCCAAAGGACCTCACTCACCCTCTGCTCTCACCAACTTCCAGACTCGGTCTCTTCCTGCTGCAGAGTGAAGGCAGGAGCAGGTCTGTGCCTGACTGGGAGTGTGGGCAGCAGGGTCCCCAAGGGACCCAGCCTATGCTAGCTGGGGAGTTTCACTGGCATTGCTTTTAGGGGAGTGATCTGAGGACATCTGGGGAAGGGACTGGCAGTAGGCAGCAAGAGGAGGACTCTGTGAGCTCATCAGACTGTGACAGGGGATTGTGACTGCCAGAAACACCGAATAAGAGCAGGGCAGAACCAAGTTAGATCAGCTGCTGTGATGCCCTGGCCTTACCCCAGCTACAGCCATAGGGACCAAAACAGGGGCTGGAGCCTAGCCTCAAGCCCCAGAGTAGAGACCCAAACCTGGCACCCACCCCACAGACCCCTGCCTGTCACCATGCCAGGTGCCACTTAGCCTAATGCCAAATGCTGCATCACTCAAAGCTGGAGGAGCTGAGGCCAGTGCCATCTATCCAGCAGGTCTCGGCATGGCCACTGGCTGGGCAACCCCAGGGCTTCAGGTGCTTCCATGTTGGTCCCAGTCCAACACCCTAAGTTGCAGTGGGGGATGTGGCAATGGCAAGGGGAGCAGTGCAGCATGTGCTGAGGGAGTGAGGTTTTGGAAGGGCTCAGACTGGTCCCTCACACACCCAGTGGTGTAGCTCCGCGCAGGGGCGATCGTTCCAGTGCCCATTTGGCAGCACCAAGGCACAGTGCTCACCAGCCCTGCTGCTGGGCTCCCTGGCCTGCCAGTAACTGCAAAGCAAACCCGGGGGGGGCAGGTCAGAGCAGAGACAGTGGCCAACAGCTCCTGCCTCCCACCCTCCTGTGGGATGCACCCCCAGCTGCTCAGGGGCGTAGCTCCCTACACAGGCAGCTGGGGGCATTGCAAACTCCCCACTGCCCACTTGGAGCTCAGACCAGAGCTGCTTCACAGCAAGGAGCATCAACAGGACTGAGGGAAGACAGGGGCTAGAGGTCATGGCTGGGGGTGCCAGCAGGGCTGGGGATCACAGGGGCAGCTGGCTGGGAGGAGGCCATGGGTGGGGAGTTGGTGGCACTAGCAGGGCTGTGCAGGGAGCCCAGGGCAGGTGTGGAGATAGGGGCTGTGGAGGGGGCAGGGGGCACCAGCAGGGCCATGCTGGGAGCCCAGGAGCTGCAGTTAGAAGTGAGGGGTGCCCTGCCACACTGCAGCTCCTACCCACACATAACCCCCTCTCAGGTCCAGGCCTGGCTGAGGTGTCACCTACCTGATGCCAGGGGTAAGGAGGGTCCCATTTGCCCAGCTCCAGGCTCCCTTGAGCACCTGATTTGTGATGCTCATCCAAGCAGATGGTGCCTTCAGGGTTTCCCGGATGTATTTCTAGAGGCAGAGATGGAGGCATCACCTGGGTGACGGTCCCTACCCCTGCTCACTCCACACCAGAGGCAGAGGCCTGATAATGGCACAAGGCCCATGTCCAGCTCCAACCTGGCAGGGAGCAGCAGGGCAGGGCAGCACCCAGCTGATGCCCCAGCCCCAGCTCACCTGCTCCGCGGGGCTGTCCATGGTGAGAAGTTGGGCACCCTGAGCAGCGCAGGAGGTGTTGGCCATATCCCAGGCACTAAGGGATGTGGAGTAAAAATAGCATCTGTCCTGGAAGAAGGCCCAGCCCAGGCGGCAGGGAGTGCACACTGCAGGGATGTTGGGGGGATCAAGCCAATGTGAGGTACTGGGCAGCCCAGCGGAGAGCCAAGACACCTGGATTTCACCCTGGTGCCTGTTTCCCAGCTGGGCTCCACCCCCAGAGGACAACACGGGGCATCCTGGGACCTCAATAGTGAGAGCTGCCCCAGCTCACAGCCCAACCTGCCACATTTCACCCAGCCATGCTCTGTCCCTGGGCCCCCAGGGGTGCCCACAAGGCCACTACGGCTCTGGGATGCCCATGCTCAACTGTGGGGCAGCCATCTCAGGCAGCTCCCACATGTCCCCTCCAGCCACCTCAGCAGGCCCAGAAATGAGGGCATCACACTTCAGCAGCTCCCAGCCCCATGGAGATGAGACGGCAGGGACTGATGGAAAGCAGTCACACAAGGGCAACAACAAGCCAGAGCCCCCTCCCTGCCCCACTTCACCCCCCAGACCAGAAGAGATCCCACATATAGCCCCTGAATTCATCCATGGACAGGCCCCTCCAGACAAACCTACCTATCATTAAGCTTCAGGGTGAATATGCCCTTGAATTAAAAGAGTAGCAGCTCCCCACTTCTAGCTCCTGCCTGCAGCTCTCTGCAGACTCAGGCAGCCTTGGAGATAGGTCATGTCTTCAAACACAGGGCACCGGCTCACAGGCTCTGACTGCCATATACAGGGGAGCCCAGGCATCCAGGCCCACCAGCTGCCCACAGCAGAGTCCTGGGGCCTGCCCAGTCCCAGACAGCCTGTCTGGGGCCCAGCGCAGGCTGTGGATGGCATTGCTGT
Organism: Caiman crocodilus; assembly: GCA_030014935.1. Taxonomy (NCBI): domain Eukaryota; kingdom Metazoa; phylum Chordata; order Crocodylia; family Alligatoridae; genus Caiman; species Caiman crocodilus. Next base: position 60,539 of record JAGPOW010002579.1, on the reverse strand, counting down.
GGCTTGGGGCTGGCTGGACATGGCAGATGCTTGGAACTCACCATCGCAAGCACGAGAACAGAGGTCCTGGTGGCTGTCATAGACCACCCAGCGGCTCCACTCCTTGTTGCCAGTGTAGAGCATCACCACAGAGCGAATGCTGTTTCCGTAGTTGAAGTACAGGGGCGGCGTCACCCCGGCCAGGCCCAGCAGTCCGCCCTCCCCACACATCCAGTGCTGCTGTGGGCGCTGGGCATCACAAGGCTCCAGGCGCACGGCTCGCTGGCTGGCACTCTGTGCCACACCCACACAGCGCCCACTGCTGACGTGCAGCAGCCGGCCTCCCAGCACCCACCGGAAGAGCTTGGTGGGGCTGGGTGGGTGGCAGGTGGCAGCTGTCAGGAACTCCCCAGCCTCCACCTGCACACACAGCTGGTGGTTCTTGTTGTAGATCATGAAGGGGCTGGAGGCTGAGGACAAAGGGGTAGAAAGGGCTCGGTGCTGGGAGCACCATTGAGGCAGTGTCCAAGCCCCAGGGAGAGCCAGGCAAGGACCAGGGAGCATCTTTCCAACTGGGCAACGGCAGATTCTACCTGAGTTGTGCAGGAGCCGGCACTGGATTGGGGATGGGACAGGAGCCAGGGGTAGAAGCCCTACTGTGCCTGCAAGGGGCTAGGTGGACACTGGCTGGGTCACTCACCTGTCTCCAGGAGCTGCTGGTCCTGCATCTGTGCCTGCTCCATGGTGCCCTTCATTGCTGTGTCTGCAAAGGAGAGATCGTGAGATGGCTGTCAGTCCACTTGGTTTTACTTACCTGACAGCGGAGATTGTCTTTTCAGCCTTGAATAATTCAGTGTAGCTAGAGGATGAAGCTAGAGGTGCCCTCTGCACAGCAAGCAGGCTGACGCCTGCAAGAATCTATAAATGCCTCCAAATGTGAGGTTCTCAGCTACACAGTTTATGTTGGTGCGGCATGGCTCTCAGGCCTTCCCTCTAGCTTTCCCTTTTGGCTGGGGGAAAGCAAAACTAGGGGGCATCTGAACTCCCAAGCTTGGGGCTTGCAGGTTGGATGTCTGGGAGGTGGGATACTTGCTAGTGGTAGTGCCACACAGACTTGAGCTCTGCTCAGTCAACAGAATTTGGGTTTGATTTGCCTGATTTGGCTTAAGACACAAAATTTCAAAACAAAAAAAAGAGACAGGCTGCTGGATCACTGCCTCCCAGGCATGCTGCAGCCAAGTGAGGAAAGAGTGGAGGCTGGTGAGCTGGGATTCCTGGGTTCTACCCCTGCTCTAGCAGGGAGAGCTGGGGGAAGCAGGTCAGGATGCCTGGGTCTCCCTCTGGGCTCTGGCACTGCTGTGCTGTAGGACCATGGTGCATCCTGACTGGCCTCTTCCCTTGCTGCCGGAAAGCTCTGGGGAGCAGGAACTCCAGGCCCCATTTCACCTTAACTCTGCCCCCTCCCCACTGTGCACATGGCAGAGAGGTACTCTGTAGCACCTTTGGCCAGCCCAACCCATCCACCCCCAGGCACTGGGCACAGACAGGCCCTGAATCCCTGCAACAGGCAAGCCCCATCCTGACTTCACTCTCACAAGCAGCACCCAAGACAGGCCTCTCACTGGAAGGTGACAGGAGCTGGGCAGCCCAGGTCAGGGAGTATTGGATAGGACTGTGCTCCACTGCAAAGGAATGAGGGAGGGCTCTTCATCCAACCTAGTTATGAAAGGAGATTAAAGCAGCTGGGATACATTTATGGAGGAGACACAGAAAGGGTGACTGGCACTCCAGTCAGAGAGTGATAAGTGCTGTTGTACTTGTTGTCCACGACTTGCAGAGTGGAATGGAGGTTGTTTTGTTTTTCTTAGGCTAAGAGGGGATAAGGAGAATTTCCCCCTCCTGTTACTACAGCTGTAGGGGATGGGGATCTTACTTGTCTCTCTCAGCAGCACTGGGTGTTGGCTGCAGCTAGTGATGGGGATGGTGACTGGGCTTGAAGTTTTCCCCCTAGTCCCATCAGCATGGACTGTGGAAGGTTTTGCCTCCCTCTGTGGCAGAGGGGCATGGCCTCTGGCTGGGACCCCTCAGTGTGGATCTCCCCAATGCTGCCACCCCCGCTTCCATCCTCACAGCAGCAGAGAACTGGCAGGGCCTTTGTGCCCTGGCCTTAGTGGGGTGAGTCCCAGGGTGTGTTTGATGCTTCATAGTTTCATAGTAGTTTGGGATCAGAAGGAACATAAATAGATCATCTAGTCTAACCCCCCACCACTGGCTGGAGCACACACTGGGGTCACACAACCACAGACAGGTGTTCATCCAACCTCTTTTTGAATTTACCCAAGGTAGGAGCGAGGACCACTTCCCTAGGAAGTTAGTTCCAGATCCTAGCCACCCTAACAGTGAAATAGTGCTTCCTAATCTCTAACCTGAACCTATTCTCCCACAGCTTCTGGCCACTGTTCCTTGTCACCCAGGTTCTTTTGGGGGGAATAGGGCCCTTCCTATTTGCTGCTGATCTCCCCTAACGAATTTGTAGGCAGCCATCAAATCCACCCCCAGCCTCCGCTTGCTGAGGCTGAACAGGTTCAGGTCCCTCAGACTCTCCTTATAGGGCCTGCCATGTTGCCCTCCAACCAAGCGGGTGGCCCTCTGAACCCTCTCAAGGCAGACCACATCCTTCTTAAAGTGCAGTGCCCAGAACTGGACACAGTACTTCAATTATGGCCTGACCAATATCACGTAGAGGGGTAGTATCACCTCTCTGGACCAGCTTGAGATGCATCTTTGGATGTATGACAAGGTATGGCTGGCCTTGCTGGCTGCCGTCTGGCATTGGCGGCTCATGTTCATCTTGGAGTCAATAATGACTCCAAAATCCCTTTCCATCTCTGAGCTTTCAAGAAGGGAACTCCCCAGCCTGTATGTATGCTGAGGATTCCTTCTCCCAAGGTGCAGTACCCTGCTTTTCTCTACACTGAAGCACATCCTATTACCATCCACCCACTTCTGTAGTGTGTCTAAATCTAATTGCAGCCTCTCTCTCCCTTTGAGCATGGCCACCTCTCTCCACATCTTTGTGTCATCGGCAAACTTGGACAACGGGTTTTCCACCCCTCCTCCAAGTTGCTGATGAAGATGTTGAACAGTGTAGGCCCCACGACCAAGCCCTGAGGGACCCCACTACTCACATCCTGCCAGGTTGAGTATGACCCATCCATCACCACCACTCTCTGGGTGCACCCCATAAGCCAATTTTTGACTCATCCAACTGTGTAGGCAATCAATGCCACAGTCGCTCGATTTATTAATGAAAATGGGGCGAGAGACAGTGTCAAAGGCTTTCTTAAAGTCCAGAAAGACTATGTCCATAGCAACACCATCATCCAGGGATTTAGTTACCTGGTCATAAAAGGCCATCAGGTTGGTCTGGTAGGACCTACCTTTGATGAACGCATGTTGATTTCCCCTGGGCATGATCTCCCCTGCTGGCCCCTCACAGATGTGATCCTTGATAATTTTTTCAAGGATTCTCCCCAAAACTGATGTGAAGCTTATGGGCCTATAGTTTCCTGGGTCTTTCTTCCTCCCTTTCTTATAAATGGGGACCACATTAGCTAGTTTCCAATCTCTGGGCACCTGGCCCATGGACCACGATTGCTCATACAGCCAGGCCAAGGGCACAGCAATGACCCCTGCCAGCTCTCTCAACACCTGTGGATGGAGAGCATCAGGGCCCACAGACTTAAAAACATCCAGCCCTTTCAGAAGATCCCTATTTCTGCACAGACTTGATGCTTGGGGTACTGGGCCTGGCAGCCATTCATGAGGCTCATTCCTAAAGAGTTTGAGAGCAGGTTAGACAGAGATTTGGCTGGGCTGGAGCAGGGACTGGATTAGCTGTGGCCTCCTGAGGGCCCTGCCAACCTAGCTCTGCTCTAGTTCTATCAGGAGACCCACCAGCTTCCCTGGCCAGTGCCCATGGCTGACTCCAGGCCAACAGGAGACACATGAGGCAGGGTGGGGTGCCAGGGGGACAGAGGACGGGCCCTGGCAGGTGCTTGCAGGCATCGCAGCAAGGGGCAAGTACTTACAGCGTGTGATTCCAAGCGTGAGGAGCAACAGGTTCAGAAGCAGAGAAAGCCCCAGGAGTGTACTGCCCAGCAGGAGCCACCGTGGCCTCCATACTGCAGGGACAGAAAGCCACACACTGAGAGGTGCTCTGGGGGCTGACAGCCAAGGTACCCCCCAGTTCCCCTCAGAGGGGACAGGCAGCATGCACCAGAGCCCAGGACCCATAAGTCCAGACCCCAGCCCCTGCTTTCACCACCCTACATGCTGCAAGAGAGGAAGAACCCAGGAGTTCTAGCTCCAGTCCCCTCCCAAAACCCCAAACCCCAAAATGCTCCCAGAACTGGGGAAGAACCAAGGCACCCACCCTTTCATGCCCACCTGCCTTCCCCTATGGGCTCTCAGAAACAAGAATCACAACCAGCACATTTGAGCCCTGCCCCAGCCTTCCCTGCCACCCTGCCCCACCACGCCTGGTACCTGGTGCAGGAGCAGCCTCCCGCTCTGTTTGCTTTCTTCCAAACACCACGGGCGGGTCACAGGCCTCGTACTCATTTTCCTCAACCGCAAATGACTCCCTGCAGGCTGGGAAGCAGTAGGTGGGTGAGAGCCTGCACCCACCCCACCTTGTATGCAGGGGCATGGAGCCCCAGCCTCCGCCTCCCTGGGGGTGTCACCCATCTCCCTGGCATAGCCATGGCCCAGCCTCTGTGTGCTCTCCCTGGCCTGAGGCAGCTTGGAGGGGTGCTACAGCATCTTAAAATTGGCCCAGAGCCCCTAGGGTGGGTCCAGGCAGCCGGCACGGGGCCAGTTCTCCCTGGGTCACAACTGTTCAGATCACAGCTCCAACCCAGCCCTGCAGCCTTTCCTTAGCACCAGCAGTGACACTGCCAGAAGCCCAGGCACCACTGAGATTCCCCATGAACTAGGTTGTCTGGAGACCCTTGAATAGCACAGACTGCTGGTTCCTGTGCCAGGAACTGACCTCAAAACTAAACGTCTGCCATGGGACACAGCCCCAACCTTGCCCCATCACAGCTACTGCACTCTGCATGGAGGGCACCCCTTGCTGGACCCCTGCTCTGCCCCTGCAGCACAACACCCTCTGCTGGACACCCTATCTGCCCCCTGCAGCACAGCATTCCCTACTGGACCCCTGTCCTGCCTCCCACAGCACAGCACCACCTGCCCCGTACAGCACAGTGCCCCTGATGGACCCCTTCCCTGCTCCTCCCCCCTTCCCCCCCACTACCACAGCAGCCCCTGCCCCTCATGGCACAATGTCCCGTCGGACCTCCACATTGCCCCCCACAGCACAGCACAGCAGCCCCTGCTGAGCCCCTCTATCCCCCCAAGACTGCACTCCCTTCTGGATCCCTGCTCCCCCCTCTACAGCTCAGCACCCCCTGCTGCCATTGCAGCATTCAGGTTTTCCCGCAAGGCCTCTGGGACAGGTGCTGAGCAGAGCCGGGGCTGCACCAGCCAGGGCTCCTGCTTCATACCCAACTTGCTGCTCTGCCTGAAGCCCCATGGCTCCTTCTGCTGCTCCTCAACAGCATCAACATTGCCGTACATCCCCTCCATGCTTGGTCCTGCTGCTAGTCAGCCCCACACACACCCGGCTCTGCCACTCCCACTGTGCTCTTGTCTCTGCTCAGCAGCTGATAAGCCCCCATCCAGGAAGGGGCTACTCCCAAAAAAGGCAAGTCCCTGCATCGGAACCCAGTGGGGCCCCAGGGTTCCTGCCACACAGGGCCGCAGCCAGGGAAACATGTTCACTGCTTCACTCCAAACTGCAGGGTATTGTGGGGGAGCAGTCAGGGTCAAGTCCAAACCCCATGTCCTCACCTGCTACCAGAGATGCAGGGCTCTGCCTTGGGCCCAGGGAATGGGGCAGTCTCTCCACATCATGATCAATGACCTGCAGAGTTAGCAAAGCCTCCAGAGATTCATGTCCAAGTCTGCAAGGCACAGGCATGGCCGGGTAGTGGCAGTGACTCCTGGGAGAAGTGGGGAATAAGCCCACCAGGATAGCCATGGTTCCTCTACAGGGAAAGGGCTGGAATCAGCCTGTGCTCTGGGCTTCCTCCAGCCATGTGGCAGGCCCCTGTGCCACATGACTGCCAAGGAGGGGATAGGCATGCAAAGCACATGGCTCTACCTAGAAGATGCCAGGCCCTTTGGGATCGACCTATCTGGTATCCGCTGCTGGACACCTGGCACAGCTTTGTGGGCCTGGTGTGGCTCTTGCCCCAAGGCCTGTAACTCAACCTCCAGGTGTGTGGGGCAGCACTGGTCACCCCACAGGCTAGATGGTTCTCACACCCCAGGGCTACAGATGGTCCCTGTGGCCAGCATGGCAGATATGGGGTTCAGGCCAGCATGGAAAGGAGCCTGGGTAATAAGCCAGGACCACAGCTCCCCAGACAGCATCCCCAGCCCACTCCCCATACAGCCATGGGGCACAGGCTACAGAGGCCTTGACCTCAACAGGGTGGGGACAGGGCTGCCCAGGGTGCCCCACTGGGGTCTGGTGGAGTTTGCTGTGTCAGGGTAGGTGCAGGAAGCATCCACCAACTATCGCTGCCTGCTGCTCCCACTGCTCTATCAGCTCCCAGAAGCAGAAGCAGCTGCATCCAGCTCACATCCTGCCCCTTATCTTAACCAGCTGCACAGCTTGGCCTGGGGGCACAGTGGGAGGCAGCAGCTGGCACCTGAGAAAGGATGGAGACAGCTCCCATCCCCAACCATGAGGGAGGAGGATAGTCCAGCTCTCTGCCTTGGGCACCAGCCAGAGGCTCAGACGCAGCCAGGCCCTTCATGTGGAAGGCAGATCCAGACCTGTGAAAAGGTCAGTCAGGGGTTGAACCCCTATGCCACCAGCTCCCAGGGTTTCTGTGCTCCCTTTTGCTCAATAAGCAAGGCCTGAAGGTCATTCCCTTTCTTGCTTTGTCCCAGAGCAGTCATCAATTCATAGGTTCATAGATAGTTAGGGGCTGGAAGGGACCTCAGAAGATCATTGGGTCCAGCCCCCTGCACCAAGCAGTGCCAAGTGAACCCAGTGAGGTGACCACCCAGTCTCCTCTTAAAGATTTCCAGGGTAGGTGACTGCACCACCTCTGGAGGGAGCATATTCCACAGTCTGGACACCCTAGTTGTGAAGTTTTCCCTAATGTTGAGCCTGAAATGGTCTTTCAGGAGTTTGTAACCATTACTCCTGGTTTTCCCCAAGGGTGCCCTAGTGAGCAGTTGTTCACCGAGCCCTTGATGTACTCCCCTAGTGTAGCAGTAAGCTGCTACGAAGTCCCCCCATCTTCTCTTTCACAGGCTGAAGAGTCCCAGGTCCCTCAGCCTTTCCTCGTATGGCTTGTCGTGCAAGTCTCTGATTATATGTTTGGGTCTTTTCTGGACTCTCTCAAGCTTTACCATGTCCTCGTTGAAGTGCGGTGCCCAGAACTGGATGCAGTACTCCAGCTGCAGCCTCACCAGTGCTGAGTAGGAGAATCACTTCCTTGGTTTTGCTGGAGATGCATCGACTGACACATGCCAGAGTATTGTTGGGCCTCCTGGCTATAGCATTGCACTGCTGGCTCATCTTCATACTGTGGTCAGCTATTACCTTCAGGTCCTTTTCATTCATAGTACTGGTCAGGTTGGTGTTGCCAAGCCTGTAGGTGTGCAGGGCGGGGGTTCATCCCCAGGTGGAGCACTTTATATTTCTGGACGGTGAAAAATGTAAAGTGCATCATGTGCATGCAGCCCCCTCACATCTGCCTCTGGGAAATGAGGCAAGGGCAGACCAGCGTCTTCCCTGCCCATTAGGTGGGGCTCCAGCTGGGCCCAGGCAGGGGTCAGGGGCCCTGGGTATCAGCACGGTGAGTCCTATCAGTTGCAAAGACAGCCTGTGTAACCTAGGCCCAGCCCCTGGCCAGCTCCACCTACCCGTGGGCTCCGTGCGGTGCCAGCTCCAGGGTGGGCAGAGCTCCTTGCCCAGACGGCTGCCGGCAGCGGAGAAGGGGTTTCCCCGGGCGCCACAGAGCGGCGGTCGGTCTTCCACCAGCCCCGCCCGCCCGCGAGTCCCCTCGCGGGCCACCGGCCGGGCCCCCCGGTGCTGGCGGCGCCTCCGGCCCAGGGGCTGCACTGGGAGCTGGGGGCAGAGGGGCCCGGCGTCGGGCCGAAGCCGGGGGCTGGTGGCAACAGCGCCCCGCTCCCCCACGGCTTCCCGGACGCGAGGGCCCCGCCCCGCCAGCCGCGGAGCCGCGAGGAGCCGGCAGGTGGGTGCGGGCTGGGGGTAACCGGCGGGGGCCTCCCCCTGCTCGGCGCGGGCATGAGCTGGCCTTGCCCCGGAGCTCCCCGCGCTCCGGGGCGGGCTCCGGGCGGTGCTGGGTGTAGCCCCGGGCCCGCCTGGGGCAGAGGCAGGCCCCGGCCCGGCCCGGCGGAGAGGTGTCCGCGGGCGCAGGGTGGCGCCGCTGGCACAGGCCCCCTCGGCTGCAGCAGGGCCCTGGCCCGGCCGCCTCCCCGACCTGGCCGTGTCCTGAGGCTGCCGCGGTCGTTTGCAGCCCCGCTGCCGGGCGCGGGCTCCGTGACCGTCCCGCCAGCAGGCCCCGCTGCCCCGCGGATGGAGACGGAGGAAGACCCGCAGGCCCAAGGGCGTGAGGAGGGGGAGAGTTTGGCAGGCCGCCCCGCCGGTGAGTGGACGCAACTGGCTGACACGAGGTAGTGGGGCTGCTCTAAGCTACTGGTAGGAGCCCGGTGCCCCCCACCCCACAGCCTCCTCCCCCGGACCACGAAGGCTGCACTTTTCCCTCCCAGGAAGGCTCCCATCCCCATGGCCTCTGGGCTGTGCCCCTCTAGCCAGGCACCTGGGCATCCGGGGAGATGAGCTGCTTCTCTCCCACAACAAAACCAGGCCATGCTTTCATCTGGGAGCAGGCAAAAGCAGCTTGCCAAGGCGACCCAGCTCTGTAGGGCCCTAGGAATAGCCCCCGGTAGGGGCAGAAAGGGAGCTCTGCGGGTCCCTGTGCTGCCAGGTGGGGCTTACCTGGGCTCCCTTTTCCTTGCAGGCATGGTGCTGGAGAGCGTGGCAGGGCAAGAGGATGCAACAGTGGTGCCACAGGACATGGGCAAGCGCCCCTTCAAGTGTTTGACGTGCGGGAAGAGCTTCGGGGAGAGTGCAACGCTGACACGGCACCAGCTGCTACACACAGCCGAGCGCCCCTACCAGTGTGACACTTGTGGCAGGGGCTTCTGTGACCGTGCAGCTCTGGCCACGCACCAGCGTAGCCACACGGGCGAGCGCCCCTTTCCCTGCCCGGCCTGCGGCAAGGCCTTTGCAGGCAGCTCAGCCCTGCTGGTGCATCAGCGTGTACACTCAGGCGAGCGCCCCTATCGCTGCGGGGACTGCGGGCAGGGCTTCCGGCAGAGCGCCCACCTGGTCCAGCACCAGCAGGGCACCCACAGTGCTGGTGCCCGCCCCCACACCTGTCCCCAGTGCCCCAAGAGCTTTGGGTTGCGCTCCACATTGCAGCGCCACCTGCTCACCCATGGAGCCGAGCGACCCTATGCCTGCCCACAGTGTGGCCGCGGCTTCCGGCAGCGTGCCCACCTCCGGCGGCACCAAGCCACACACACAGGCCAGCGCCCCTTCGCCTGCCTGGCCTGCGGCAAAACTTTCGCCCTGCACGCAACACTGCTGCGACACCAGAGGGTGCATACGGGCGAGCGCCCCTACCGCTGCGGGGACTGTGGGCGTGGCTACACGCAGGATGCCTACCTGCGGCAGCACCAGCGCAGCGCCCATGGTGCCAGCCCCGGTGCCCGCCCCCATGCCTGCCCCGACTGTGGCCGTACTTTTGCAGATCGTGCCAACCTGCTGCGACACCGGCGGGGTCACACAGGCACCCGCCCTCATGCCTGTCTGCAGTGTGGGCGCTGCTTCACTCAGCGGGCGCACTTGCGGGCTCATGGGCGCACTCACAGTGGGGAGAAGCCCCACATGTGCCTGCAGTGCGGCCGTGGCTTTGGGCACCGGGCAGCACTGGTTGCCCATGGGCGCACGCACAGTGGGGAGAGGCCCCACGTATGCCCGCAGTGCGGCTGTGGCTTTGCCCAGCGGGCCAGCCTGGTGGAGCACCGACGGAGGCACACAGGTGAGAAGCCACACGCCTGCCCTCAGTGCGAGCGCCGCTTCAGCCATCGCTCGGCCCTGCTACGGCACTGCCGCGCCCATGCTGGCGACCGCCCCTTCCACTGTGGCCAGTGTGGGCGTCGCTACAGCCGCAGCTCCAACCTTATCCTGCACCAGCGTGTCCATGCTGCTGAGTGACACCACCCCACTCCTGTAGACCAGACCCCAGGCATGGCTGGGCTCACCCAGATGCCCTTTCTCTGCTTCGTGGAATGCAGGGGACAGGGTCCTGTCCTGAACATGATGACAAGTCATGTACATTCCCAATGCCTGGGGGGGTGAGTCCTGGGCTTTCCCCCTCCCACCCCACAGCCACTGCTGGACCCTGGGAGGGAGGAGGGGGCTTATGTGCCCTCAGGTGCCTGGGCTGTGGGTTCTGGGCATGCTCAGCACCCAGCTTCTGCCAGCCTCATGGAGACCCACAGCCCAGGAGGCTCCTCTAGTGAATACTCCCAACGTGTAGGAGACTCAAGTCCATGCTCCACCACTCTATTCCCATGCCTGGGGGTCTTGAGGCCATATTCCCCTGACCTAGGAACCCTCCGTGCCCTTGCCTTTACTTCCCCCTGCCCCCCACATTAGTACTGGGCCCCTTCACAGAATAGGGCTTGGCCAGGGAGAAGGCAGCAGAGATTCTGGCAGGGGCCTGGGTCATGTGTTGGGTCAGAGCCTTGAACATTAGGCTACAGCTCCTATACCAGGGATGGGCAATTATTTCAGGCAGAGGGCCACTTACGGAGTTTTGGCAAGCTATTGAGGGCCACATGACAGGCAGCCAGGGAAAATAAATATTAATTTTCTAAATTTTTTAGGGGTCCCACAGGGCAGACAGAATGGCCTGGTGGGCCATTTTGCCCACCCCTGCCCTACCCATTCATTGTCATCATTCGCTGCAGCATGAATGCCTCTGGGCAGCTGTAAAGCAGAAAAGGCCCTGCCCTGTGCAGTCCAGCCCCACACAGTCATTTTGACTACCCCCTAGCAGGGGAGGCTGTGAACACACTCTTCATGAGACAGCACCAGGGCAGCAATGTGCCCTACACAGGGGTATTGCTTTGTTCCTGGCTCCTGCCAGGGTAAAGGTAAAGGCTGGCATCTGAGCAGCTGAGTTAGGCCAAGAGGTGGCTCTTGGCTGGCACAGGCACACACCCATGTCTATTGCCTTGGTTCTTGCTGGTGCTCAGGTTCCAGTGCTCCTCTTCAGCAGGGGGGACAAGGTAGGGGAGTTCTTGACTCTGAGCACAAGCCTCTGTCTGGGTGAAACCCCCAGCTGCTGTGCAGGGGAGGTGGCCTGTCCTGGGGCCCCAGCTCAGGGCGCAGGGGTTCTATCAGTGCCAGGTGACCTTAGGGTGCCACAAGTCTGCTTGGTGGGAAATGGGGTCACTGAATGTGTTTGTGGGGAGGGATGGTGCAGGGAACTGGGTTTTAAATTAATTTTCTACCAGGGTTTGTTACAGAGCAAGAATAAATGTCTCAAATTCCTCCCAGGCTCCGAGTCATCTATGCTGCAGGCACAACCTGGACCCTCCTACCTACTGGAGGGGCTCAGGCTTTGTGCTGGAGGTGGCCAGGAAGCAGGAGTGGGGAGATGTTCCCATTCTCTAGGGTCAGTATGAATCATCTCAGTACTATTGCTAATACTGGGCTCTCCTGTGGATCCATAAGTGGGACTCCCCTCCCTGTGCCTCTCCCCAGGCAGCACAGCTGCAGGCAGGCTGCAGGATCCAGTGAGCGGAGCAGAAGCAGCCCTGCACTTACCCAGTAATGCCAATTCTGAAAAGATCATGAGACCTGATTTCCAAGTTAAATTAACGCTGACTTGTGAGCTACATGTATGAACTCTGACTTGTGATCTCCTGATAGATCAAGTCCTGGGATTTTTTTTCTTCTGGTGCATGTAGAAAGCACCAAGCTGATAAGTCTGTGGAAGGGAAGGGGCTAGGGGGTGCAGACTGAGGTTTCATGGCGAGGGAGGGCTGCAGGGTCTGAGGTGAATGGAGCCCTGGGGCCAGGGGAGGCAAGGGGGCACATGGCCCCTGAGTTTGTGTGCAGGGCAGTGGTGGCCTGCCTAATGTGGGCTGGAGCTCAGGTGCTTTTGCCCTGGGAACTGTACACACACACACTTCAAAAAAGCATTTCATGATCTACATTCCAAATCTCTTGGTTTTTAAGTTTGTCTCATGCTTTTTGACACGGTGGGGTTGGCAATACTGCTCACCCAGGGCAGGAGAATGGTCTAGTCCTAAGGGAGGGTGCTACTTACAACTGGAAACAGGTCTTTGCTACCCCCTGTGAAGGACAAGTGTTCCTGCCCATGTTCCGCTAGCTGGGAAGGGGCCTCCAGAGGTCACATCTAATCCAAGCCCCTGCCTGGAGCAGGATCAGCCCTGACCAAGCCACCCCACAAATCCATCATCTATGCTATTAGCAAAACTACAGTCAGCCCTGACGCAGCACTAGACATCACACCCAAACCTGCTGCAGAGAAAGCAGGGGCATGGTGGTCAAAAAGGGTGCTGCTGTAAAAAGTTGTATAGGGACAAGAAACCCCAAGGAAAGGCTGTGTCCCTGCTACAGAGGAAGGCAACCTCCTCCCCCCAGAGTCCATACAGATCTGAGCAGGGGGAAAATTCTTTCCCAACACCAAATATGGGTTCAGGAAGGGGAACCTCCAGGTTGGTCCCAGCAGGCTCACTGGCACAGCCTAGCTGCCATCCCCAGCCAACACCCAGTGCCTGAGGGAAGCATAAAAACACTGACATTCTTGCAGCCCGGACAAACCTGTAGCCAGAGACTTGCTGGAGTCCCAAGCCAGCAGAGGCTGGGCACTCATGCCCATGGTTGGCAAGGGCAGGCAGAGCAGCCCCCATGGGACCGGACATCTGCAGCCATATGGAGGCGGCAGTCTCCAGCCCTGACCAGAGCCCTAGAGACTGGGGAAGTCAAAGCATGAGGGCAAGTGCCAGCAGCAAAACCGGTGTGCAGGCCTTACCGTGGGGCACAAACCCACAGTACCATGCAGGTGAGCTGGGCCCACTCTCCCTGACCCTTGCCACTGGTAGAGCCACGACTTGGGGTGGGAAGGTCCCATGCCCCTGCCCCTGCCCCCACTCAACCCCATCCCCATCCCCCTGTAATCCCAAGCCCCCTGAGAGCAAGGCCTGGACACATGCCCTGGGGAGTTAAAGCTTTTATTCCAGCAGAGCCAACCCTACCCTGCTCCCACCCCCCAGCCAAAAGCAGCTTTAAATTTTAAATAATAATAAAAAAAATACAGCAAGGTCCCTGTGCCTGGCTCCAACCCCTGCCTCCTTACGGGGGCTCCCAGGCACAGCAATAACTTAACAAAAATAGAGATAACTCTGCAGGAGAGCAGCCGGTGGCTGGGCCGGGGCACAGGCGCCTCATCCCACAGCCAATGCAGGCTCCATGGGGTAGATGGAAAGCCCTGGGTGGGCACAGGGGCCCCTGGCACACAGTGAGCTCAGAGCAGTGAGGGAGGGGTTCCCCTCTTTCCAGTTCAGCCGGTGCCCTCACAGCTGCAAGGACTGGTGACAGGAGATAAGGGTGCCTCCGGCACAGAGGAGCAAAACCTGGTTCTGCCATACAGAAAGGCTCCAGCTCCTGGGGAAACAGGAACAGCAGGTCTGGGAAAACCATTGATGGCTTTAAAGTAGTGCCTGGACCTGGCCCTGGCCCTGCCACAGCAGGATGCAGAGCAGAGGACCTGGCCCCTTCCCTCTTTCAGTGCAGGCAGTAGTGGGGGGGGGATCAGGGTACAGAATCCAGTGCTGCAGTCACCCCAACCCCTGGGCTCAGTGCAAAGTGTTTCTGGGGAAGAGGGTAGGCAAAGGCCAACCAGGGGCCCAACCTAGCTCCAATACTATCACGGGCAGTGCTGGGCCCAGCAGGTACTGTTTGTCCCAGGGCAGTGCCAAGCCAGACCCATGGCACTAGGGGGCAGCCACCATTCTAAAAGCTGCCCCGTGGAGGAAGAGGGCAGCTCCTGAGCCTCCCACATACTACCCTGGGCCTGGCACTGGGCAGTGCTGGGCAGGGCTGCAGAGGTAGGTGCAGGTGGCAGGAGCAGGACAGGCTCTGGCATCAATCCTGTGTCGGGCCTGGCTCATGCCAAGAACACGGAGGGCTCCTGGGAGGCTCATGGGCGGCGCCGCAGGCTCTTGTCCTCGTCCTGCAGAAAGGCAGTGTGACATCAGGGGAGCAGACCAGGCTAGGCTCCTTAAAACAAGACCTGGGGCCTGCCCACACTCCCAACCACAGGACAGACCATGCTGTTAGAAGACCCCACCTCCACACAGACCTGGGCCCCAGACAGGGGAGGGGGCTGGGCTGCATAGGGAGGCTAGCAAGCTTTAGGCACAGCAGTAGGTGCAGGAGCCCAGACAAGGAGCTGGGCGTAGGGCCAGGACAGGGAGTGCCCGTGGTGGTGGAGGGGAACATGCATGGTCACCACCATGGCCCTTGAGCAAGCCTCCAGTCCCTAGGGCATCATGGACTTCTGGCACAGTGGCCCTGCAAGCTTCAGGTGGGGAAAGGAATGTAGAAGTAAGGCCAGGCAAGAGGGCAGGGTACAGCAAGGAAATGGTGTGGGGCTGGGGCTGGGGCTGGGGAGGGGAGATGAGGCAGCAGGGACAGGACTGAAGTCCAGCCCAGGCCTCCGCCAGCCCCAGCAGAGCAGGAGGTGCTTACATTCTCAGACACTTGGTTGGGGGCCCACTCAGATGGCGTGGAGGGCTCTTCCTCACCCCGCCCCACCTCCAGCCCCTCCTCCTCATACTCCGTCAGGTAGTCGGACTCCTCACCTAGGCCAAGCAGATAAGCAACAATCCCTCCCTAGCCCGTGTCAGCGCCAGCCCCATGGCCTGCCTCGACTCAGCAGGGCCAGAATTCTCTCACCTCCCTTTCTCAATGGTGCCCAACACTCCCAGCCCACATACCCCCGCTCCCCCAGCCCTGGCCTTTCTATACCCCCACACTGCCTACCTATCCCAAGCCTACATCCACGTGCTTCTGGCAGCACCCAGAGCCACGGTTCCCAAGATAACAGCCAAGCCTCACCAGTCCTAAGGTCTCCAAGCACAGGTATTGTGCTCCATCATGACCCCCCAGTTGCTCCATGTCTTGCAAGACAGGAGTGCTGGACATGTAGAGTTCCCTCAGCCCCATGCCCACACCCACTCACCATCAGCGTAACCATCAGACAGGTAGGTCTTGGCAGGCTCGATGCGAGAGACAATCTCTGCCAGGTCTGTGAACCCTGCACTGGGACACGTCAGCACCTGCAGGTGAGAGCCATACTAGCTGGAGCCAAGACAGGTGGCCCAGGCCTCCAGGAGGGGAGCATGTCTGGGAATGGGGCACAGGGCAGAAGCCAGTCCCAACTGTGGGCTAGAGACAGTGAAGCTGCAGATGATGGGTACAGGACAGGTCAGCTCACCTCATGGATGTGGCCCCCAGCCCAGATGCCAAGGGGGAGAGGCTCAGAAGACACCCATAGCACAGGGGCATAACCCGTTCCTGTACAGGTCTGCGAGACGCTTCCCATTGGCTGCAGGCCCTGCACTGAGGGGAAGGCTGTCCATCCCCCAGCTCCCAGGGAAGTGGGTGGCTTCCCTGCCCCTCCTACCTGGTGGTTGGAGAGAAACCCCCTTCCCTCGCACCACTCACATCCATGCGCTTGCTCTCATAAAAGTCAGCTGAGCGCCGGTCCTTCACCATCTTCTCTATGATGTCACCACGGCTCCAGCCGCTGAACACCACTTTGCCATGCTGGTAGCCCACCTCCTGCAAGAGCACAAGGGTGATGGGCCAGCTGCAGAGCCCAAGGAAGCTGGCCATAGCATGAGACACAGCCCAGGCACCAAGACTTCCAGGTATGGCTGGATGGAGGAAGCTTCCAGTCCCACCCTCCTCCCAGCATCACTGCCCCCAGCCAGGACTCACATAGATCTCATCAAACTTGCCGAAGTCCATGGTCTTGAAACGGTCAATGGGAGGGCGGATGTACTCGCAGTACGAGCTAGACTTCACCACCTCCAGCTGCCTCACGCAGGACACATAGGCCAAGCGCGACTGGATCTCTGCCATATCTGGCACCTGCGGGCAGGGGGTCAGACAGCTGGAGTGGGGGGTGCAGTGGCACACCAGGGCAGGGTGGGAGGGAGGGGTCCCAGCCTGAAGCCAGCTCTGCCCCAGGGAGAGCCAGTGCCTTTCTGCTGCAGCCAGCCAGCTGGTGCAGGTCTCTGCTTAGCCAAATGCACCCAGATGATATCAGCCCCAAACTTGGGTGGGTGAGGGCTAGGGCTAGGGGGCCAGGGCCTCACCTTGACCTTCTCAGCCCAGGGGTTGAGGCGGGTCCAGAGCAGCCACCAGCCGGACAGGCTGTCCCCATAGTTGCACAGGTCTGTCTCATCCTGACTGCCCACATCGATAGCTATCACTGTCTTGGCGCCCATGTTCCGGGCAATGTCCGCTAGCATTGGAGACAGCGCATCAGGGACAGACGCACACACAGACCCAGCTACACCCAGACAGACAGATAACAGATGGCAGCCCTCCCACAGGGCCCCCACGGGCAAGCAGGCAGGGCAGGCAGTGCTATTGATTCATCTCTTTGTTGGCAATAGGCACCAGCCAGATCCAGAGGCAGGCAAGACATGAAGGTTGGGGCAGTGGGGCTCTACAGCCTAGGGGGACCCCCCCCCCCAGTGCAGAACTGCAGTTCAGTTCCTCTGAGCCCAGTCCAGGCAGGAGGGAGGCCTGTGCTGCACCATGACCTTGCAAGCCAGGCCGCATGCTAGATGTGACAGCTGCCAGGCCAAGAAAACTGGACACCAGGCTGCAGCGAAGCCAGGCAGGGTGGCTTCACAGGATGTGTGGTTCTACAGTGGTCACTGACTACAAGCAGATGGGGCAAACAGCAGAGATACAGGAAGGTGCTGGGCTGCGACCAGGCCTGGAGAAATATGGAGCCAGGCAGGACAGACAGCTGCTTTTAGCATGGGATGGAGCAGGAAGTCTTGAGAGCATCCAGGGGCACAGGTCCAGCTGGAAGGTTGCAAGTAGGGGCTGCACCCAGGGAGATCTGTCTGTGTGCACAGCCACCATAAATGGGCAGGACCATGCTAAGGATGTACCTAACCCAAGTCTCCATCTCTCCTGCAAGGAATGACCCAATATCAGCCTCCTGCAAGACTGGGGAGCCATTGGCCCCAGAGGGTAGTGGGCAGGCCAGGGTGCTCTCTGAGGCTCCAGGTAGTGTGGGAACTGGGCAAGCCTGGCTTCTTCAAAGGCTGCATCCATAGAGCTGCTCCTTTCCCAGCAGTTCTAAGTTTGCATCCAGGCATCATGACCGGACAAGAGTGGGGCTGACACGGCTCCAGGCACCCAGGAAAGGGAGACTGGGTTGGCTAGAGCCAGCACCTTTCACATCTTGCTGTGCTTGGAGGAGCCCATGGCTCCCCCCTGCCCCATGGTCAGGGGCTGATCCACAGATATCAGCTTCCCAGCCCCCCACCCCAGGGAAGGCACAAGCCAATCCCGGTCCTGTGCTTTGGTCTGCAGGTGCTGCCCTGCTATTTGGCTTGCAGCTTTACATCCAGGAAGCAGGGAGTGACTCTGCCATGCTCAGAACACCCAGACCCCAGGCCTCTCACTGCCAGGGAAGGACCCCACCCCCCCAGCTGTTCTATATTGCTCATACCAGAACAACCCCATCCTGACCCCTGCCTGGGAGTCAGCCCATCCCAGCTGTATCCAAGGGTGGCAGATACACAGCCCTCAAAGATCTGCACCTGCTGGCAAGCAGAAGCCAAACCTGAGGCTGCGTGCCACATGCTAGGCAGCGCCTATGGAGCAAGGTGCTTGTTTCAGAGACTGCAACAGCTGGTGCCAGTGTGTCCTGTGGCACCCAGTAGGTGTGCCACTGCTGAAGAAGTTGTGGAAATGGAGAGGCATGAAGGGGGAGCAGGGATGATGGCAGCATCCTGGGGTGGCCTGCAGGGGGGGTGCTGTGCTCCAGCTGGCTGGCAGCATCTCCGTGGGCAGCAGGTACTTGCCTGGCAGGTTGTTGATGTAGCCGCCATCCATCAGCAAGTTGCCGTCCTTGGGGTCGCAGAGTGGCGGTAGGTACCCAGAAAGGGTCATGCTAGCTCGCACGTACCGCCACAGCGAGCCTGACCAGCAGGAACAAAGGGAGTCAGGAGAGCCGACACCCTGACCCGCCGAGCCCCTCGGGGGCTGCCCCTTGCCCCTGCCTGGGCCAGGGTGTCTGCACAGCATGGGGAGGTATGGCTAGTCTCCATCCCAGCACTCACCAGGACCTGCGCCTGGGCCACTAGGTCCCCACGCTGTGCAGAGGTCCCTGCCGGCACGGCGTGTGTCTGAGCAGGGTAGATGGATCCAGGTTTGTGTCCTCAAACCAGACAGACCCAGGTCTTACTAGGGAAGGATGGGACATGGCTTGGAAGGAGGAACCAGCTCCGGGCCTACCACCTTGGCTTGGCCTTGCCCTGCGTCTCGCCCCTGTGCCCGCAGCCTGGGGGGGCCAGCGGGGAGCAGGAGATGCTGACCTGGGACATTGTTAACATAGCAGCCGTCCACAAGCATGTGGCTGTCCTTGGGGTCGCAGAGCGGAGGCAAGTAGGGGGTGTAAGACGCACTGGCTCGGACGTAGCGCCACACACTGCCTGCTGGATGGAGAGGAGACTGAGTCACAGGGACAAGGGGAGTACAGCAGGACACAGCACAGGACAGGACAGGACAGGACAGCACAGCAGCTCCAGAGACACAAGTGCAACAGAAGGAGGGAATTGAGAGGTGAGGGGGCTCCCCTGCAGCAGGCTGGAGCGCAGCTTGCCCTTGGTTCTTCCATGTGGACTGGTCAGTGCCAGCAGGCCAAGGAAAGGTATGGTCCTCTTCTGGACCCCTTCCCCATCATGCCTGTGGGGAAGCAGCCCAGCTTCTGCCTGAGGACAACACTGAAGTTGGACTGGACCATCAGGCCTCTCCTCAGCTCAGTTAGCTATCCCTAACTACTGGCATTCCTGGTGTGGGTATCAGCAGGCTGGGGATTTGTGCCCCCTGCAAGGGCCTGGCCACCAACAAACAGCAGGCACAGAACATTCCTAGACCCATCTGTGCCCCAGGGCTCCTGTCCCAGCCCACATGGGTGCTACGTACTTATAGGCAGGCTGCGCGGTCTTTGTTATACCTGTGCTAGGAGGCCTGGCATGCCCTCACACCATAACATGGCATGGTATGGCATAGCATGAGCGGTCACATCCTGCCCCTGCAGAGTGGATCCTGTACAGCAGCAGGGCAGTTATGGGTTCCTGCCAGCCCTTGGGAAAGGGGCACCAGCTCTTGCCTCTGGCTGCAGTTGTGGGACTCCTTGGAAAAGAGGGGGTCCTTGCAAAAGCCAGCTGGCCCCACAACAGTGCCTGGGGAGAAACGAGATCACCATCCCCAACCACCACCCTGTGCCCTCTGGCCCTGCAACAGTTAGGGGTGAGTGGAGGTTAGTTGGCATTAGAGGACAGACAAGCAGGCAGGGTGCGAGCCAGGCTGACACCAGCTCCAGTGTACCCCACAGATGGCTCAATGTCCCAGGTGAGCGCCGGTGCCTGGCAGAGACGTGAGGCAGAGATAGACCGAGCCAGCCCAAACCCTGCTTTCTGAAGACAATGGCCACCACTGCAGCACCAGGGCAAAGACACCACGCCGGCCCCGGCCACCACCATATGCCCCCACACCCAACCATGCCCCCCTCCCTCCCCACCCACAGCTGGCTCAGTGTGGACTCACTTACTCAGTGGCCCCAAGCCACTGCCCACGCACGCCCCATGCAGTGAGGGTGTTACCAGGGTTAGTGAGTAGTGGGAACACTATATAGACAGAAGGGGGCCAGTGAGGGAAGAGAGCAACCGAGTGCCTGAGCCTGCCAGTATGTGGCTGGGGCTGGTTGGTGAGAGCTCAACTGCAACCCGGAGACCCTCTGACTGTCTCAGAAAGCCCCTCTCACCGAACTGCCGAAAGGCTGGGCTGGGTCCAGCTGCAGGAAGCAGCATCCTTCTTGGAGGGAGGTCAGCACCCCAACACCACCTCTGACCTATCCTCTCCTCAGGCAGTAGAGGCACTAGCAGGCAGAAACCCCTGGACTTGAACATTTGGGTTCCCAGAAGGTTGAGGTAAAAGGTTTGCTGTGCCCCACTGACAGAGGAGGGTCCATGGAGCCCAGCTCTGCATCTCACGCTGTCATGGTGGCTAGCCCACGCCACAGCTAAGGGCAGATGCTTGCATCTTTATGCTGGAGGAGGGATCTCTCTCAACCCATTGCTCCTAATAGATGTTTTGGATCCCTGGCCAACTCCTCAGGCTACCAGAAGGTACCCCTGCATGGTGGAGTTGGGACCGCCCTGTGACATCACATCAGTCACCTGTGCAAGGCCAGCAGTGTGAGGACACAAGAGGCTGAAGGGCCAGAGTCCAAAAGTGAGGGGGTGTCCTGGGCCACAGGGACATCTGAAGACGAGACCCGCCCCTGCTCACAGCTCAGTACCCTCCCGTGACTGAGCCAGAACCACCCTGTAAAAAGGGACCTGTGCCAGGGAGAGGAAAGGCAGGTGCAGCAGGCACATGGCCCCATGCCAGCATGTGGTGAAAGCCTGGTGTGGCCAACAGGCCTCCAGACCCACAGGCATCTTCTGTCCCAAGGGACAGGGCAAGTCTCTGGCCCTCTCAGACAGAGGAGGCAGAGAACATCAGGCAGAGCGCCAAGAGTGTAGGGGGGATTTGTCATGGCCCAGCAACCTCGACCATGCCACAGGACATGTCTCTTACCGTCCGTGTGGACCCGCATGGCCGAGGCTGTGATGTCAGTCGTCACATTGAAGTAGGGAAGCCATAAATCCTGTGGGAGGCATGAGGAACAAAGAGGATGCCCGTGAGCAGGGCACAGTACAGCAGGGGCACAGACCCACCTAGGGAAGCTGGGGCACCATTCCCACAGGCTGTGCTGGGAGGACAGCCCTCCAGAGCTGGAGAACAGCAACCACCCTGCCACTACCAAGGCAGGGACATAACTCTGGAGCTCCCCCAGCCTCACCCACCTCAATCTGCTTGTCATGGAAGACCTTGTGGATGCTGGTGTTGAAGGCGGAGCCGGAGAACATGGAGGTGATGGGGTAGGTGAGATCCAGCACGGTCTCAAACACCGAGTTCATGCTCTGCAGGAGGAGGTGGCAGCTGGGATCGTGTTGGATACCGGGTTCAGGCATAGCCCTGCATGCAGGGTGCAGGCTCCCGGGCCAGCAAGAGGGAGCAGGTGCTTGGAGCACAAGGGCACACAGCTGCAAACCAAGGTGGCACCCACAGAGCCGCCCTTGGTCCCCTGTATACATGCTCCAAGCTGCCCTTCTGTGACTCTAGCTCAGGTACATGCTGAAGGCAGCTGCCAAGCCCAAAGATTTCCATATAGAGGCATTGTCTGGATTCCTCCCTGCAAGCCACAGGGCTCTGCAATGACTTGAGTGGACAGCCCAGGGCCAAGAGAGAAGCCCTGTGTTCCCAGGCTGGTGGTGACAGCTCCTCTGAATGGACCTAGAGAGGGGCAGAGACAGTGGGACTCTTCCTGCTGTGTTCACCCCAGGGTGCCATGGCCCCCTGCCTCACACTGGAAAAGACAGCAGCCATCATCTTTGCTGGCTGATGGGTGGGCACAGCCCTGCAGCCTATGGCCACATCCCTTTACACCCCAGTGGCCTTGGGGTAACTGGGGCATCCCGAGGGAAGGAGGAGCCGTTTCCTATCTGTGCTTTCCTGGGTTGGGCGCATTGTGCCTCTCTGACTTACTGAACTTGCCCCCACCCCTTGACTCCTAACCTTAGCCCACTCGCGGGCACGCTGCTTGGTGCGGACGGCACTGCGCTCCTCAGCATACAGGGCCCCAATGAAAGAGCCGATCGAGGTACCCCCAATCAGGTCGATGGGGATCCCTGCCTCCTCCATGGCCTTGATCACCCCAATGTGGGAGCAGCCCCTGCAGGCAGGACGGAGGGGTCAGCTGACTTGGACTGACCCATGCAGCCCCTAACCTGGCTGGCTGTGGTCAAGGGCAGCACTCCCAGCATGCACTGCAGCGTCACAGCCCCCACCAATGCCATCTTCCACTCCTACTTGGGCCCCAGACTCCTGCTCCCCACTCTGCACATAGGACCCCTTCCCAGCACGGGGCCAGCTTGCCCCCAGGCACAGGAAACCCACAGGAGTCCCCACAACCCCAGGCCCTACCTGGCTCCACCTCCTCCCAGCACCAAGGCGATGGTGTTGCCCGTCAGAACCCGTGCCAGGCGGGAGAAGTCGCTGTGGCGGTCAGCATTTTTCTCAAAGACCTTCTCGTACATCTCCCGCTAAAGGGCCACAAGAGACTGCCTCAGACAGGGGGACAGACCCCTGCAGCCCCTACGCCTATCCACGGCACCTGGGGGATCCAGAAGGGGCCAGGCGCAGCCCCCTTTGGATTTCTGCTCCACCCAAAGTTTAAAGCCAACTGCCAGTGTGGGGCAGAAGTATTTCTAGTCAGGCAGCGCCAAGAAACTCAATTGACTTTGTGGATCATTATCTTCCTGCCACTGTTAATCTCTCTTCACATGATAATGATCCTCTTTTTCTTTTTTTCTAAAAAAAGATGTTCTTGATGTTCCTCTAATCCATCTATCCTTTTTGCTACAATTCTGCTGTCTGTTACCCATTCCTTGTCATGTCGCTGTCCTATTTCCCAGCCCTGCAGACTGCTTTTAGCTCTAGCTAAAAACCTTAACTGTTGTGTGGTCATATTCACTGAGGTGTAGAAAAAACAGACAGTGAAATATTGAAGGCACTATCAAGGGGCATTTATACATATGTTTATCTGCCCCGTAACTCAGAGATCCATTGCTTCAGAACAGACTCAATTAATCAAGCCTGCTCTGCACACAAGCTGAGGTGAACTGTGCTGCCCTGTGCGGGTGCAGTTGTGTAAGTGGTGAAATGTGCTATCAGCATGCAGAAAATGGCAGCAGTGCACTTCAGAGGTGCTTTAGTTCAAAAGCACAGTGCTGACACGCATTTCACCACTTACATAACTGCAAGCATTGCAGGACCAGGTGCTTGTCAAAGTACCCAGTGCTGCAGTGTTTGCATATGTAAAAGTGGCCCTGCTCAAGAAGGCCAGATTTTGTTTTATGAATCTGAATAAGAGATGTACATTTAACTATAATGACTACAGGATTGATGCCACAATATCTTTTGACTACGTTTTGCCTAATTTGTTGGGGTTTTTTTAATGTCATAACTACTGGAACATGCACTGTATATTTCCTTTTATCTTAAGCTGAATAATATCATTTCTAGCCCACTAGTGTATTGGTAAAGCTTCTAGTTTTTCCTTTAGCTAGAGAAAGATACATGTTGGGTTATACGTGATGATGCATCACACCATGTGCACCTCCCTTTTCAAAATCCTAGATATGCCCATGCATAGCGCCCCCACCTAACCAACACCCCTCTGGTGCCTGCCCACCCCACCCCACTCAGCAGCCAGGCTCATTCACTGAGGCTCAGAAGCTCCATGTAGCCTTGCTAGGACCCATTCCAAGCATAGAACCACCCCTATGCTCCAGTGCAAAAGGACCCTCTTCCCCATGCTCAGCCCAGCACTTTGGCACCATGCACCTAACGCCATCACCAAGCTGGCATTAGTGCCATGGGGGGCCAAGCCCTGTCCAGTGAACACCATGGGCAGCCCAGTCCCTTGAAGGGTCTGCAGATCCCCAAAGCCCAGCCCAAGGGCCATAGGGCAAGGATCCTACCAACTTGCTCGGGCTGCGACGGGAGAAGACACGACGCGGGCACTTGATGTGGAGGTGACCTGAGCACCAGCTGCGCATGTTGAGCCACTCTACGGTGCGAGAGGGGCTGGGCCCATCCTCCCGGTGCAGCAAGACAAGCTGCTTCAAGGCGCGTACGGCTGTGTTCTCCAGCATCTGCTCCAGCTGCAGGGGTAGGAACAGTCATGGGGATGGTATGGAGTGTGTACCTGGGCATGGAGCTCCCACCCTGCCCCATGCCAGAAGGGAAGCCCAGGACCCTGCTGCCAGCAGGCAAGCAGGAGAGGGCCTCACCTCACCCAGCGTGGGCTCCTGGTCACCCAGCCCCACGATGAGGATGCAGTCAGCCTGGCGGATGCAGCGCAAAGTCCAGGGCGTAAGGGTGCAGTCAGTCTGGTATAATACTATGCGGTGGATGTCCTCCTGCTGCGCCAGCCAACCCGACAGCCGGTATTCCTGGATGCTGCCAGGTAGGGGTCATCAGTGCTCCCTTGGATGTCCCCCCAACACTGGCTGGGGCTAGCCAGACATGCCCACCCTGCCAAGAGGGGTTTCCTCAGGCAGCCCTCATGGCACCCAGCCTGCACCTTATAGTCCTGCCCCTGCCCCAAGACTTCCAGGACACCTAGCCCTTCCTCTGTCTGCTGCCCCACCATCCCCAGCTCATGCCATGGCTCCCAGCTCCACACCTGTCCAGCGCTGACAAGCCAAGCCGTGCCCGGATAATGTCACTGGTAAGGAGCAGGGTGGGACCTGGAAGAATTCATGGTACCATCAGCCAGCTCTGCCATGCCTCAGTAGGTGGAAGGAGCTGAGGGTGGGGAGTCAGGGGGGAGCTGGGCCAATACTTACCAATGGCGTTGAGGGCGTGCTTGAGCTCCAGAGTGAAGGCTGCCATAGGCACATCGTCACACACAGGCAGCACTGCCACCGTTGACAGGTTGCTGGCTGGGTTGGTCAGCTCAGAGCTCGAGGTGACGCCCAGGCCAGAGCCTGCAGGCAAAGGAGAGGAAACCTGAGGCCCAGGCTTGACCCACAGGTGCTCACTGGTTCCCTGTGCCTCCAACCATGCCAGCCTGAGGTGAGAAAGCTTGCCCAATGCTTGACCCCCAGCCTTCCCACCCCAAAACCATGCCAGCATGGGGCTGGAGAGCTTTGCTGCATCCCTGCCAGCAGCCAGGCTTGGTTGTTGGCACTGAGCAAGGGCCAATTTAACTCTAGTGGCTGCCAAGGCAGTAGGCACTATGCCATCCCCAGCCCCAGCTGGGTTTGCAAGGTGCCCCTTGCCTTGGCAGCAGCCACAACAGGGAAGCACCAGCCCCAACCCATTCTGCCGACAGCAGTCACAAGAGCTGCAGGCTTGAGTCCCAGTGATGGGCAGGAATATCCTGGCTGCTCTGTGCTCATGCACCCTGTGCCCCAACAACAGAGGAAGAGTAGGAGGTTGCCAGGCCCCCCTGCCCTACCTGGGAAAGGCCCGCGCAGCTGCTGCAGGCTCCCAAGGATCTTCTGGCTGAGCAGGTGGATCAGGCGGGTCACAACCTTAGGGAAACAGCAGCTGCCCATTAGAGATGGTGAGAAGGGGTGGGAGCTGGAGCACATGGGACTCAAGAGGGTTCCAGCTAGCCCACAGGATTCATCCTGCCCAGCACCAGGAGAAGGGATTGCCCAGGGCCTGTTGACCAGCTCCCCGACCCCTGCAGGGAGCAGGGCACAGCCCAGGTGGCCAAGTGCCTCTTGCACTCCCTGCTGGTGAAATCACAGAGCCAAGGCAGAGCAATACCAGGTGTGCTCACACCCTCAGATGCCTGGGCAGGGAGGAGCTGCTAGGGCTCAGGTCACAGGAGGCTCACGTCATCCTGGCAAGCAGAGCTCTCAGCTGGCTCCCTGGGCACAGCTGGGCCTGACATCCCCAGTGCAGAGGAACAGAAGGGAACTGAACTGCAAGCACCAACCCAGGCTCTAAGAGGGCTGAACCGCTCGATCACCCAGTGGCATGAGGTGAGGGCTCAGGCACCTCCAGCAATAGATGGAAACTCTCTAGCCAGCACCCCCTCCCCATGTAACAGGGCTGAAGCAAGTCCTGGCCCAAGTTCCTCAGGGCTGAACAGCTAGGACATAGGCAACTCAGGAGAGTTCCAGCGCTTGCCTTGGAAGACGCCATGATGCCAGAGGTGGAAGGGGTTGCACCTGCTTGCCTAGTACCTGGGGGTATCGGCGCTTGATGTTATTTAGGGTCCCCTCGGGCAGCTTGGCCAGCTCTGTGTCTCTCACAGCATGGACAGTGGTGGCCCGGGGCTGCCGCGTCAGAGCTTCCACCTGGGGGCAGAACACAAGGGCTGCATCAGACAGGCTCCGCTGCCCATCCCTCACTCCCTGCCCTCAAGGGGCACAACCCAGGTGTCTGGGCTCCAGCCCCACTCCTGCTCTCCTCTACCATCTGCAGCCCAGGCCAGGCTGCATCCCAGGAGTAGCCCATTCCTGGCTTGGAGGTAGGCGATAGCAGCAGCATCCTGGGCAGAAGCTCACCACGCCAATCAGGTCCCCACGGCCGTACTCGCCCACCAGCTCCTTCTTGCCAGTGCCCTTCTGGATGACGGAGCGCAGGCGCCCATTCAATACAATGTAGGTGCAGTCCGACTTGTCACTCTGCCTAGGAGGGCAGCACGGGCAGGGATCAGGCTGGCAGCACCAGCCCTAGGGCTCCTCTGACCTGGGAAGGCCCTGGCAGCAAGGTGGTTGGACTCCTGCCCTCCCACCCCAACTCTCACCCCAGCACCCAGGAAAAAGGGGCTGCTCCCTCCCTCCCTCCATGGCCAGAACTGGGAGATGCCCTGGGTGCTAGCTGGAAGCAGCCTGGGCAGGTCCCCCCAAGCCAGCCCTACTGCCAGGCCCTCTTCTGCAGGAAAGGTTGAGGCTGCAAGGGAGTTTCCCCACTCTCCCTGCAGGAAAGGGATTAATCAGCACAAGGCAGACAAAACTCAAGGCAGGCCAGGCCAGCGGGGGGTGTGAAAGATAGGTGCTGGTCTCTGGGGAGCCACCTCACCTGTATAGTGCCCGCCCAGCCTCCACGGCCATCCAGTCAATGGCAAAGTCCATCTGGCGCACAAAGGGCGACATACGTGCAGCCACTGTGTGAGCCACACTCAGCACCACACTGGGCTGCTCCCTCATGATCCTGCAAGAGCATGGGGTTGGGCAGGAGTAAGCCACATGCCCATGGGGTGCCCACCATGCCTGAACCGCCACAGTTCCCACCAGGCACAGAGCCAACCATGGAACAGATGGCGCTGCACATAGCCACAGCCCCTGGGGCAGAAAAGCTCACATGGCCTTGCCTCTCAAGGGGGCACTAGCAGCACCTAGCACAAGGCACCTATCCTCAGGGCCCTTCCCCTTTAGGGGCTCTGGTCTGACCCCCACAGAGGCCAAACCTGTGGCAAAAAACACACCCCAAGAAGCAATCAGCTGAGGGGTTCTCACCCCCTAAGCCAGCCCTGCAGTACCAGCTCTACAGGCTCCAGGACCTGGATACATGGCCCGTGTCATCACTCCAGCCCTGTGGGCTCCTATCCACCTGCTGAAACCAGCTGACCCTGCTTAGCTTGAGAAACTAAGCCACCACTGCTATGGACTGGGTGCTGGGTATGGGGAAAGAAGGTGCAAACCCTGGCCCTGGGAGCATGGGCATGGGAAGGGAGGGCTGCTCACTCATAGAAGTCAGACTTGGAGATCTTAAGAAAGGTGCAGTCACGGTTGGCCTTGATGGTGAAAATGAGAGGCTCGCCGGTGAGCACAGCCAGCTGTCCCACCATCTCGCCAGGCTGTGTCAGGAAGAGGCACACGTCCTCAGCCTTGTCAATCATGCGCTGGTACACATGCAAGCAGCCCCACAGCACGAAGTGCAGGCTCACATCCTGTAGAGGTGGCATCAGCATGGGCACGGCAGCCACAGCCCCTCCACAGGGTCTCCAAGAGCCAGAGCCCCTGAGGAACACTCCCAGGAATGCCCATGGCAACACTGGCCTCTGGCACACAGCTCAGCCCCACAAAGCCCCACCCCCAGCAGTGCCAGAAGCCCTACAACAAAAGGGGAGTGGGACAACCACTGCAGGGACCCCAGAAGATGCTCCCAACCCAGCCCCCAACAAGGGAAAGTAGCATCCACAATCCCTCATTGCTCCTGGCCCCTAACTGTGTCAGCCTCTTGCCTGCTCCACTCACAGCCAGGAGAGAGCAGCTCAGAGCATGGCATGGGTAGCTCCAGGGCCAGGCCAGCTGGCCCAGCCTGGAGTGCACAGTAAGGGCCCAAGCCCTGGCACCAGATTTTCCAGTGCCCCAGCCTCTTCCTGGGGCTCCCCACAACAACCTGCCTAGCACCCACCTGGTCCCCCTGGCGGGCAATGATCGTGCCAGCCTTGGCGTGATGCAGCAGCACCCGGTTGTTGAGGAGAGATGGGTCCTAGAAAGAGGACAGCCATGAGCACAGGCCACAACCCTGGGAGCTGGTGGGGAAAGAGTGGGGTGGGGAGGTACTGGTGCGTGCTGGGGCACCCCAGGCCAAGCTGCAGAAGGGGGAGGGTGGGGTTATGGTGGGAGCAGTCAGCACCCAACTTAGGCAGAGCTCTGCCAAATTTACTGAGCTGCCCAATAGGACTGAGCTGAAGCACAGATCACCCTGCCCTGACCCACTTGTTGGCAGGACTGACCAGAGGCTGAGGTGGGGTGCCCTGGGGTTCTGTTTTGCTGGGCGAGCAAAGCCCCACCAGACTCCCCACCCCCTGCTGCAACAGGGCTCCAGTCCTCACCTCTATCTTCATGAGCTTGACAAGCTCCTGCTTGGCAGCCTCAAAGATGGCGCTGGTCTGTCTGCCCTGGTAGGGCCCGAAGGGGCAGTCACCACCCACTGAGTCATCCTCGCAGTAGTTGTAATGGTAGATACCAGATGGCTGCTCCTCCACTGTCACCGACTTACGCTCCTTGGGCTCATGGGACATGGACTGTGGGGAGAGAGTGGTTCAGCCTGCTGCAGTAATGGTGCTGGGCCCTGTCACCAGTCACCTGGACCCCAGGGGGCACTACCTTGTGCCCCAAAACCCCCAAACTATGGCCAGCCTCACCTCTTCTGGGGCTCAGATCCAGCTCCCTCAGCCCTGGGAGCCCTGGTGACTCTCAAGCCAGCACCAGAGACCTGTGCCAGGCTCCCTCCAGGCCACATGCAGCCTGGCCCAGGTGATGGAGAGGCTGCAGCAACCCCCACCCCCATGCCACCTCCCCAGGCACTGCACCCTCACACTGTCTGTGAAGACCCCCTGGCCCAGGCCCACTGTCCTCTGCCCCTTGAGGGAGGTGGAGAGGTCAGTCCAGCTTTGTGCAGGTGCCAGGCCCAAAGCCTGACTCTGGTGGGAGTGGGGGTCAGGCCTCCAGCACATACACGGGAGAAGGTGGCCAGGGTGCCAGTGCTGTCCTCCTGCAGTGACACCGAAATCCTGCCGCGCTCATAGGCCATGTCAAAGTCCGAGCGGGGACCCCGCTGGATGCCTGCAGGGAAGGGCCAGAGAGGGCTCAGTGCAGGGCTTGCTGGGGCCTGCCCGAGCCAGACTTGGTCACGGTGCCCTCAGCTGCCTTCCGCCTGCAAGCAGGACCTGTTCCCACTTTGACTGCTGGACCTGACCCCCAAAACACTCCTCCCACAGTCTAGGGCAGGTCCTAAAAGTTCTGCCCAGAGCTCCCCTCCTTGCTCCCCCAAGAGGACCCATCCCCCACCCTGGAGGACCCCCAACATACCTGAGATGTCGACAGGCATTGAGATGCAGCGGCTCAGCAGCGGTGGCGTGGAGGTGTCCAAGGCCCCCACCTTCAGCAGATCAGCTGTGGATTGACAGACAGAATCACCAGTCCCTTGCAGGGCTCAGCCTAGCCACGAGTGCTCAGTCTGTCTCCAGAGCTGCAGGAAGAGCTCCATAGGCACTGCAACTCTGGGGGAGGTGAGGCAGAGAAACTGGCCCTATGTCCTTCCACCTCTCCAGGCAGCTCTGTCCCATCCTGATTTGGAGTACTGGGGCTCCAGGCAGCCATCCTTACCCACGTCTTTGCCAGCAACGTCAGACTGGTGCCCAGCACTCTCCTTGGAGTCCTCAACGGAAGTGGTGCTGGCCACGCGCTTACTGTGCCGGATTGGGCTAGTGCGCATGGTGTGGCTGGGCTGGGGAAAGAGCCTCAGTGGTTGCATGTCCTAAGCATAAAAATGCCAATGTCAGCATGGCAGGGGCACAGGGAGACAGACAGATGGACACATGGGGCTCAAGGATAGAAGGCGCAAGGAGCATACTCTGCCCTCCCATGCCATGAACCCAGAGTAGCACCAAAACTGGGAATGGGGGTGGGGTAGGAGCCACGAGAGTCCTCAGCCCTAGGGCAGATGGCCCACAGCCCAGCACAGAGAGCTGCGCAGCATGTCAAGGGGCAACTCCTGTCTCTGGCCATAGAGTGCTCATTTCCAGAGTTTTTGAGCCCCTGCCAAGCCATGTGGGAAGAGTGACTCCCCACATGCTTATGGGCAGCAAGCATGGCAGCCAGTACTGGCATCACTGGGCTCGGGCAACAAGGCAGGTGGGGAACCCTCCCTCTACACCAAATCAGAGCCACCCCCACCCTACAGGACAAGCTGCCCTTGGCAGCATGGGACAGGCTGGGCTCTGGCTCCATTCACAGCTGGAAGCTAAGCCTGTAAGCCACAAGTACACCACAGCTGGAAACTAAGGAGAGCCTGCTGACAGCACATGGAGCTGCTGGAGTGGG
This sequence comes from Caiman crocodilus, assembly GCA_030014935.1. Taxonomy (NCBI): domain Eukaryota; kingdom Metazoa; phylum Chordata; order Crocodylia; family Alligatoridae; genus Caiman; species Caiman crocodilus. The sequence goes on along the minus strand of JAGPOW010002579.1, from coordinate 29,618 downwards.
GAGACACCCCCTGCCTCCCCCATCAGGGATTTTTTCAGGCTGGGGCTTGAACTGGGGGCAGGGAGGTGGTACAGCCAGCACTCACATGACTGAAGAGCTCGTTTGTCAGCCCCAGGTAGTTGTGCAGGGCCAGGAAGGTGACTCGCTGCAGACGCACCATGATGATCTGCCAGACAGAGATGGGCCATGAGTACCCACAGCTATGGCTCAGGAGAAGAGCAGGAGGCTCAGCTCACAGACTCTGCTCTGCAGGTCTAGCTCTGGTTGCAGTGCCTGGCACTCTGAGCGCCCTGTAATTCTGGCACTCCTGACTGGGGTCAAGGAAGCCCATGCACTAGGCTTGGGGCTTCTTTGTGCCCACCTCTCCACATAGCCCTGGCTTCCTCACCTGTACAACGCGCACCAGGCTCTCTGGGTACTTCTCAAAGACAGCTGAGAAGGCCTCGACTGGCAGCCGTAGCACTGTGGCATCCTCAGCCGCTCGTGCAGACACTGTCCGGTATGGTCGCTGGTGCCCCTTCAAGAATCAAGCACCGAGGGCACCCCCATCAGACTACACCAGGGGCCCCCAGACACCCCCTCCCTGAAAGAGAGCAACCAGGCAGTCTGGGAAACCCCATTGTTTAAGGCTCCTAGTGCTGCAGGTAGCAAATCATTGGCCTATGTGGGACCTTTTTATGTGGGCAAGCCCACTAAATTAAAAAAGCCTACCACTTATGGGCAGCAAGAGAAGGGAAAAAAAAAAAAAAAGGTTCCAACTAACTAAGGGGGCAAAAAAAGTGACAAAAGGGAATGTGTTTTGACCCTCTGACCCACTAACAAGTGCATCCTAAGGGGACACCAAGCAGAGCACCTCAAACTGCGTACCGACTCTCAAAGACAGCTAAAGAGCTGGTGGCCATTGCCCAGTGGTGCTCTGCTTGGAGATGGGACTGGACGAAACCCAGGAATATCGCCCCAGGGACCCTCCCAACCAGAGTCTCCTTCCTGATATAGCACATCATTGACACTGAGCCACCAGTCAGGCTGGCATTGCCAGGCTCTATGGAGGGAGGGGGAACTCCTCGTTGTACTGGGGCCATGACTGTGGGAAGGTGAGCAGGGCAGTGCTGTCACCAGCAGGGAGTGTGCCATAAACCTATCCTGAGGGGAAGTGCTGGACAGGCTCACATATAGGAGCAGAGAACCAGGGCTGGAGTCAGGAGGTTTGTGGGGCAGGAGCAAACGGCAGAGCAGGGCGGAGGGGACAGCTTATGCAATGCATCAGGTATCATTAATAGTATCAATGCATCAGGTATCAATAATGAACATGCCCTCTCTCCAGTGCAGGGAGCTGTCTGAGGGCCAGGAGCAGCCACATGGTGGGGAGGGGTGCTACCGTGATGACGTCAAGGATGCTGAGCAGGCTGTGCACACTGTCACCTGGGAACACCTCCTTCATGATGGTCTCCTTCCCATCCTGCAACAGTCCACAATCAGGGAGCCCTCATGTTCCCTCAGCCCACAGCAGCACCCAGGGCAGCTGCAGCACCAGCCCTAAGATGCCCTGTGCTAGCAGCCATCCCCACTCCCTGCCCAGATCCACTGCCACAGAGTTGTGGACTCACTGGCTCAGTGAGGAAGACCTCCAGCTTGCCATCCTGTACCACATAGATGCTACTGTCGGGCTGGCCAGGCCGGAAGACGAACTCGCCCTGCTGGAACTGCTGGAAGACCATGTGCTTGCACAGCTCCAGAAACAGCGGCTTCTCAAAGTGGCCCAGCACCCTGCAGGGATGACCAACCAGTCAGGCAGGCAGTGCCAAGTCCCGTGGGGAGCAGCTTCTGACACAGTCTGTCAGCCGCAAGGCAGGTAGGCCTATTTGTTAATTGTCCAGGCCATGGCCCACTGCATTACTTAGTGTCCCCCACTAGTTGGGGGCCAATGGAAGACAAACAACAACTGATTACTGGGGACAAAAAAAGAAAGACAAAAAGGAATGTGCACACAAGTCAGTGCCTCAAAACAAGTGTGCCCCCAGGGGACACAGAACAGAGCACCCCAGACAGTGCCCACCAACTCTCAAATGTATCTGGACAGCTGGCAGCTACTGCCCAGGAGTGCTCTGCCTGGGGATGGAACCGAAGAAAGCCCAGGAAAATGGCCCCACAGTCCTCAGGGACCTTCCCAGCGACACAGATAGAAAACTTGGCCAGAGCCAGGAGAAGGCTGACCAGGAGGTCCCAGGCTTTGGTGGGGTCACAGGTGTAGGAAGCATCCCAAGACCCACCCCTGAGGAGCCCCCAGGCCACTGCCACCTGAAGTCATGGACAGAGCAGGCCTGTAGAAGGCAGGCAAGCCCTGACCTGGGGCCTGCAGAGATACCACAGTGCAGCCCCAACCTAGCTTCCCCACTCAGGCAGCCAGCTCACTCAGGGATCAGCATTTCAGCTCTCAGGTCCCAAACTCCCTGCTTTCTGGAGAACGCCCTCTGGTGACAGACCCGACTCCAGACCTGTACAGACCCCTACGGAAAAGCTCTCCTCTGCGTCTGTAGCTGAGGGCCCCAAGCCTCCCTGAAAAAAGTGCAGCACCCAGCAGGGAGGTGGCAATGCTGCTGGTGTTCCCTATCCCTCTACTCCAATCAGGGGCTTAGCTTACCACAAACTTCCTACCCCCAGAGCCCACTGTGCTGCTTCTGGAAGCAAATACCCAGGGGTAGAGGATACAGATACAGCCACAACCACAGCCTCTCACCCCCAGCAATGCCACCCATCAGGGAGCCTGCACCTGACCCCGAACAGCAGCCAGCAAGCTAGCCAGAGTGGCTGGTACTGGGACAGGCACCCACACTCTACACTGTCAGATCCTAGTGCCCACTCCCACTCTACAGGCTCCAACCCCCTCAAGCTGCAGCAATGGGCATGAGGCAACAGTGCCATCTGCTGCTGCACCTGTGCCCCCAAACCAGGTGCTCTGGGGAATCCCAGCAAGTCTCCCATCCATACTTGGCACTGGCTAGACTCCATGTAGCTGGGGAGACAGGCTGGGCTCCCAGCATGGGTTGGGGTCCTTGCCTGAGACACTCACCGGACATTCTTTAGCATGTAGAGCACCTCAGAGGGCAGGTGGGAGTTGGCCACATCAAACTCAGTCAGGTCAGCTTCCAGCACTGAGGGCGGAGGCTCCTTCAGCTGCAGTGTAGGCAACTCTTTCTTGATGCGCAGGAACCTAGATTCAGGAGTGGGTATGGGAGCAGGATGGGCTGGAGGCCAAGAGCCCACAGGGTACCAAAGGGCAGAAGCCCAAGGGCCCAGGCCAGCCCTCTCCCCAGCACAGAGGGCCACAGCAGCACATCTCACCTGTCTGGGTCATGCCAGAGCCCCTCCACAGCTCCTCTGCCAGCTGCAGCCTCCTCTCAGCAGCTGGGCTGGGCCCTGGGGTGCCACTCTCCCCCTCCCCAGTCCCCACAACCTGCAGCCAAGCCAATGCTGACCGCCTCATATGCCAAGGGTAAAGGGAGCTCTTACTTCTTGGCAATGTTCAGCATCTTCAGCTTCTTCTTCATGCGGGGCCGGGACGTGCTAGAGATAGTCGTATCCACAAGGGATGAGGTGGACTGGGACACCTGCCCAGAGAGGCCAGGGTGAACCATGATGACTGGGACCTCATGACAGTCCCTGCCTAGTGCCAGGCCCTGAGCAGAAGCCAGAGCAGCTGCCCCTTCCCATTGTGACCCCCGTCCTCTCTCCAGAGCAGCAGGCAGCACAGCAAAGTGTGGGCGGGATCTGTGGACTCCTTCCAAGGACCACACAGGAAGGTACTCTGCTCACATCTGGGGCTGTGGAGCCCATGTCATCCTCTCCTGCTACTGGCCCGCCCACTGCTGCTACTGACTTGGGCTGCAGAGCCACACTTTCCCACTGCTCCCAGCCCGTGCCACTTTGGCATGTTCCAACCAGCTCCAGGGAGATCTCCCTGCAGCCAGGCCCACCCAATGCCCCCAGTCTGGATCTGAGCCAGCCCTACCCCAGCCCATTGCTTGGCAGGCTGCCTTCCCCTGGACCAGAGGCCTAGATGGGTGCCAGCTGCCAGCTAGCCAGGTTCCCAGGCATGCAGGACAGAGGGCTGCACTCCATACCAGACAGCTGCTCCCAGCAATGCCCTGCCATAACCATGAAGTCAGGCCCCAGCTCTGGAGCTGCAGGCCCCAGGTATCCCACCACCTGCTTCGGTCATGAAGCGACAAAAGGAAGCAGCAGCCATGAGCAGAAGATACTAAGCCCTGGCAGGGTGAGGGGCTGGATACTAGTACCCAGCACCATCGTCGCACCTCAGACCTCAGGGCCTGTGTGCAGTGCCAGTGTCTGTTCAGCCAGGAAGGCAGCCCCAAGACACCACAGGCTGGGCAGCAAGAGACAGTGCCAAGGCCATGACCCTTGGACAGGGCACAAGGCAGTGCACCCAGAGACATCAGCCACATGGAGTGGTCATCAGGGTGAGGTCAAAGGCAAAGGGAAGCAAGTGGAAAGTCTCCATTTCCCTCTGGTACCTTGCGCATTATCTTGCGCCCATAGAAGAGCATCTTGTCCCGTTTGCGGAATCGGTACTTGGGTGTTTCCTGAGCTGGAACCTCTAGAGAGAGCAGGGACACAAGGGATTAATGGTGCTGGGAGCCAGGATTCAGTGGGCTTCCTCTTGCAAGGGGCAGATCCTGCCCCACCCCAGCCTGCTGCTCCCTGCCCAAGCAGGAGACACAGAGGTCAAGAGATGAAGCACAGCAGCTTCATCTCCTCTCCTGGCCTAGGGCCCTGCCCACCCCACCCCACTCCAAGGACTCCAGGAGCTCCATGCCCTTCCCAGTCAATCCCAGGTCCCTCCTGCTGGGGACACTGAGTCACAGCAAACTAAAAGGCCTGGCCCCAGAGCAAGCAGCCAGGTACAGGGGGAGAACCCTGGCATACTGACTGCCAACCCCCACCCTAACCAATAAGCCCATGGACTGCCCAGGCAGGAGTTGATATCCCCCACCTCAACACTCACTGCAGAGGCTATCAAAAGCACCAGGCTGGGGTTGCCCCAGTGCTCAGGTGGCACTTACTCTTGAGACGCAGCCGGCGAACCAGTACAAGGAACAAGGTGGCAATAAGCAACACAGACAGGCTGACCCCAATCATGACCCCCAGCACCTACAGGGAGAGAGATGCTGAAGATGGGACCACAGCTGTTAGATAGGAGGACAGGGCAGAGCCGATAAAAAATGCCAGGAATCTGCCTATGGGCACTGCTCCCAGGCTGGGAGCAGGGACCTGCGCAGGCCATGCTCCCACAACACCAGGCAGAGGCTACACAGAGCAGGGCACCAGCTGCTCACCCAGTCCCACACTTGGTACCATCCCCCCAGCTCCTCCTCAGAGGGGCTGGAGTGGGCACAGCCCCAGACAGCTGGGAGAACCTCAAAACAAAATCCCCTCCCAGCCCCAGGGCCCAGCTGCACCCTGTGCATGACCTAGAGCCCCAGCACCAGCCTCTGGCACCACCAGCACTGGAGAGACACAGGGGCTAGGCACAGGGCCTCAGAGACAATTCCCTGGGAAGAGGGGGCCCAAAACCTCCAGGAAGAATTCAGACCAGGCTGCAACAGAAGGAAGATCAGTGCCCACCTGAAGCCCCCCCAGAACAGTCCCACCAGCCTTGCAGCTCTGCTCTGCTGGGAGAGGACAACCCTTGGACGACCCCCTGCCTGGCTCCATGCCCACAGTGAGAGGCTCCTGGGGCTCTGGCTGCCACATTGACCCCTGCTAGCTGCCCTGTCCCCACTCACCATGCTGGTCTGCAACTGGTCCTCCACAAGGTACCTGATGCTGGGCAGCACAGCTGTCAGGGCTGTGTCCTGTGGGGAAGAACAGGAGGCCTGAGCACCCCAGGCAGGGCTGGCACTGCCTACAGGGCCTGTAGCCCCCAGACTCTTCCACTCCAAGCCTCCCATTACCTGCCACCCTTCCCAGGGTGTTCCCTCCCCAATCTTGCTGGGCTGCCATGCAGCACAAGGAGGGACTGCTACCCCCTGCTGGTACACAGACCCCCTGGACTCCTCCAGCAGTGTTCGACCCAGCCACTGTCTGGATCAGACACGGGCACAGCCAGCCGCTGCTTGAGCAGAGGAGGGGTGTCTCCTGACCAGGAAGCCTCAGAAGCATTGGGTATTGGCTGCAGTTCAGCTGGGGGTTGCAACTAGGCTGTGCCTCTGCGCCTGCTGCAACTTGAACCCAGAGGCTCCTGGCTAGAGGGTCTTGCCCCTTTGCTCAGGGCCAGACCAATGCCATCTTTGGGGCCAGGAAAGAATTTTACAGCCTGCTCAGACTGGTATGGACTGGGGGAGCAGGGGTTGAGGGGTCATCTTCTATAGCAAAGAGTGTAGCCTCTTCCTAGGATCTCCTGAGCATATATTAACAAGCCTCACAGTAGCAGAACATTGGCCACTGTTGTCTCCATTTTCCTTGTGGCAGGTCTGGATGCTGTGCTTTGTGGTTGTGCAGCAGTGCTGATTGTATAGTTTTAGTAGCAGATTATACTAGGATTTGCTTAGGATGAGGCTGGTCCTGCCTCAGGCAGGGAGATGGACTAGATGCAACCCCCACTGGTCCCTTCCAATCCTACTCCTCCAGAATCTCCTGGGCCCTTCTTGGAGGCCATGTGCAGCAAGAAGGGCCCTTCCAGGTCAGAGCACAGCCCCTGTTTTCATAGCCAACATCCCACCCCTCAGCAACAGAGGCAGACAGCCTGGGGGTTTAGCATGTAAACCCTTGCTTGCTTGAGGGGCCATGAATGAAGGCTGTGCCAGAACACACCTGCTCCGATGGGCACAGATCTGCCTCCAGCATCCAGCCTGAACCTGCTCCTGGGCCATTCACCCCATAAATCCTGCGCAAGCACAGCCTCTGCACAGACACAGTAGCCTAGCCCTCTCACACCTTGCTGTGCACAGCTAGACAAGCCCAGTTTTGCTCCTTGAATCCAACACATTCTCCATTTCCCTGTCCACCCCCATGCCCCTTCTCCATCCCTGTACCAGTTTGGCAACTCACTGGAGACATGCAAAATGACACTGACACACCTCTAGAAGCACCTTCCTCAACATGCCCTGGAGTTGCATTGGTCAGGTGGAGCCTGCCTGCTACCCCTGTGGTTTGCTCCTCCCCTACATGTTCCACTGCTGAGCTCCCAGAGGCTCCCCCCCACCTCCCCCAAAAGCACAGCTGCACTCCTGGAACCACTGGATTTCACCCCATTCCTTCTACATTGGTCCAAGGTTACTCAGCCCTGCTTGTGGGATATTCAGATGCTATTCCTAACCATGCCTCAGGTGCTGTATTGCACTAGCACACAAGCTGCTTGAGCCAAGACACTGGGCTCCCAGACTGACCCTCAAAGAGCTTCAGCACCACACGCCCCTGCCCATCAGCTAGTGCCAGACCCACCTGATGTCTCTCCTACTGCCCCCACCAGATCTGGCCACCTCCCCCAGGGCTCTGCCCTGACAGCCAGAGACAGGAAGCAGGAAAGGTTGCTGTCCGAGAATTGGGGAGAGCTGGGTACCATCTCTGCTGAACCTGCTGCCTTCCACTCATTCCTTGCAATAGCTTTCTACACAGGGTCTGCTCTAGACCTCACAATACTGAGGCCCAATGAGTAGCCCTGTAGTTACCAGGTTGCTTTTCCCTCCAAGACAGGATGTTCACCAGCCTATTGGGAGTACCTCCTCTGGGCTCTTTCAAAAGGCAGGAGATGTGACCCCCAAGCTGAGTGCACTAAGCTCTATGTTTTTACTTGCCTTTGAGACTGGCGGTTCCCACACAAGCACCCCCACTCCCATGAATGCTGCACCCCTCCAGCCACCCATGCTGCCCCCACAGCAGTCAGACAGGGTATCAACATTTGGGGTCAGGGCCACACTTGGACAAGTGTCACCACTCCCCGCCTCTCCTAGAGACCCCGCCTCTTCATTCTCCATTTGTCAGTGGCAGCACAGCTTTTTCTGCTGAATGTTTGAATGTCCTGGCAGCCCTCACATGATGCCCCTGCTCTGCCAGCCTATCCTGGCAGGTTGCGTGGGGTCCAGCATAGGTGAAATCAGGCAACCAGCTCGCCCTAGTGATTGCAGGATCACAAACAAGGTACCCCCTGCCCTCGCCAGCAGTACCTACCTCCTGCTCCTCCTGGGGCTCCGATCCACTCTGCCCCATGTCTGCTGCCAACCCCACTGGCAGTCCCAGCCCATAGAGAAGCCTGTGAACAAGCAGAGATGGTCACAGCAGCCACAAGGGAACCCCAGAACAGCTCCTAGACCCACAACATCAAGGAGCAACCTCTGCTCCACCCCCTCCCCCAGTGCCATCCCAAGGCACCGACTGTCTCTTTCCAATCCCAGACCCCAGCAGGTCCAGGCCTGGGCCTCACCTACCAGCCAGCCTGTCCTGGTGGGACCTGGGGCAAACTCCACTGCCTCTTGCCCACTGCTCCCTAAGTACAGACCACAGATGCCTGCTGCTCAGGCCACAATCACTGTGACCTCAACCTCCAGCCTGTGCACAGACCAGGAAAGAGCAACCCTGGCAGGCACAGAAGGGAAGGCTGTAGACAGACAGACTGACAGCACAGGACTCATCCCTTCCACCAAGGAGGCAGGCACTAATTTCCCCCTGGTAAGTTCCTACTGCACAGCCTCCCTCTGGCTGCTGGTGTTCAAGGCTGCCATGTCCACACACCCTTGGGCATCAGGCCAGCCCTGCCAAGCACCCACAACCAGCCTCATGGACCATAGCAAGCACCTGACACACTGAGCTGATGTGCCAATGCTTTGCCCAGGCATGCAGCAAGGCCAGACAGAGCCAGGAGAGTGCCATGTCCTGCCCACACCAGGAGGCCAGGGGCCAAGCTACAAGGCAGGGCAGGAGCAGCTCTGATGCGCTACCAGAATAATGGGGTTCCAGGCCCTGAATGCAGGGCACAGGCACCCAGCTGGCATGCCCCCTGTACGTACCCCAGTGGCTGGAATCTAGCCGCCCCCAGCATCTCCACCAAGGCCAAAGCGTCAGGAAGAGGAAGCAGCTACCAGCATCAATGATTGTTGGATGCCAAAAGCACTGCACACCCCAGGCAGGACAGGTCCAGGCCAAGAGCAAGCAGCTAAAACCCTGGTGCTCCCCAGAACTGCAGTGCTTGCTTCACCTTGTACCAGAGGGTTTTATGCCTGCGAAGGGGGAGCTATCCCCACCCCCACCACATCCCACTGGATTATGCAACCCAGCTCAGCCCAGAGTACTTCCTCTTGGGCCTCAAGAAGGGGAAGTTGAGCAGAGCTGCAACCTGGCTGCAGGCACTGTCAGCTCTGCGCAGGGTGATGATACACCGCTCACACTTCTTGCCTGCTTTGTCAAGGCAGCACCTGTGTCCCAAGGTGCTCAACTCTGAAAAGGCAGTGCCAACAGCAGAGCAGGGATCTCTAGAGCTTGTGGCTGGGCTCAGGTCCTCCTGTTCAGCACAGTGTTAGCCCTGCTCCTAATAGATAGCTCCAAAGTCTCCTGTAGCTCCAGCCCCACTCCCCATGGGGCACTACATAGCTCTGCCCTCAGTACACAGCTGGGAAGCAGCCCACACTACCCAGCCCCACTTGGACCAAGGATTCCTGCCCACCAGGTCCCCCGAAACTGCAAGGAGTTTTCAGGATGCCATTCCTACCGAGCTGGTGAGACAGGTGACCTCTGTTCCTGGAGCCACAGGCAGGTGCAGCTGAGCTGTGGCACACAGAATAGGAGAAGGCTGTTGGACAAACCCACCTGGTCAAGTACCCTAGGTTGCTCAGAATGATCAGCTGGCCCCCACCAGTACTCTCTGCTCCTCCAGGCTGCCAGCCCTCACCCCAGCAGTGCACCGCTGCTCTGCCCTTTCAACTGGCTTCCCTCTAGGCAGATGGCATGGAAGCGGTCACAAGAACTGAGAGAAGAGCCCTGGTGCCTCCATTAGCAGGTGGGCAGGTGGGAACCTGCAGGCTTGCAGGCCTGCTCCAAGCCCAGGGGCTGGGTGAATGAACAGCCATGTGATCCATCCTGATGGGACAAAGGGCCCTGAATACACAGGGCACAGCCTAGTGCTGACAGAGCAGAAGTCAGGATGGCACAATAGCTTTCTGCCCTGGATCCAGCTCCTGCATTGGGACCCACAGAGCAACAAGGGGAGGGGGACTCTAATCAGTCTGTTCCAATTACACCCCAAGAAAGAAGTGCCACCCCCAGCTGGGAATAAGGCAGAGACAGGACCCAGCCTTCTGACACCACTGGGGCTTTCCAAGGAGGTGTTCCCAGGGGAGCTCCATCCCAGCAGGAAGCTGCACTCAGAGACACAGAAGTCAGAGATGCTCCCAAGATCCCCCAACTCCAGGAGCTGGGGCTATCAGGAGTCAGGTCCCTCAGCTGCATCCAGAGCAGCAAGTCTGTTCTCAGGTGTCCAGGCAAATCCTGCCCAGAAGATTCCCTGTCAGGAGTAAGGGCACAGGGGGCACAGCCCACACCTCAGCCCTGGGATAAGCACTGTGCAGGCTCATACCTTCAGCAGCAGGTTCAGATCCAAACCAATGTCCTTGGGAGACCCCAAGGGCCAAGGGCTTGGGACCTAGAAGAGCACTCTTCTAGCACAAGACCTGCTCCACCACACATTGCACTTGGTCTGACCCACTGCCCCCCAGTGAGTTGGCACCAGCTCCTCCAAGGACATTGCAAACCCTGTAGGGAGCAAAGCTGGGGCCACTGCCCAGCCCACAACAGTGCTACGGGCAGCACCCACAACAGCCTTGGGCTGACAAGACACTGGGATGCGGAGAGGTAGGGAGGAAAGCTGCTTCTCTCTAGGCCCGGTACAAGGCGACTGTGGACACTTGGAGTTCCTGTGCCAGGAGCAGGCTGGACAAGCACCTGAGGTCTGAAAGTGAACGTCATCCTGAGACAGACCCAGGCAGGACTAGCTCAGGGGCTCCCGTGTTACCTGTGAACCCCAAACATCTGCTACCCCCGCCACAGGATGTCCGTCACAGAGACGGCAGCCAGAAAGACAGGACCAGCATCCATCATTGCCTGGAGGAAGCAGGAGCCAGCCGCAGACAGAGAACAGAAAGCAAGAGGCCCCACCAGCCCTCCAGCTGAACCCAGGTCGGGCCCAGCCCAGCTGGCCCTCAGCAGAACAGGCAGCAGGCTTTGGGGTTGGGGGAAGTGGCACGCCCCCTTGGGAGCTGGCATCACCAATGGCGCTAGATCAGATGCCAGCACTTGAGCTTCAGGCAGAGGCAGCAGCAGTTATGTCATCAGCAAAGACCAGGAGCTCTTGCCAGGCAGGGCTGACACTGCTAAACGCAGGCAGGCTGAGGCCAGGCCACCACACCCAAGCGCTCATGATGCTCTGGGCCAAGGGCTCCTAGCTTGGCATGGCAGCTGCCCTTCCCCTGCAGCAGGGCTGGCAGGGCTCCAGCGCTGAGCTCAGCACTGCCAGGCTCCACCCCTCACGGCCCTCCGCAGCAGGGACCATGCAGCCCTCGCCCGCCAGCCCCTGGCGACGAAGCAATGCACAGCAGCGATCTCAAGCCAAGCAACACAGCCAGGGCGCGGGGCCGGGAGGCTGCTACCCGCGCAGTCCAGTAGCCCCGTGGCTGTATCAATGCCTCTGCAGCCCAGCCCGTCCCGCACGTGCCAGCCTGGGCCCCGCTGCTCAGCTCTCCGCGCCGCGCTCGGCCCCCCACCCCCGGACCGGGCGGCGCCTGCAGCCCCCTGGCAAGGCACAGCTGCTGCGCGCGGGCTTCGCTGGCACCTGCCGCCCGGCCCAGAGGATGCAGGGAGCGGGCACCAGGGCCCCTGCCTGCCGCACTGACCCGAGGCCCGGGGGCCGCGGGAGCAGGGGCCGCCCCCCTGCAGCCTGGGTGCCCAGCTCCCGCTCCCGCCCGTCAGGGCCAGACTACACCGCCCCGCCCCGCCCCGCCCCAGGCACTGGGGATGGAGCGGGTCGGGCCCTGCCCCGCGGGCTCCCGCCGCAGCAGGCCGGGGCGGGCAGGGGGAACCGAGCCCCGCCCCGCCCCGCCCCGCCCGCACTCACCGCGGCGCCGCCCGGCTCAGTCCGGCCGCCAGGGCAGGTACGGACGCGACCGTAGCAGCTGGGTCATGGTCCCTTTAAGCCCTGCCCCCGCCCCTCCGGCTCCGCCCCGCTCCTGGCGGCCCAGCCCGGTCGCGTCACCCGGAGCGCGACGGAAAGCCGCGGCCATCTTGGGAGGGTCCAAGGCGACGGGCGAAAGCAAGGAGAGTAGCACAGGGGCAGCGCCACGCGACACTGCGCGATGACATCATGAAATCGCGACAGCTTGTGCTCGGCGCCATGCTGGGGGAGGGGCAGTGGAGGCAGCCCCTCCCCCAGCAGGGCGTGGTCTCCGCGCGTGCTGGCGGACAGGGTGGTCCTAGCCGTGCCCCATCTCGTGCCAGGGACCGGGCTCAGGCAGCCAAGGGACACGCCCTGACCCTTTGTGGGAACCCTGGGCCTGGACCGCCAAGCCCTTGGACCCCCGGGCCAGGGCCTGTTCTCGCGTCGCACTCCACATGCCGTCTTCGCACCCGCCAGAGGCACCCTGGGGTGGCCTCCCTCCCCACCGGTCTAACTAGTAGGATCACCCTCTGCCCAGCACGTGGGGCAGACGGGATGGTTTCTCCGGGCGTCACATGTACCTGGAGGGCCCAATCGGGTCCTCCCGCGCCCATCTGGCTGAGGGTGGGGTAGCCCAGCTATACCCCACCCCCTGGAGGGGGAAGGGGGTTAATGCAGTCCGGGTCCAGCTGCTGCAAGGGGAGCAGTTTCCCGTCCTCAATGTGCTTTTAGGAATTTGGGGGGGAACGTGACCATATTAACTGCCCCCACTCCGCTACTGCAAGATTTCCCAATCCCTGCCATGGCTCCATGGGCTAAAACTGGCTGGCCAGCTGGAGGTTGAGCACCCCTAGTCTAAACTCTTCATTTCACGTGTCAACAGCCCTCTTTTGGCTGTGGTTATGCCGCCAGCCTTACTCCTGCAATTCTGCCTGTAGCTGCTCGTGGCCCCGTAGCTCCTGTTTCACATCCCTGCAGTGTTTTTGACTCATCCCAATGCAATGGTATTTTTGTTTCAGTCTTAAACTGAATCATCCAGCCTTAGGCCCCTAGCAAATCAGTAAAGCTTCTAGTTTCCTTGTACCTGGAGAAAAATAGACACTGTGTTACATGTGACGATGCACCTCACCCTCTGCATGTCTTTTCAAAATCTTACATCTGCCCATGCCCCTGCCTCCACCTCACTCATGCCAGCCAGACCTGGGGAGAGCAAGAGGAGGGCGCAGACCAAACCATCTCTACACTGAAGCCAAAGCACTGGCAGTATTGTACCCCACCTTGCCCCATGCCACAGCCCAGAGACTCCACCAGCTCTCCAGGAAAGCAGGACATATTTACTGGTTCTAGTTACCATCCACATATTAAAAAGACATCAGTATTACACACATAGGCCACACAGTATTAGTGTTACCCCACCCAGAGGGGCTGTGCAGCAGTCCAGTCTTGACAGGGAGCCACAGGTGATGGCAGCAGGAGGCACCACACGGCATGTAAAGTAGCAGGGAGGTGGGGCTTGTGTGGCATCAACAGGTGCCAGAGCCTGGGAGTCATTGCCACGCTGCGGGGGAGCTTGCTTCTGCTGTCTAGTCCAGGCCCCCACAGAGGCAGGTGGTTGTAAAGTGAGAGGCAATAGGCACCAAAGAGCTGACGGAAGCAACCATGCTGGACGTGTTGTGATGGGTTCAGTCCCGTTCAAGTCTGACTCACTCTGGTACAGCCTTCCCCACCTCTGAGCAGGGGCTGCTGTGAGGAGGGGTCTCTCTGTCCCACTGCTGGTTGAGCTTTTTTGGACGGATGCTTCCAGCCTTTCCTCCACTAACTGAAAGCCAGGCTGCATTAAAGGGAATGTTTCCAGTGCTGTGAGACTTGCATGGATGATGCCCCAGGATGATGCCTCACTGCCAGGCCCAGTGGGACAGAGGCAGGGAAGGTGAGAGCAGGGACGACCAACAGACACTGTGTGCAAGCCCTCGCTGTTAGCCTGGTGTGGCCCTGCCAGAGAAGAGCTGAGTGCAGCCATGCTTGGGACAGCAACCATGGGCAGTGCTGGGGGGCCCATGGGGCTGGCACAGGGACATCACTGTGGCAGTCCTGGGCACGTGGTGGGGAGATTCTGGGTCTCTCACAAAGTCGGGACTGCTGAGCAAAGTGCAGAGCAGCAGCCAAGCCGTGATTTGGCTGCAGAGAGGGAGTTTGGCATGGGAGTCCTGCTGTCAGAGGGCAGAGCACCCCTGGAGCTACAAGGGGCCCTGAAGCAAGGGATAGAGATGCCCTCCCCAGCTTGGCAAAGACAGAGGGCAGGCAAAGCTGCTCCCGGAGGTGAGGGGACGGAGAGAAGGGAACACTATGCAACAATGCAGAGCTGTTCCTGCTCCCCAGAGGGAACAGCTGCTTGTTACAAAACATGCCCTTGACTTGTCCTGCCTGGCACCTGGAAGATGCTCCAGAGCAAAGTAAACAGCCCTAGTGCCAGGGTCCCCACCCCCACCGCAAGTAAACAGTCCCAGCCCCCACCACCTGGCCTTGTGCACCCTGGGCATGACCCAGCCATAGGCCCCTCCTTCAGTGAAGAGTAGCGCTGCAAGGGGGATTTTGGTTTAAGGCAGTGATTGTCAGCCAGGGAACCCTGAGAACCTTTCAAGGGTGGTGCAGGCTGCCACGCAGTGTGAGCACCATTACATGTTAAGATAAACCCAGGGATCTCAAGGAGGAATCTGGAGCATTAAAAACCTTCTAGCTTGCTGTGCCTGTCTGAGTTGCTTGCCACAAAATTGCTCTAGTGTTTTTCTGTAGGTAAAAAAATGAAGTACAAACTAAAGAGTTGGCATTTTCCAAGTGGGCCTTGAGGCTATGAATGGCGCTGGGGGGGGGGGGGGGCACAACAGCAGCGGGAGCACAGTGGCGGTAAGCGTGGAGCTCCCACAGACATCACCGGCACTGTTGTGGGGGGAGGGGTGGCATGCACCAACCAGGGCCAGCGGCAATCAGCAGTGTCAGCAGCATGGTGGTGAGAGGCAAACACCCACAGGCACCACCACCACTGTCAGCAGTGCTGTTTTGTAGGAGGTGCACTGCCACACTCAGGGGGTACATGTGCACCCATGTGCCCCCTACACGTTGCCCCTGCTTGAGGCTAAGGAAGGGTGATTCAAGTCTGAAAAGGTTGAGAACCACCAGTTTAACCTCCTCTCCCATCAACCACCAGCAGTTGAGAGTCCTGCCCTACTTCAGTCATGCCCCACCACTGAGATTCATAGATGCTACGGTCGGAAGAAACCTCAACAGATCGTCAAGTCCTCTTTCCTGTCTGGGTAGGAAAGAGAGCTGGGCCAGATGCCCCAGCTAGGTGCCTATCCAGCCTTCCCTTAAAGACCCCCAAGTTGGGAAAAAGCACCACCTCCCTTGGGAGCCCAGTCCAAATTTTGGCCACCCTTACTGTGAATGAGTTTTTCCTGATATCTAGCCCAAATCTGCTCTATCACTTTGTGACCCATTGCTCCTTGTGTGACTCTACTTGCCACAGGGGCAATGTGTAGGGTAGGTGCACATGCACCCCCTACAAAAAGGCACCTCCCCATGCCTGCAGTGTGAGGCTGTGGCAGCCAGGCCTGAACTCACACCATCCAGCAAAGCTTCCAGGAAAGGGCAGAACTCTACAAGGTGTTGGCAAGCCCAGAGGAGCCCCATACCCCTACTATGGCAGAGGTGGCTAGAAGGGAAACTTGCTTGAGGCTGCAGTCCTTCCTGATGGAGTTGCCCACGCAGAGCACTGGGGATACTGCGTCCCACATTAGGGCAGGAGAAAGAAACTGCCTTGGGAACAGGAGCTGGAAGCCAGGGTACCCTCCCATCCCACCCCCAGGACACTACCTCCCTCCCTGCATCAGTGTACCAAGGTAGGAGGAGCCATCTCATCTGGCCCCCTACAACTAGTTCGATGCTGCTGAAGAACTGGGCCCCAGTCAACAAACCTCACTGCAGAGTTTGCGCCTTTCTAGTCTGAGTTTGTCCAGCCTTAAATGCCTGCCCCTGGGTCTGGTTTCAGCCAGGTGAGAGAAAGCTGGGAGTTGTTCTGGGAACCCCAATGCAGAGAAGAGGCAGCCACAAGGGAGAGGGAAGGCCTGTAGTGGTGATCCGGTGAGAGGAGCGGGGGGACGCTGCCACCAGACATGGTGGGAATGAGGATGGGGGAAGCAGAGGGCAACCAAGACTGCATCCTAGGGCAGGGAAATGGGGCAATGCTAAAGAAGAAAACAGGGTCCTGCAGCTGTGCAACCCAGGGGAGCCAGCCCCTGATGGGATCTCAACAGACCCACAGGGAGGGGAGCAGGGACCCCCAAAACTGGACAAGTGTGGGCTTTGCCACTGCCAGTGCCCCTTTCCAAGCATACCCTTCCAGAGCCAGTCTGGGAGTATGCCTAGAACTGTGGCTGGTCACAGCAGCAATCTCTAAACTCACCTGATTCAAGAAACATTAAAGTGCCAAGGTGCCCAAGAGGGGACAGAAGGGGTGGGGGACAGAGTCTGAAAGCGGGACTTTGTGGCCAGGCTGCACCTGGAGCACAGGACCAAGGACTTTAGAAGCCTTCCCTGCTTGTCTGTTCAGGGGCAGGGATCACCTGGGAGCCAGAGATCCCCTGGGGGCTCTGGATGTGGTGGCAGAAGCCTCGAGCAGACACGACCCACTGGATCCAACTGAACAGGCATCTGCCAACCCCTTGCAAGACCCTGCAGCTACCAGGGGAAGTGTGCTTCAACCCTGCCATACATCAAGGTCCCAGCAGAAGCAAGGAAAAGCAGTGGGGCTTTTTAAGGCCTCTGAGGCTTTTCAAACCCCCAAGGCAGCAGAAGGGACTGAGCCAGGCCCTCACTCTATGCAGGACCTGCTCAGGCAAACCATACCTGGAATAAGCTTCAACATGAACCGAGCACATCCAAATGCAGGGGACGACACTGCTCAGTATCCCAGGCAGTGCCAGCACAGCCACAGGGACGAGAATCGAGATGTGAGGTGAGGGCATATTTATACCCAGCATCAGTGTTGATTTTGTAAAGGATCACTTCAAGAGGCTAGACACCTTCAAGTTAGCTGGCCCAGACATATTACACCCTAGAGTACTCAAGGAGTTGACAGGTGTCATACCCCAACCATTGGCAAAAATATTCGAAAATTCATGGCCCTCAGGTGAAGTGCCTGAAGACTGGAAGAAGGCTAATGTGGTACCCATCTTCAAGAAAGGGCAGAAAGTTGATCCCAGGAATTACAGGCCAATCAGCTTGACCTCAATCCCTGGTAAGATTCCGGAGAAAATTGTCAAGGAGACCCTTCTGGATAAGCTGACTGAAAGCAACATCCTGAGGGACAGCCAGCACAGGTTTGTCATGGGTAGGTCTTGCCTGACCAATCTCATCTCCTTCTATGACCAGGTGACATATCATCCGGACAAGGGAGAAGAGATTGACATCATATATCTGGACTTTAAAAAAGCTTTTGATCTCATGTTCCATGACCTCCTCATGGAAAAATTAATCGTGGCCTTGGCTTCACCACAGTCCAATGGCTGGGTAATTGGCTCCAAGGTCGGACCTAGAAAGTAGTGGTCGATGGTAGCGAATCATCATGGTGCTCCGTGACCAGTGGCATTCCCCAAGGCTCTGTCCTTGGACTGGTTCTCTTTAATATCTTTATCAACAATGTGGACATTGGTGTCAGCAGCACACTGGCTATGTTCGCTGATGACACTAAACTTTGGGGCATAGTGTCCACACCAAAGGGCAGGCTAGTGATCCAGGCTGGCCTGGATAAACTTAGTAAGTGGGCAGATACAAAGTTGATGATATTCAATATAGATAAATGTAAGGTACTCCACCTTGGGAGAAAAAACAAGCAGCATGTTTATAGGTTTAGCAGTGCTACGCTTTTCAGCTGTGGTGCTAGCAAAGACTTGGGGGTCATGGTTGACCACAAGATGAACATAAGCCACCAATGCGATGTCACAGCTAGCAAAGCAAATAATACTTTGGCTTGCGTCCACAGATGCTTCTCAAGTAAATGTCATCCTCCTACTGTACTCAGCCTCGGTGAGGCCACAGCTGGAGTACTGTATCCAATTCTGGGCTCCACAGTTCAAGAAGGATGTTGAGAAGCTTGAGAGAGTCCAGAAGAGAACCACATGCATGATCAAAGAACAAGAGAATAGGCCTTATGAAGAGAGGCTGAGAGCCATGGGGCTCTTCAGCCTGGAAAAGTGCAGGCTCAGGGGGCACCTGGTGGCTGCTTATAAGTATATAAGAAGTGTACATCAGGATCTGGGAGAACACCTGTTTGCCAGAGTGCCCCAAGTAAAAACAAGGACCAATGGTCATAAACTCCTCCAAGACCATTTTAGGCTGGACATAAGGAAAAATTTCTTTACTGTCTGAGCCCCCAAGACCTGGAATAGACTCTCTCCAAAGGTGGTGCAGGCACCTACTCTGGACTCATTCAAGAAGCATTTGGATGCTTATCTCGCTGGGATCCTTTGACCCCAGCTGACTTCCTGCCCCTGCAGCAGGGGGCTGGACTTGATGATCTTCAAGATCCCTTCCAGCCCTAACATCTATGAAATCTATGTGAGGAGAAGCCAGCGACAGCATGAAGGGGACATGCCCATAACACAACTGCTGAGATGGTCCCAGGTTCTTCCAGGAGAATCGGTCAGATGAGGGGAGCAGCAGTGTTCCCCCAGCCCCTCCAGAGATGCAGTGACCTCTGGACCTGAAGGAATCTCCTGATACCACAGGGCAGGGCGAGGCTCCTCCCTCTCTGGACCAGAAGGAACAAGGGCAGGAGAGGGGAGAGGAGGGCAAGCAACGGAGGAGCAGGCTCAGTTGCTGCCCCACGGCCCCCACAGAGCAGGGACAGGGGAGCTGCATGTCCTGTAGGTACTGCTAAGGCAAGAAGTCTCTGAGCACAGGAGTTATGGGGCACCCAAAGTGGGATATGGGCATGGCCAAGCACCCAGTGACCCACTCTCAGCAGGCCCCTGGCTCAAGGGGGGGCTTTCTCACAGCAGTGATAGGTGGGGATGGATGCTGTTTCCAGTGCTGGGGACACACTAGCCTCCCTGCCAAGCTCTGTCCCCAACTGGCCTGAGTGGGGCCCTCAGCCTCTCCCCTCCATTCTGCCCCAAGGACCATGCAGCCTGGTGAGAACCAGTGTCACGCAGAACTAGCGGGTGCTCCAAAGCCATAGCAGCTCCCACTGCAGGGCCCATAGGTCCAGGGTTCACTCTGCAGAAAGAGGCTGGCCTCGCCTCTGTAAGGGGCACACACCACTCAGGGTCAGCCTAGCCCACTCTTGCCATGGGTCACTGGCATCCAGCAGGAGGAATGGCTATCGGGCATGGGGAGAGGGGCCTGGGTGGCAGCGGGGCAGCTCCATCCCCAGACCAGGCCGTCCAGACAGGCCCCTACACTGGCACAGGTCCCCAGCAGTGCAGCTCCATGGGGTGCGCGAGTCTTCCACGGCAGCAAGGCTCAGTTCACCAGCAGTGCATTCTCTTGCAGTGGGGCCCTGCAGAGGGGTAAGGGAAACCATGAGCTCCCCCCAACCATGGAAACACCCCTCACTCCAATGCCCATGGGCACATCACTGGCAGAGCAGGAATCAGGACTAGCTTTTCTGCAGGCACCACATCCCTGGGCACTGGTGGTTAGTTTATCCCCGCATCTGGGGCTCACTCTTACCCAAACTCCTGTGCTGGGGGACCTCTTCTCCCTCCCCACATTAGCCTGCACTCCCTAGGGGCCACCAGTGACATGCTGTCTCCTCTGGGATGAGGCTCCTGCCTGTAATTTAAGACACAGCTCCAGATAGCAGAGGAAATGCACCTGTTTAGAGTCCACTGTCCTCTCTGCTGCCCTGCCCCTCTGCATCCTGGCCCTGGGCTTCCCCTATGCTCTGCCAGTGGTTCTCTGTCCCAATCCATAGCCCCGATATTCCCTGAGACAGTGACTTTGCAGCCTGTGTCCCCTTGAAAGCAGGAGCAGACTCAGCTACAGCCTCCAACTGCAACCCTGCCCACCTGCACCCAGAGCCGAGAGGTCCAGGTCACACCAGCCCAGCACACGTACCCCTCACAGCAGCAGAAGACAGAGCAGGAAGAGGCGCTCTCTCGGCGGAACTTGCCAGACTTGGGGCTGTCCTTGCACTCGGCAATGTAGGCGTGGAGCTGTGTGACAGGCATGCTGCCCTCACACTGGTGCTGCAGGGACAAGACAGAGAGGGCCTTAGCAGTGGTAGGATTTGAATTCAGGCCCTGATGAGACTGGCGCCTCCAGCCAGGGCCTCTGCTCACCAACACCTGCATCTAGGGCATTGATGGCTTGACTTCCTGCCTGCCAGACACATGCCCTGGGCCTGGCCTGACACAGACCCGTGACCTGGAATGAGGGGGGCTCCCAGGGTCACTGGGAGTGCAACCTCCAGCCAGAACACGAGTTGGCACCTGATGCAGGGAGTGCTGGAACCTCAGCTCTGCCCTCATGGGCCGAGGAAATTCGGGTAGGGAGCCAGGAATCAAGCCCAATCCCTCTCCCAGGGAGCAGACGATTGTCTCTAAACCACCTCCTGGGGGGACACACACTAGGCTCATCTGGTGCCCACTAGCGCCAGGGCGGCTTACAACAGGCCTGCCTGCTGCTGTGACTAACCAGAGGGGTAGCCCACAGGGACCGCAGCCCCAGCATGCCTTGCTCCACCCCCAGATGGAGGCATCTCTCTTCCCTATGGTCCCAGGTGGCTCTGAGCAGCTTGGCTGGGCCCCACGGCCACCAGACTCCATCCTCAGTCCCTCCCATGCTGTGCTCCACTCCCAGCCTGACCTTGATGGTCTCATAAGAACCGGTGATGAGAGCGATGAAGAGGCTGAGCACCATGTAGATGAAGAGGCTGATGAACGTGTACAGGTAGAGCTGACTGAACAGCCACACCAGATAGCTGTTCTGCTGCATCTCCGCAAAGGTCACAAACATGTCGTCCCCATTGATGAGGGAGAAGAGGCACTCAGACACCATGGAGAGGGAGCGGAACTGCACGGAGGTGTAGGGGGAAGTGACTGTCACCAGCTGGCTGTGTCTGGAGCACCTACAGTGCCTCTCCTAGGGGGCAAAGTTATGGTGCACACTCTACACTCCCACCTCTCTCAGCAGTACTGTACCTAGACTCCTGGCAGCCCCAAGCAAACTTTTAGTATTGGGCCCCCTTTGCCAGAAATAATTATATTAATAACCAGACAACAGAAAACAATTACCATTTTGGGACCCCCTTTCTGTCCGGACCCTGGGTGGCCTTCCAGTTTGCCTGTGCCTGTGTCTGGACCTGCCTCCCAGGTGCAGCAGGGCAGAACATGGCCTCAGCCCCAGTAGTAGAGTTGCTACCAGGCCCTGGGGATCTCATCACACTTCAGATCTCACCAGCTGCCCCCAAACCGCCTGCCTGGGAGCTGAGCAGACCCGAGCCCCAAAGTGCAGTTGCAGCAGCTTCAGCTGAGTACCCTGAGTCAGCACAGGAACAGGAGGAGACTGCTCCCTCGCAGCCACCACTCTGGGCAGAGGAAGTCACCTGGGCACCAGGGATGGGTGGCTGCTGTCTGTGCTCCGATTGAACCAGCAGCTTGGGGAGGAACCAGGACCAGCTGCCTCCTCTCTGAGATGAAAGGAACTGTGTACCCTGCAGTCCCAGGCTAGAGGAGCACCCCAAGGGAAAGGGGCATCTTAATATAAACCAGCATGAACACAGCAGTGTGGTGCAACCCCCAGTGCTTGGCCACAGCCCAAGGACCCTCATGACCCCCTCCCACATAGCAGAAGCCACAATGGCCAAAAATCACCCCCCGCTCCCAGTACCTTGACATGATAGGGTCCCAGCACGATCCAGCCACAGAAGCAGTAGCCCAAGTAGATGACAGCCACGCAGCAGCAGAAGCGGATGACGTTGGGCAAAGCCACGCGCAGTGTCACAATGAGGATCTGCCCAGGAGAGCCAATAGTGTCAGACTCAGCCAGGACATAATCCCAGCACCCCCAAGGAAACAGGGGCCAACTGGCACATGGAGAGGAAGGGAGCAAGCCAGTAGGGACTGGGTTGGGGCTCTGTGGGCAGCCATTGGATCCAGTCGTGGACAGAAGTGAGCTGGTGATACACCTGGGAGTCAAGATTGGCCAGCTCCCCAGACAACATGTGCAGGAGCCCCTGTCTTGAGCAGGAAGTGAATCCCTGCGGGGCCCTGACAGAGTGCCCTACTCCCACCCTCCTTTCCAGGGCAGACACCCTGGGCCCCTGGAGCAGGACCAGCAGTGGGAGTGGACAAAGCACTAAAACCAGCTAAGGAAATCACTCCAGCTGTTTGGTGGGAGACGGCAGGGCCTGGAAGAGCTGTGCACAGGGCAAGACAGGGGGCACTGGCTGGACTTCAGGGAGGATGAACCCAGGCCAGGTGCAGGACACAGCATAGGATAGCACAGGTCACACTGCAGGGCAGCAAACAGGGCAGTGTTTGCCTGGCATCCACCTTGCTGCCATGCCACGGGTGCAGGGCAGGGCATGGGGCTCTCTCCCACCTAGGCAGACCCTTGGTCACACTCACATTGTACTTCTGAAAAAAGGTGAGGTAGCGGATGACGCCAACCCAGACCAGCAGTGTGGAGGTGCCCAGGAGGATGCTGCAGATGTCATAGCTAGCCAGGTTCTGTGGACACAAGCACAGTGGGCTGCCACGAGGCCAAAGCAGACCTCCCACAGCTGCTCTACTCCTGATGGAGCCCACGCCCTGCACCTACACCCACAGTATCCAGCACCCACTGCAGCCTGGGGGGCCAGACATGACCCAACAAAACATGCTATGAAGGCAGAGGGGGTGGCTTCATGTGAGGCTCTGGCCTGGGGCACAGTGGAGCTGGGAGAAGCCCACACAATATGGGGCTACAGTGCCAAGGGCCTCATGCTGTGTATGAATGGGACCATCCAGCATCATGGCCTCACTCTTACCCTATGCACTCTAGCAGGCAAAAAGCCAGAGACAAGTATGAAAGACAGGTAAAGGGGACAGGAGACCCGCACCCACCCTGGCCTTGTGACAGCACAGACCTGAAACAGCGCTGGATAGGAAACTCAGCCAGTGCAGGGCTGGGGGTGCAACACCCCCATAGGGGAACCATCATCCCTTGCAGGGAGCACATATGTCCTGACCAGGCCCCAGCCCTCATAGTAGGGGGTCCCTGGCTCAGTGGAGAGAGAAGCTGCTCTGTCAGTGCCTGTGTCCTGTCCACCCAGCACAGCCCCACTGCTGATGCAAGAGGGAAGGAAAGGAGATGCTCATACCTTGGACTCAATCCTGATCTTCATGATGGTTCCTGACACAGTGAGGACATCGCTGACTACCAGCAGGATGTACCAGCCATTGAGGAACTCCATACGATCTGACAGGCTCACAACTTGGCCATAGCGCCGCTCAAAGAACCGGCCAAACTCCTGCCAGCGGAGAGGAGTCCGCATCACCATTGTGCAGCTCCCCCACCTTGTGTGGCTGCAGAGAGGGACCAGGGCTCTGTGGCATTACCACCATGCACAGAGTGGGACTGATGGGCTGCAGAAGGCTCTGTGGGGGCAGTCTGGGCCATGAGCCCTTGCCTCAGACAGCTCCACAGCCTGTCCCACTGCTCTGGGGGCTGAGTCCCACCTGGGTCCATACAGATTCCTGTCTACATTCCCCTCCATCCCATTCCTCAGGCTCAGGGCTCTTCCTGTCTCTTGTGGGGCTTGGCGGCCAACCTGTGATCCATGCTGGCCCCAGACATACAGACCTGCATCCCAGCACCAGGGCCCATGGCACCTGAGAGGGAGCGATGGACCTATAGCTGGCTGTTGCCATAGCCACTGCCATTGCCATGGCCACTGCCAGGAAAGATGGCACTGCTAGAGAACATGACCACAGGACACTAGCCTGAGACCTCCTCTACTGCGGCAGCCAGGGCTGCTGGAGCCAGGAAATGCATCTTCACAAGAGACCCAGACTCCTGGGGCTGTGGGAGAGAGAAGCAACTCCAGCGGTGGTGAGTCTCCCCTTTCCCCAGCACAGAGGTGGGGCATCTCCACTCTCATCCCTATCCTATGGAGAGGAGGCCAGAAGGGTCAGTGCAGTGCAGCAATCCCCAAGGGATATCCCCCCCGGCCTTCCCTTGCCTCCATTCAGAGCACTGTGGAACCTCAGGGCTTACTGTGGAGCATGGCCCTGGCATAGTAGGGCCCCTCATACTGCTATGCGTCAAGCACAGGACTCACACTCTGCAGTATCAGACCACGCACAATGGAGCGAGCACACAGCGCAAAGGACAGGGTGCAGATGATGACGACGACCACATCGAAGAGTAGTCGGAAGGTGTTGTCTCCTGCAAGAGTGTGAGCAGTGCCTCAGCCTGGGGCTGAGCACAGGGGAACGAGCCGTGGGCAGGGGCAGCAGGGCTGCAGGTCACCTCCTCCCTTCCCCACGCTCAGAGTGGAGGTCTGAGATCAGGGCAAGCAGTGGCCTAAGCCCACTGCATACAGCATTGCACCAGTGAATCTGTCAAAGGGCCGGGGTCGTCACTAACCAGGCAAACAAAATATGCCCTCAGAGACAGGTCCCATCACAAGAGGTATGAGGCCAGCGGAGGTCCCTACCCCCAATATCTGTCATACAGAGACCTCCCCTGCAGTAGGGGAGCAGCTGGAGGCTCAGCTCAGGGAGGAAGAAGCAGTGCTTGCTTGAGCAGTGGGGATCTGGGCAGCCATGGGATTTGGCTATAACGCCCCCATAGGAATGCAGCCCTGTGTGCCCACTCATCTGGCCACTGGCCCCTACCTCGGCCATAGACACTGGGGTCCTTGCACTCCTTGATATCGGCTTTGTTGTCCAGGCTGATCTTAACCCTGCCACTGTGTGCCTTGTTGTCGAATGTGATCTGGGGGAGGGAAGGAGACAGCTGTTACACAGCAAGGAGAGGCTGGACAGAGCTAGGTACCCTGGTGCCAGAGCTCTCCCCGTGCCTAGATGGCCCTGCCAGCCTTCCCCTCACAACAACCTACTCCCACAGCACCATGGCCTCCACACAGCCTGCAGGAACCACCCTACAAGCTCAGCAGGTGACCTGGGCTCTCCAGGAAGAGCGTTTAAATGTAAAGAAGTTAGTTTAAAACTAGCAAAGGTTCTTTTTCACCCATATGTAATTAAAGTGTGGAACTCATTGCCACCAGATGCAATGGAAGCTGACAGTTTAACCAGATTCACAAAAGGACGGGACACATTCTTGGAGGAAACGGGCATCCCAAGGAGCTACTGAGTACAGGTGTGAGGGACACGGCCTCTGAATCTGAACTTCCTAGGCCTTACATACTGGAGGCTGCAAGTGAGAGAGGAACAGTGGAAAAAGCCCCACTCAGACCTAGTTCACTCTCCTTTCCAACATCCGCTCTGTGCTGCCATGTGACACAGGAGACGGAGCAAGATGGACTTGGAGTCTCACCTAAGAAATGGCAGTTTTTATATTCTTGTTTTCCTCTCTTCAGAATGGAACATTCCTCCTGGAGATGCATGCAGTGGCCAGAAGCCCAGTGACACAAACTTCGCCTCCCCAATACCTCCAGCCATGGCTCAGCCACCCAGCACTGACCATGGCCCCCACGACAGCCCCAGGCCCCAGCCACACCTCTGCTGCACCCAACCCTGCCCTCTGCCCCAAGGCATGCAGGTGAATGAGGTCCATCAAGCATCAGCACTGAGCATTGTATGATGCAGCCTGATCTCAGCATGGGCTCAGGGGGTGCAGCCCCAAGGCCCAAGCTGGAGGTGCTCACAGTGATAGTAAAGGTGTAGCAGTCTGGGATCTCATTGTTGATGATGGTCTGAATGTTGATGGCCTTCAGCTTGAACTGGATGGTAACGTTGATGAGCCTGCAGAAGACAACACCCAGCACAGCACATCAGAGCAGCAGGCAGCTCCTGAGCAGATGAGGGTACTCCCAACTAGCACTCCCTTTCTTTCCCAATGCTTCTCACCAACATGGAGCCCCACAGCCATATGACAGACAGGCACTGGGCTTGTTTCACAACTGGGGAAACGGAGGCAACAGCAGAGCCAGATCCAGGACCCAGGAGTCTGGGCCTCAGTGCTCCAGCTCAGTCACCAGTACCTTTCCTTTCAGTGAAGCACCCCACCATGGCAGGTCCTGAACAGGGTGCATGCACTGCCTAAGGCCCCCTCCCCAACACTGCAGCTCCTCCTGGCCGAGGGGAGTATGTCCCCCAGCCTATGTTCCACCCAACCCATAAGGCTAGAGCGACGATCCTGTCCACCCACCTCAAGCCACCAGCAGCAAGGCCTGGAGGTCCCTGCACACACACCCTCGCCGTGGTGGCACATGGGGCTGCAGCCACAGATGGCCCCTCTGCCCACAGCCCCATCTCTCATGGAAGTGGACATATCCCAGATACTGGACAGCAGGGGGCAGATGTTTGTGTAACAGAAACACCATGCCATTACTAGTGGTGGCACCTGCTGCAGCTCTGGGACTCCCTGGGCAGGGGAGGGAACAGGAGAGGAGGGTGGTCTGGATAAGAACAAGAGCAGCCAGTTCTGTCTTCAAAGCCAGGCCCTCCTGCAAAACCAGGCTTCCTCCTGCTACCAACCCATCCTCCTCCACCCACTTATGGGGCTCCTCAATCCCACCCCCCTCTGGTCACACACACCCTCCCAAGGCTTCTGCCTTTGCCTGCCAGTGGAAGGAGTTGCATGGAGAATGAGAAGGCTTGGTTTCCTTTCCAGACCTGCTGCTGGCATATGAGAGGCCTCAGGCAAGCCTGCTCCCACCCCATGCCCCAGTTTCCCCTCCCCAGCGTGCCCTGGCAGGACCTGGTGTGGAGCTGTGGCATTTACTTGTGAAACTTGAGGGTGAAGTTCCTGTAGCTGTGGTCAGGCTCTGAGAGCAGTGGCTCTGGCTCTGGCTCCAGCTCAGTCTCCTCCGATTCCGGGGGCCAAGGGATTCTCTCCATGGGGTCTACGCCCTGGCAGTCTGCAGAGGAGGGGGCAATGCCCTCAGGGGAGCCTCATCAGCACCCCCAGCCTGGCTTTCCTTGCCCTCCCCCAACCTCCCAGCCTTCAGCAGCAGAGGAAGGAGCCCCTGGCCCTCAATGTCTGGCAGGGACAGCATGGCCCTCTCACCCCCTGGCTCCCAGGAAGGAACCAAAGGAACAGGCTGGGACAGTGACATGAGTCTCTTTCCAAAGCAGGGACAGAGCCAACCAAGCACAAGCTGCCCTGCAGACACTGGCAGGAGGCTATGACATAGCAGTGCCCCATGATGCCTCAGGCAGCCTAGCCAGGACAGGGAAGGTAAAGCCGCCTGAAGACAGCGCCGCTCTGCCCAGGGCTCTCCCACTCCCCATCCAACCTGCGGCAGTGCCCTAGGGATCAGGCTCTCCCATACCCAACCCTTCAGACAGTGGAGGCAGCACAGGGGAAATTTGGGTGAAAAACAGCAGCAGTACCAGGCTTGCAGGGACACCTGCCACTCCCTCAACTGAGACCTGCCTGCTGTCTCCCATCCAGCCCTGTGCAGGTGCGGGATGGGAGAGCATAGCCACGGGGCACATACCCGTGATGATCTTGGGGTCAATGCTGAAGGTGTCATTGGCCGGATCGATGTGCCCTTTGTGGTAGTACTGTTGACACAGCATGAGGGCTGACTGGTTCCTGATGTGGTCCCCGCGCACATAGGCATAGCGCCCAATCGTCTCATTGGGAAGGGACAGGTACTGCAGACGGAGAAGCTGTCAATGCCCTGCCAGGACCCACTGCTCTAGCCCCATGGCTCCCACTCCATCCTGTGCCTGTGGCCACTCACCTTCTCCACAGCGTAGAACATGTGCTCATACAGGTCCTGCTGTGTGTAGACAGCATAAGTGTCCTCTGCCCCATCCACATAGTCCTTCAGGAAGAGGTGCTTGAAGGCCATAGTGTTCTCCTCCTTGAAGGTCACCACCATCTGGTTGCTGAGGCCGAAAAGGATGAGCTGCAGGAAGGGAGAAGCCAAGCCCCACTGAGGACCTGGCAAAGCCTGCCACTGGCATTTGCCAGGGATGCATCAGCATAGCCTGCTCTATCCCACCCTGCTCATCTCTGTCTCCTTCCGGGGGGTGAAGGTGGGGGTCTGTGCTTGCAATGCCTGATAACAAAAGGAAACAGCCTTTGCGGCTGTCCCCCTCCAGGCAGAGACCCATCCTGGCATCTCCATGCTTGAAGCACACGGGCTTCCCCCACATGTACAGTGGCTGCTGCACGACCACACTGACCTTGGCATTGTTGTCCACCCCTGCCATGGGTTTCAGCAACCTGAGATTTGCCTCAGCACTGGGCACCAGAATGGGAAGGGTAGGGGAAGGGGAAGTGGAAGGTATCAGACAGCCATGGGGCATTGAGAGTTTCCACTGAGGGGACAGCTCCAGAGGAACCACAGGGGCCTCAGGGCTAGATCTGCAATGAGCCTCCATCATCCCCTGGAGCCTCTGGAAAGGAGGCAGCATTACTGTCACCATTGAGAACAGAAGACTAGATCCCCTCACCCTGGCCACAGCACCTGTTCCCTCCCTGCATGCAGGTGCATTCCCCTTCATGAGCAACAACAGGGCTTGAAAGGGAGCAGGGCCAAGGCACATTCATTGTTCTCTCAGACAAAATTGTCCTATTTCCCCCTGCCCAACTGTGGCCACTTTGACAGAAGCACAGGGATTGCCAGGCTGGCTTGGAGCCCAGGATCCAGCTGGGATCCTGCCCCACGTTTGAGGCTACAGCCCCTCTGCTGCCTTGTGGGAGGTTCTTGCTGCACTTCTCCCCACACCTTTTACTTTATACACCCTCCATATATAGCCCTGCCAAGTTCTGGACTTTCTGATCAACCTCCTCCTAGCTTCAGCCAAGCTCACCATGTATCAGACCAAGTGGAGATGCTGGCCAGGGGTGGGGAGTGGAAAAGGAAAGGAGGGGAAGTCGTGTGATTGTGCGGCTGTTTTCCTCACTCCCTCACGCACATCTCTATGCAGTTTCACTAGGGGCATCAGCAGGCTCGTTGGATACATTCAAGGGGCAGTGGGTGCTGGCCAGTCTTGCCTGCTTGCTGTCCCCCCAGATACCCTAGGTATTATCCTTTGCCACACACTCTTCTTCCTGTTATTCTCACGACTTGTCCTATGGAATTTGTTGTTATACATTTAGTGTGCACACACCTACCCCCAAGCCACTGAGGGGGACTCATAGGTCCTGGGACCACTGCCAATGTATAACCAATAGGCCTGTCATAGTGTCATAGTGTCTAGAGTCGGAAGGGACCTGGGCAGATCATCTAGTCCGACCCCCTGCCTTGGCAGGAAAGAGCACCGGGGTCAGATGA
>JAGPOW010002577.1:44834-57271 GCA_030014935.1 Caiman crocodilus | reverse complement strand
GACCCCCCCCCCAGGATCCAAGCACCCCCTGCAGGCCCCCCCATCCACTGTAGACCCCCCAAGATGGCCCCCCAACCCCATATAGACTTCCTCAGGACCAGGGTACCCCAGCTGAACCCCCACCCACCCTGTAGGCCCATCCAGGACCACAATATCTCCCCAAAGACTGCTCCCACTGAGATCAGGTTTCCCCCCCACCTCTGGCCTACCCAGCCCCAACCCTCCCAGCTCCCACCCATGTCAAGGCAGAATCCAGATGTCCCCTGGGCTCTGCGCAGAGTCATTAAGCTAGCAAAGATGCATAATGAATGCCATGGCATGCGTATGTATGTGTGAGTGTGTGTGGGGGGGGTGCTGATTCTGAGTCTAGTGTGGCTTTCCAGGGAGAATTTCGGGGGGGGGTTGCTAGTTAGCTTAATAAACCATCACCCACACCTCTGCTGGTGCCACCGCTCCCAACCCGCAGCTCCCTGCCCTCTGGCCCTGTGGGTACCCTTCACTCCTGACCCACAACCCCCTGCCTCCTTCAACACTCACCAGCCAGACCCCACTCCTCTCTCAAAGTTAAGAAGAACCCAGGAGAGGCAGGGGGCTGTGGGTCAGAAGTGAGGGGCACCAGCAGGGCTGGGGGGCCCTTCCCCCCACATCTTTTCTGTGTCTCAGCAGATTAAGCCTCCTAATCCCTAGTACACAAACATGCTGGGATTTTTAAGGACACAGATCTTGGCCCAGATAATCTCCACCCCCCCTCCTCCATGCCCCTTACTCCCAGCCCATAGCCTCCTGCCCCCCCTGGCCCTGACGGTGCCCCTTATTCCTGCCCCACAGCCCTCTGCCCCCACTGGACCTGCTAGTGCCCCTCACTCCCAACATGCAGCCCCCCCATTTGTGCTTTTTCATGCTGTGCACAACCCCCAACAGTGCCCCCCGACACACCACCCCCCCTCAGCCAACACCAATTTTTCCCCCTCACCCCTCTGGAGCTGCAGTCCTTACAACCCCACTCTGCCCCCCCAAAGCTGCGGTCTTCCCCCCAGTAGTACTCCCATACCCCCTAGATCTCTCTGGCTCCCCAAGCTCTGTTCTCCCCCCGCCAATAGTGCCAACCTCCCCTCACACCCCAGGTTTGTCCCCACACAGCTGTGCTCTTCCCCCACAACAGTGCCCTCCCCTTTCACTCTTACTTTTGCCTACTCCCCAAACTGTGGTCTTCTCCCAAACAGTGCCTCCATACCCCCTAGACCCCCCCAAGCCTTGACAGCTGTGCTTTTACCCCAACAGTGCCCCCAGTTCCCCCTTGCACCCCCACTTTGACACCCCCCTGATCTGTGTCTTCCTCCCTAATCATGCCCATAAGCCCCCCCCCCGCAGACAAATTGCCGATCCACCCCCCTGGGGTAGTACCTTGCACCCGAACACGAGCGAGAGGGTCCGGTTGCTGCAGACGACCTGGCACTGGCAGAGCACGGGGGCAAAACACCCCGGCTTCCGCGTGGGGGGGGCTCGGCCGGCCACCCCCATACCCAATGCCCTGGGGGCCCAGCCTGGCCCCAGCTACCCCTCCCCTCTGTTGCTCCAGCAAGGGAGGAGGGGGCAAGGGCAAGAGGAAGCCCCCCCCTCCATACCCCTTGTCCCAGGGACCCCAGCGCCCCCCTGGCTCATGGCCTCCTACGGCCCTGCCGGCCTGAGCCCTTTATCCGTCTCCTTCGTCCTTCCCCTGATCCCTCCTCTCCATCCCGCCGCTCCCCCCCTATCGCAGCCCCCCCTCGCCAGGCCCGGGCCTGGCCAGCAAAAGCGCTGAGCTGGGCATTGCCCAGATGTTGCCGTGGCAACAGGGCCTAGTGGTACCCAGGCCCCAGTGAAGCCTGACTGGCCACCAGAGGAGGTTGGAGGTGGGAGTTGCCCCCCTAGGGGGTGCTGGGGGGGACAGACTGATTGTTACTTCTCCAAGATATACAATATAAGAGCCAATAGGGCATTGGGGGAACTCTGGGGGTACTGCGGGATGGGAGCTGCCCCACTAGGGAGTGCTGGGAGGGCAGAGGGGTTGTTGCCCCTCCAGGGGGCAGTAGACCCCCATATAGGCCCCAATAGGGCATTGCTGCCCCTCCAGGGGCAGTAGGCCTCAAAATAGGCCCCAATAAGGCATTAGGGGTCCTCTAGCCTCTGTTAGGGGGTGGGAGTTGCCTCCTTATGGGGTGCTAGGGGGATTATTGCCCCTCCTGGGGGCAGTAGGCCCCAATATAGGCTTCAATAAGGCATTATTGCCACTCCAAGGAACAGTAGGCCCCAATATATGTGCCCCAATGAAGGTGCTGGGGGGTGGGAGTTGCCCCCTTAGGGGCTGCTGGGGGGATAGAGTGGTTGATACCCCTCCAAGGGGCAGTGGGCCCCAATACTGCATTGTTGCCCCTCCAGGGGCAGCAGGCCCCAATATATGCCTGAATTGGGTATTGGGGGTCGCCTAGAGGGTACTGGGGCATGGGAGGTGCCTCCGTAGGGGTTGCTGGGGGGATAGAGGAGTTCTTGCCCCTCCAGGCTTCAGTAAGGCCCAATTTAGGCCCTAATAGAACATTGTTGCCAAGAGGCAATGGGCCCCAATATAGGCCCCAGTAGGGCATTGGGGTCCTCTGGAGGCACTGTGGGATGGGAAATTCAGGCCTAGGTACTGGGATAGGCAGAGGGGTTGTTGCCCCTCCAGGAGGCAGTAGACACCCACATAAGCTCCAATAGAACATTGGGGATCCTCTAAGCAATGTTTGGGGGTAGGAGTTGCCCCCCTAGAGTTGCTGGGGGGACAGAGGGATTATTGCCCCTGCTGGGGGCAGTAGGCCACAACATATGCCTGAATGGGGCACCAAAGGTCCTCTAGAGGGTGTTGGGAGATGAGAGTTGCCCCCCTAGGGGGTGCTGGGGGGGACAGAGGGATTCTCACCCCTCCAGGGGGCAGTAGACCCCAATGTAGGGAAGAGGGGTAGCTTCTTTTAGTAGGGAGTTGCCCCCCTAAGGGGTGCTGGGGAGTCTTGCCCCTCTAGGGGGCAGCAGGTGCCAATATGGGCCTGATCCTGGAGTAAGGGGGGGGAGCATGGCCCCAATCCTAGGGGACCAACTGGGGCAGGGATCTTGTCCCCAGTACTGAAGGGGGAACCCACTGTTTCTACGGGCTTTGGCCTTGAAAAGGGCCCAATCCTGTGGTGTGTGGGGGGGTGCATTTATGTATCCCCCCCCGGGCGCTAGCAGCTGGTGCATCTTGGATTAAGAATTAAGGTGCAAGGGATGCAGTGGTTAATCTGAAGTCTCAGAGCCACGAGATTATAGGGGGCGAAGACCCATGGTGCCACCTCACCGTATCGTGCCCCCATCTGAATTCACTGCCGCCCCCACCCTGCCACTGGGGGACACCTCTATCCCAGAAGCCTCTGGGGCAGGCCAGGGTTTGAGGGTGGAGGGGGTGGCCCCAACTCTGAAGACCCCTCTCCTTTCACACATTCATAGATTTGGTGGTTAATTCTACCCCCCTCCCCTTCATCGTTCTGTTCTCCAAAGGGAAAATATATACCTGGCTATACACCGGAAGCTGGGGTGTTTATCCGTATAACGATATGGTGTATATATCAATATATCAATTAGATATAGGTATACGAAATTCCATATAGCCATGGTATAGATGCATTCAATATATACAGACATCCACATTATTTATAAATTGAGAGATAAATTTCATATAGATACAAATAGACACATATATAGAGGGAGAAAGAAAGAGAAATAAATATAGATATAATAGATATACAGTCACCTATGGATATAGATTAGATAGATTAAATATAGGTATAAGTAGATATAGACATAGACATAAACATGCTATACACTAGATATAAGTTTAGATATAGATAATTACATACAGATATAGATAGATATAGGTGATATAGATATGGATAAATATATATATAGGATATAGACATGGATATAGACTACGTAGATATAGATTAAATATATGTATTGGTGCATAAAGATTAAATACAAAAACAGACTGATATAGAAGATAGATATGGATAAATAGGTATATGGATATAGAAATGGATAGAGTAAACTATAGACTAGATATAGATAGATCAAATATATGTATAGCTATGGATCAACTAAATATAGATATAGCTATAGATTATAAGGATAAATATATATGAATAAAGACAAACATAGATAGAGATTAAATAGATATAGGTACAAAACAAATATAGGTATAGATCTGGATAGATTAAACAGATACAGGTAGATACAGATGATTTGGATAAATATATATGGATATAGATATATAGCTATATAGAGATATATATGGATGCATGTGTGTGTGTGTATAGACACATATGGATACAGACTGTGTGTGTGTGTGTGTGTGTAGGCTATATGTATGTGCATGTGCATATATGTGGATATAGATTATATGCATGTGTGCACACACGTGGAGATTTATATATAGAGAGAGAAAGAGAGTCTACACACACACACACACACACACACACACACACACACACACTGGAGATAGATATGTATTTTGTCTTCTTACTACACCTTAAGATATTCTAAATACGTATCAAATATTCTTAATTTATATACACAGCATCTTATTCCTGTGTATTAATTCTTAGTATCCTTAAAATATTCTAACTAGGCAAAACTCATCATGAATATGTTTTTAAGCACTCCATATGCATGGAACGGTCTTAATAAAATACGCACACATATTCTTACTTGTCCTAAGTTTAAATTGTCCTGGATCTAATTTAGCCCAGTGCTGACAAAGTCTCTTCCTTCACATTTGCAAAAGATGATTTCTTATTTACTGGATTGATACGCCATATTTCCCACCCAGAAAAGGGCTCAGGGTAGCTTATAATGAAAGCCAGATACCCTTAGAAAATAATATCCCTATCAAGTAAACACCAGCTAATATTAGTATATGTGCCGCCGAAGCAAGCACATATTAAGATAAAATAATACCTTAAAAAAACAGTCCCCAAACAATAAAGCAATAAGATTAAATGTTTTAGCCAACTGAATTTTACACACACACACACACACACACACACACACCATAATGGAGATGACTGGCCTTGCCCCCTTCCCCCCCGGGTCTGGTCCTTGGAGCCAGGGGCTGGTACCCCACCAACAAGAGCCGGCAGGGAGGGGAGGTGGCAGGGAATGGGGGAGGGAAGGGGTGCAGAAAGATGATGGGGGGTTACTAGTGGGTGTGCCCCACTGCCACCATGAATGCCACTGTGGTTGTGGGCCCCAGACCTGGCCCCAACCTGAAGCAGGGGGGCAGGGAAACAGACCTGGCTCCAGCCTGGGGGAGGAGGGACACAGGCCTCTGTCCCCAACCCCACCCGTTCATTCTTGCTGGGCAATTAATGTGTGTGTGCGTGCACATGTACACACACAACTGGATTTTAATAGTACACAATTGTTTATTTTATTTTATATAATATGTAATTATATATAAAGTATATACATACATATAATTATAACAATGTGCACTGTATTATATATTACAATACATACTATATTATTATACAGTGTATTATAATATACATTATGTTATAGTATCTTTTGTTATATAACATATTTTAGTTATTATATGTTGTAACTATATATATAGTTATCTATATATTCCTGTATATGTGATTTCTAGGCCTTTTGGGTTTATTTCATAGACATTAAGGCTGGAAGGGACCTCAGAAGATCATCAAGTTTATATTTTTTAATTTTTTATGCTCTAACTATATATAGATATATTTATGTTGATATGATTTCTGGGCTTTGGCGGTTTATATGTTGAAATGTATGGGTTTAAAATTCAAGTACAAACCTTTTAAGAAACCTCAGACTTTCACCCCCCAGGGACTCTTTCTTTAAAGTCTTGAACTCCAAACTAATTCATCCGTGGTTTATTTTTTTTACCATCTATTTCTCCTTTTCTAACGTTTAACATCTTACTTCCAACTTTCTACCATTTCCAACCTTTTTTCCTGTTATTAACCTAACCCCCCACTACCCCCTTGCATTCTTCAAGGATCCTGTTTCTCAGCATAACCCAAATATTTTTATTTTAATTCACCATCTTAATTGGGCTGAAACAGCAAGTGCCCATGATTCTTGGCTATTCAAGGATGTGTCAGTCATTCCTGATCCAGTGGCGGGATTTATGGCTGTGATCATTTCCATTTTAATGGAAGTGCCTTCATGTTTCCCTGTCTCATTGCCTGTTTCCAAAGCTTCCCATTTTGCTCCCCCGTCTCCTGCCCATTGCAAAAGGTTTAAAAGGAAGGCTGTCTGTTCACCAGAGCACCCCAAGGCATGACAAGATCAAACGGTCACAAACTCTGCCGCGACCGATTCAGGTTAGACATAAAGAAGAACTTCTTTGCTGTCCGAGCCCCCAAGGTTTGGAATAGGCTGCTGCCAGAGGTGGTTCAAGCACCCACTTTGAACTTCTTCAAGACACATGTGGATGTTTATCTTGCTGGGATCCTGTGATCCCTGCTGACATCCTGCCCCTGGGGCAGGGGCTGGACTCGATGAGCCTTCAGGGTCCCTTCCAGCCCTAATGTCTATAAAATCTATGAAACCCTAAAAAAAAAAAAATCATTCTTCAACATAGTAAATCACATTATAAAATACTAAATGTGGCATGAAAACACACCCTCCCTTTTCTCACTTTTTTTTCGGGATTGTGCTGATTTTTTTTTTAAGCCTTTTCAAACTGTCGTCCTTCTTTCTTTCTCTTTTAATTTCCCAGGGTGCTAAACAGCCGGTCCCTGCAATTCCTCATGGAGAATAATCTGAAATGCCCAAGTTCTTTACATGTTATTTCCAAACGTTTCTAATCATTTAACTTATCTTTTTTATTAATTGAGTTTTTTCATTTCTAGTTTCTGAGCTCTAATTTCTAATATCCAGCTTATCATTTTCAAAGCTCCATTTCCTAAGCGTTATTTCCTTAGCATCCAAGATCTAATTTCTAATGTTCCATTATCTAATTTCTAAATTCCATGTATATTTTTAATTTCTAATTATTGTATTTATTTTATTTTCCTAGATCAAATTTCTATGTTTTCAAATTTCTCATTTGCCAAGATCTAATTTGTCATATTTATTTCAATTTATTTCCAATTTTCCAAGACCCATTTTCTAACTTTGATTTTCTTCTTTTCTGATATCTAAGTCCTAATTGATTTTCTTATTTTTGGAGATCTAAATTTTCTATTTTTAATTTAATTTCCAAGATCTAATTTTTAATTTTATTTTTTAATTCCTAATTTTCCAAGATCCATTTTCTAATTTTGGTTCTTGTTTTCCAATATCTAGTTTCTAATTTCTTAATTTCTACTTTTCAAGATCTAAACTTTGTCTTTTTCATTTAAATTTTCCAAGCTCTAATTTCTAAATTTTATTTAGATGTATTTATTTTCCAACTTTTCCAAGATTTAATTTCTATTTTTCAATATGTAATTTCTATTTTATATATATTTTAATTTCTAATTATGTTATGATAAATACAATTGGAACTAATAGTTTGGCCTGAAGGGGCGTGTGCTGACTCTGCAGCCATAGAGTTGCAAGTTCAAGCCTGTGTGGATCCAGGAATACTTTTTTTTTTCATTATTACTTAGAGAGCCCCAGTGGCCAAATGGATACAGTGTTGGCCTTCTCAGTCAGGGATTGCAGGTGCAAACTCTAGGTGGGTGAAATGATCCAACCCTTAACCATGATCTAGACAATAAGGAATAGAGATGTTTTCATAGGATTCCTTAACGAAACTCCACTCCTCTGGGTAACCCATTTGAGCGCTTCACCTAGCTTATTCAACTTAAACCTCCCTTAAGTTGGAGCCCATTACTGTCTACACCTCAGAAGGGGGACTCTCCTGCATACCTACAGGTTGGGGGTTGACCTTCTCAGCAGCTGGAAGGGACATGGGAGTCATAGTGGACTCCAAGATGAACATGAGCCAGCAGTGTAACGAGGCCATCAACAAAGCCAGTCACACCTTGTTGTGCATTAACAGATCAAGGGAGGTGCTGCTCCCCCTCAATGCGGTGTTGGTCAGGCCACAGCTGGAGTACTGCGTCCACTTCTGGGCACCACACCTCAAGAGCGACATGGAGAAAATTTACCAGGACACCCCCAGGACTAACTAGGAATAATGGCTGCGAACTAGGGGAAAGTAGATTCAGGTCAGACATTAGGAAGACATTTTCACAGTAAGGGTGGCCAGAATCTGGAAGGGGCTGCCAAGAGAGGTGGTGCCCTCCCCTAACTTGGAGGTCTTCAGGAGGAGGCTAGATAGTCACCTGGCTGCCTCAGTCCTTTTCCTGACATCTGGTTTCCAATGATTGCCATACTTTCCCCCATTTAAATTTTCAACACATACATTTTAAAAAATAAACCTAAATATCCAGTGTGTGAGTGTATATATATGTATGTGCATACATTGTGTGTGTATGTATGTACCTATATAATGTGTGTATGTAAGCAAGTGTATGAGTGCATGTCTATATGTGTGCATCCATATGCATGCGCACATGCGTGAATGTGCATATATGTATGTGCATATATATGTATGTGTCTATATAATGTGTGCATCTATACACACACATCTCCCCTGCAAATATCCTCTCTCCCCCATACATAAATTGATTTAAAATATATATTACAAGAAAAATAAAGGGTTAAAAAGTTTGCATTTATTGAATGGCTCCTTTCTGTTATAATTCCTTCTGCCTTAGCCTTTAATTAATTAAACAAAAAATTAAATTAAATTAATTTAATTAAATTAAATTTAAGTGTATTTAAAAATACCTTACTGCAAATTAATTAGTATTAGTTTTTAACTTCTACTTGTAAAACTAGGAAGTCACTGCTAGCGCGGATTTTAAATTAAATTACATGAGAAATTAAGAAATGTTGATTTTATTGGAAAATGAGTCAACTCAAGAACATCAACTTGAAATTCATTATTCATTAAATTAATATTTTAAATCTCCATTTAAATTTGAAATGAAAGTACAATTATTCTGTGATTTTTAAAACAATCATCCAACAGATTTCCACAAAGTAAAATGAACGTACGATTGTCAAATATTTAAAACATTACTCTGATGCAATTTCCATTTTAAATTAGATAATATTAACAGTTCAATGTCAGATCTTTTTCATATTTAAGTTCAATTAAATTAACAATTTAAAAGCAAATAGTCAAAATATGAACCCAATGATATATCCATATTGAAATTAAATGAACATTCTGATGTCTAATTTTTTAAATATTATTAAATTTCTAGCTCCATATTTAAATTAGAAAAAATTAATAGCTGAATGCCAAACTTTCAGACTATGAATCCAATCTTCATACTCAGTTAGATTAAATTAATAGGATATTAATAAATCATAAATGTTTAAATCATAAACTTAATGATCATAAAATTTAAATAATAAAATTATGAACCCATTGGTATAACCATATTTATATTTTAATTATATTTATATTAATAATTAACAGTTTAGTGGTAAAATGTCAAAATATTGACCCCAATAATAACAATGTAAATAATAATGTAATCATTAATGTAGATATA
The DNA here is from genome assembly GCA_030014935.1 of Caiman crocodilus. Lineage (NCBI taxonomy): Eukaryota > Metazoa > Chordata > Crocodylia > Alligatoridae > Caiman > Caiman crocodilus. Next base: position 47,633 of record JAGPOW010002577.1, on the reverse strand, counting down.
TTATCATGTATTACATTAAATAATGTAATAATACAATGCAAGTAATAATGTAAATAATACATAATATTAATTCAATAATAATGTAAATGTAACGCAATAATATTAACTCCAATATTAACTTCATGATTAAATGAGCACATTGCTGGCAATTCTAATTGTTAATTTAATTAGAAATATAAAAGTAGAAAATAAAATGAAATTAAAAAGTTAGGTAATCAAGCTGTATCGTATTAATCACATTGTATTGCATTACTCAAATGGCATCTTATTAATCACATTGTATTGTATTAGTCAAATTGTAATTAGATTCAATTAATGGCTCAATTCCACATTTTCAAAACATTCCTCCAACCTTTTCTCCACATTTAAAGTAGATTAATTTAGCAGATTTTTGCCACATTTTCAAAATATGAAACTAGCACTCTCTCCCCATTTAAAATGTTAATACTTTATTTTAAAACAATTAATCCCACTTTTAAAGTAATTTAAAATCATTTTTAAATCATTAATTCAATGTGGCCTCCAGCTTTCATTGAAATTAACCTTTTTAAATATCGAATTTAAACAAATAAGTTGATGCACTGAGATTTCTCAATTTAAAAGAAATCTAAAAAGTGAATGCATTCAAATATAAAATAATAATGTTAATATTATTTCCCATGTAAGATTTAATATATTTAAATATAAAATAATAATAAATTAAATGTTATTTAAATTTAATACATTTAAATTCTTATATAATAAAGGGCTTAGTCCACCTGTCTGTCTGTCACAGTCTTGGAGCACTATGATTGGTTAGTGAAACAACCAATCAGAGTGCAGAGTGCTGCCATGATGGTGGGGACAGAGTGGGGGGCCACCAGCATTGCTCCATCCCTGCCATCATGGTGGCACGCTGCTGCCTCAGAGGAGCAGGGCTGAGGGGGAGGGAAAAATGTTTAATCAACTAAAAAACGTTCTAATTAAAACAAACCTCTCTGCCAATACAGCCCCTTTTTTAACTAAACTAAATTCACAATTTTTTAATTTTAATTAACCCATGTCTAATTGCTTAGTACAATGCCTGTCTCCCAGTGCAGGGCGACTAATGAGGTTCATTTAATGAGACACGGGGAAAGCTGTACATGTGCGTCTGTGTATGACCTCACCCAGAAAGAGACTGACATCACCTTTCTGTGACTTGCCTGCGCTTCCTGTCCCATTCGTGACCCCAGCAGGAAGAACAGAACTGAGTGAAATTCAGGGGAGTTCTTTTTCTCCTTCAAAATATTTAATTTTCCATGCGGGGGAGTTGGGGGCGGGGAAATCAGAGCCCTATCAAGCCTAGAAGCTGGAATTTTAATATTATAAAAGCCTAAGTCTGTCTGTCCATAATGCTTTATTCACACTCTGATTGGCTGTCTGAAACAACCAATTAGAGTGCTCCAAAAGTGTTCCATTCAGAAGCAGTGGCGCATGGTGGAACACCACTGTGGTGACAGAGCTGATGGAGTAGGGAGGCGAGGGAAGTGGGGGGGCACAGCGGTGGCACCACATGGCCACAGCATCTTAAGAACAGCCAGGAGGGAGGGCGGGGAACAGGAGGGGTGGGGGGGGAGGGTTGCACATGGTCAGACGTGCAGCAGTGGCAGTGCAGGGCACTGGGTAGCGGCTGCAGACATTGCATGCAACCTGTGCCTGGGAGGCAGTGGTGCCATGGGGTGGAGCAGCAGGGGGCACACAGAGCCAGACAGTGCCGGAGGCAGAGCAGCAGCAGCATGGGCTGGTGGTTGGTGGCACTACATACCCCCCACCCCAGGTCAATCTTGATGGGCAACTGGCTAGTTCCTCAATCATTTAATTTCCCCCCCATCATTAGTTAATTAGCAATGACTAATAATGGACGGGGTAATTAATAATTAAGTTTCCATGACTGAAAAAAAATGGTTCTCTGCAAAAATATATGGGGGGCGGAATTAATATTGTGACTGATTCACACTTGCTCCCTGCTCCGATTTCACAGCCAGAGGGGTCAAAATACTATGTAGTAATGAGACACACAACCACACATGCACCAGACAGAGAGACAACCCCCCAATATTTTAACACACAACCCTGTCACACACATGCATGTACATATGCTATTACAGATGCACATACACATATTGTGTGCGCACACATAATTGCACATGTGCATACATGTGCTGACACAATTATATGTGCACACACAGTACTGTGTATACATGCACATTACATATGCACACACAATTACATGTGCACACTAATGAAGTTCATTTAATGACACACGGGGGAAGCTGTACGTGTGCGTCTGTGTATGACCTCACCCAGAAATGATCTGACATCACCTTTCTGTAACTTGCCTGTGCACAAAATTACATGTTCACACAATTACACGTGTGTAATTGTGTGAGCAAATGTAATTGTGCGCACATGTGCACGCAATTACACATGCAGACATACAAACCTAATTACATGTGTACCCACACAATGCTATTACATATATATATACATATTGCATGTGCACACACACACAATTACACACTTTGGATTTTACAGCCACAACCAGCACCCCCAGGGAGGAGGCTTCCTGGGATAGGACAATCTGCATCTCTCTCCTAGAGGTAAGTGTCTGTTCTCCCACAGATTGGCTGATCTCCTTTGTAGAGCTTTAGCCTAGGTTTGATGGGGGACGGGGAACTGGTGGTTGAGAACCCAGGGCTGGCGAGCCACAAACAAGGCACCAGACCAAACCAGGTAGGCACTAGGGCACACTAGACAACAAGGCAAAGGGACTCCAAG
>JAGPOW010002577.1:22115-44734 GCA_030014935.1 Caiman crocodilus | reverse complement strand
CTGGGGGGGGATTATAGGGGATGGGGGCAGGGTCCTGGGGGAGTGTACAGGGGTTACAAGGGTCCACCTGGAGGTGCCCTGGTCTTGGGGGGGTCTATAGGGGTGCAGAAGGGTCTACAGGGGCTGGGGAGTCCAATGAGGGGCACTGGGCCTGGTGGGGGATATAGAGGTGGGGAGGTCCTAGGGTGTGTTTGATTTGTTGGGGGTCTGGCCCATTCATTGTGGCTGTGAGGGGGCGGGGAGTCCACCAGGGTACAAGGACTCTGGGGGGTCCATGAGGTGGAGGGGTCTTAGCAGGGGGGGACTTTGTTTGGGAGGGGGGTGTCAGCAGAGATCTGGGGGGTGGTCTGGGCTGGGGGGAGTTGTTCTTGGTGCTGACTTTGGTGGGGGGTCCATGCCTTGCAGAAGTACCGGTACCAAGATGAGGACTCCCCCCCGCTGGAGCAGAGCCCGGCCCACCTGCCCACCCAGGTAAAGGCCCCTGAGCTGGTCCACGTCTCCGAGAAGACCCTCTCCCCGATCGAGAGCATCCACGCCTACGTAGCTCACTCCCACGTGTCCCCCGTGAAGGTAGGCAGGGGCCCGGGGCCCCCCGCCGCCCGAGGGGCACCCCCCCACCCCGCCACCCCCTCCCCACTTGTGGCCCTCGCACACGCATGTCTGGGGGTGAGTGGGGGTGTTGGTGGATGTCTGGATGGTATTTGGGGGTGTGTGGAGGGAGGTATTGGTGTTACTGGAGTGTGTGGAGCAGGGTGTTGAGGCTATTGGGGGATATGGGGGTGTTGGGAGTATTGTTGGGGGGTGTTTGGGTGGGATATGAGCAGGTTGAGGGGTATCTCAGTTTTACTGGGGGTGTTGATCTTGGTGTTGTGGGTGTGTTTGGGTGTTACTTGGGGGTGTTGGGTGTGGAGGGGGTATTGGTGCTATTGGGGGTGTATCTGAGTGTTATATGAGGTGGAGGGAGTATCTTGGTTACTGGGGGTGTGGGTGTGTCTGGGTGTTACATAGGGGGTGTGGGGTTTAGGGGGACATCAGTGTTATTGGGAGATGTTGGGGGGTATCCAGGTGGTATATGAGGGTGTGGAGGGGGTATCTGTTACTGGGGGGAGGTATCTGGGTGTTATATGGGGTGTGGAGAGGACTATTGGTATTATCGGAGTGTGTTTGGGTGGTATATGCAGGTGTTGGAGGGTGTGGAGAAGCATTTTAGTATTATTGAGGCTTGTTGGGGTGTATGGGGGTGTCTGGGTTTTAGGTGTGCAGAAGGTATCTCAGTGTTAATGGGTGGGTGTCTGCATCTGGACTTGCGTGGGAGTGTGCCTGGGTGTTATACAGGGGGTGCTGTGGCAGTGTTGGCGGTGTCTGTATGTTATATAAGTGTGTTGGTGAATGGAGAGCTGTACCTTGGTGTTATTGGGAGGTGCTGGAGGCGTGTCTGGAAGTTGGTTCCTGTGGGGGTGGGGTGGTTCTTGGTTATGTTGGGATGTCTGGGGCTGTCTGGCTGTTATATGGGGGTGCATCTTGGTGTTACAGGGTGTGTTTGGGTGTCTGTACCTGGGATGCATCTGTCAGACTTATGTGGGTATCTGGGTATTATAAAGGGGTGTCTGGGATGGTGTGCGACTGCATCTGGGTGTTACATGGGTGGGTTGAGGTGTATGAAGGATTGTATCAGTGTTATTGGGGGGTGTCTGGGACCTGCATGGTGGTGTTGGGGTGTCTGGAAGGGTGTGGGGATGTATCTGGGGGTGCATGTGTGGTTGTCAAGGATGTTGGCAGGGTCTGAGTGTCTGGGCTGTCTTCATAGTATCATAGTATCTAGGGTCAGAAGGGGCCTAGAGCACGCCATCTAGTCTGATAAAGATGCCCAAGGTAGGAGCAAGAACAACTTCCCTAGGAAGCCGGTTCCACATCCTAGCCACCCTAACTGTGAAGTAGTGCCTCCTAATGTCCAAATGTCTTGCATTTGCCTGTAGTTGTGGACATGTCCAGGAGGTTTATGGGGAAATAGGAAGGGGGTGCGGGGTGCTGTGGCTGTCCAGGGTATCTGGGGCCGAGTTGGATGTTGTGTGGTGGTGTGTGAAAGGGTGTTGGTGTCTAGGGGTGTTATCTGGGGCTGTTGGGTGTGTGTGAGTTTTATTGGGGTGTTGAGGGTGTCTGGGACTAAGTTGTGGGGTATATGGGATTTTGGAGTATGTCTGTGTGACTGTTCTCTGGGGGCATTGGGGTGTGTGTCTGGAGGGGTTGGGAGGTGTTTGGGTGTCTCTAGGGGTACCTGTGTGTGTTGGGGGGTAAGGTTGTCTCAGAAGTGTTGGGGGTATCTGGGATCTATATTGGGGGTGTTTGGGTGTCTGGAAGGATGTTTGGGTGTCTCTACTGCTGCCTGTGTGTTGAGGTGTGTGTGTAGTCTTGTTGGGAGGGTGTATCTGGGTGTGTTAGAGTGTCTATGATCTGTGTTGGGGTGCTTGAGTGTCTGGAAGGGGGTCCCTTTGGGTGTTGGATGTGTGTGTGAAGTTGTAGTGAGGATGTTGGACTGTCTGGGAGGCATCAGGGGTGCTGTGTATGGAGAGGGTCCATGTGTCTAGGAGTCTGTGTCTGAGTTGCAGGGTATGCAGGGTGTTGGGCATGTCTGCAGTATGTATTGGGAGTGCCAGGGCTGTGTGTTAGTGTTGGGGAGTGTCTGGGGGGGTCTGAGTGTCTGGGAAGTGTGTGGATGTGTCAGGGGAGATTGTTGGAGTGTAAGTGGCTGTACTAGGCTGTATCAGGGGGTTGTGTATGGGGGTGTGCATCCAGAGGTCATTTAGGGCTGTTAGGGGTTGTTGTGGGGTGTGTAGGGGTGTATTTTAGGCTTTTGGGGTGACTGGGGCTGTTTGCTCTGTGTTGGGGGGGTGTCCCAGTGTTTGGGGGTTGTTTGCATGTCTGGGGTGTGCACGGCGGTGTCTGCGGCACCGGCTATGCATATGGCGGGGTGTTGTTAGGGTGTCTAGGTATGTTGCATGATCTGGGGGCATGGGGAGGGAGTGTTTATAGGGGTCCACACATATTGTGGGGTGTCTGGAATGGTTGTAGGGTGTCATCTAGGGGACACTGGGTTGTGTGTATAAGCATGCTGGGGTTGGTGTGTGTGTGTGTGTTTAGGAGTATCTGTTTGAGGGTGTCTGAGGTTGTTTCCAGAGTGTGTTTTGGTGTCAGGGTGTGCAAGGGGAGGGAGCTGTTTGGCAGGGATGTCTCTGAGGGTGTTGACGAGCGTCCCAAGGCCATGTGTGTTGGGAGTGTTGGGGGTGTTGACAGGCACACTAAGTCTTCTGTCCAGTGTCAGGATGTGTGCCTGGGGTCACCAGCGATGGTGAGCTGTGTGTGAGGGTGTGAGGGGTGGCATGTGCGTGTGTGTCAATTTGACTGTCCTTGTCCAAGGGAGGGGGTGGTGTATATGGTGTCCTGGACACCTGGATTCGGGGGGGGGGGTCCATGTATCCAGGATGCCTGGTGTGTGTGTGTGTGTGTGTGTGTCCCTGATGCCTGGGAGGTGTGTGCATGTGTGTAGACTCCCTGGGCCTGCACACACACCTGAGGGCATGTGCTAGCACAAGTGGGGGAGGAGACTTGGGTGCACAGGGCCAGGCCCAAGCCCCACCTCCATTTAAGCCCCCTCCCATAAAAGGGTTCCTGTCCCTTTAAGGCCGCAGAGCTGCTGCAGGGAACAGCAATTGGGCGCCCTCGGGTGGGCGCGGGTGGGGCTGCAGCTGCAGGGGATGGGGGAACCCAGACATCCAGGCTGCCAGCACCACCCCCTGCTGGAGGGAGCCCCCCCTTCACTGCAGGGAGAGAACCCAGGCTCTTGGGAGTGGGGGTGGGGTGGGGGTGCCGGTTGGGGATGAGGGGCACCACTGGGGAGGCTGCAGGTCAGGAGTGAGGGGCACCGTTGCGGGGTGGGCTGCAGGTTGAGAGTGAGGGACACCACTGGGGGAGGGGTGCTGCAGGTTCGGAGTGAGGGGCACCGCAGGGGTGGGGGGGCAGTGTCTGCAGAGAGGGGGCGGCCCCCCGCCTGTAGCCCCACCCCCTTCATCCGCCCCTCAGCCAGGGAGGGGCTCCTGGATGCCTGGGTTCCCGGCGGGGGGGCCGGATCGGGGCCATGCTCGTGTCCGTCTGGTGTGCCAGGAAGATGGGGCGACGCTTCCTCAGCTCCGTGCGGCGGCGCAGGGGGCCGGTACGGGGGGCTCAGACCCCTGGGGTCTCCATAGCACAGGGAAGGGGGATAGAGATGAGGAGGGGGATTACCCGGATGCCTGGGCTCTCTTTGGGGAGGGGGCTGGGCAGGGGGAAGGGACTCTGAGGCACCTGGGATCTGTACAGCCATGGGGGGATAGATGGTGGGCAGGGGCTTCAGATCAGGAGTGAGGGGCACCGTTGGGGGGGGGGGGGCTGCGGGTTGGGAGTAGGGGATACCAGCAGGGCTGGGGGGGTGGGGGCTCCAGGTTGGGAGTGAGGGGCACCGGCAGGGCTGGGGCTGGGGGGTGGTGCAGGGGGCTGCAGGTCAGGAGGGAAGGGCACTAGGGTTGGGGGGGCTAGGACAAGTGCCCCCCCCCCAAAGAATCAGGGCCCTCAACATGTCCCTCTGCGTCAACGGAGGGGGCAGGAGCCAACACCTGGGTTCTACCCAGCTGGGTGCGGGGGGGTGAGATTTCTTAGTTGTGTTGTGTTCACGTTGTATAGTGCGCAGGTACATCTGTGTGTAGTTATGTGTGTATACATGGAAGTGTGTGTGTATACCAGATGCCTGGGGTCTGTGTGTAAAATCTCTTAGGCATGTGTTGTGCTTCTGTGTGGTGCAATGTGGGGGTGTGTGCGTCCCAGACGCCTGGTCCTGCATGCGTTTTTGTGTGTGTCGGGTCTGGGGGTGTGAATCTGTGCATGCAGTGGGGCTCAGTGCCAGCTTTGTGCGGTGACCGGGGGCGTGTGGTTGTGTGCATGGGTGCGACGGGTGTGAGTGCTTGCATCTGTGTAGCTGTGTGTGTGTTCCAGGATGGGAGGTGGAGGGAGGCTCCGAGTGGTCTCACCTGTGGAAGTGCACACAGTACACACACAATGGGTGCAGAGACGCCACACACACGGGCAGGGGTCCTCCCCCAGAACAGTGTGTGTGTCTGTGATGCACACAAATGCCCCCTACCCCCAAGAATCAAGGCATCTGTGCCACATACACACACATGCAGAGCCCAGGCATCTAGAGGACACAGGCACATGTGTGTGCACACACACACACACCCTAGAACCGAAGTGTCTGATGGACATGCACACATCAAGCCCCATACAGAACCCAGGTGTCCAGGGGATGGATGGATGGATGCGTGTGTGCACATGCGTGCGCACATGCACGTGCACACACACACACACAATCTGGGTGTCCAGGATGCACACATGCATGCACTCACACACACACTTTTTCTCTCTCTCTTGCTCTCTGTCTCTCCTTGCACAGCTGCTCGCCCATGCCTGGTGCTGTCCTCCACCCGCGCACCCGTCACTATGGGGGTGGGGGGTGCGTACGCCTGTGTTCTCTAACACAGTGGGGGGAGGTCTCTAGACCTGCAGCTTTCCCAGCATCCTTTGCTCCCCTGGTGAAGGTGAGGGGGAGCCAGGGGCTGCAGGTTGGGAGTGAGGGGCACCAGAGGGGGGCGGTTAACAGGATTCGGTCCCTGTAGGGAACATTGCTGTTGCTGTGACAACAGTCTCCCCCAGCTCCCATTTCCATGGCGTTGCCGTGGTTACCATTGCCAAGGATAGGGGGGCATTGTGGGAACAAAGGGCTGCTGGGGGGGGTGACCCAGGTGCCCCTCACTCCCAACTTGTAGCCCCCTGCCCCCCCCACACACTGGTGCCCCTCACTCCCGACCTGCAGCCCCCTGGGTTGTGGTTTGCGAGCCTGGATGCCTGGGTTCCTTGCGGGGGGTGAGAGCAAGGGGGAGGCCAGGAGCCCCCAGCTGGGTGACCCCCCAACGTGTGTCGCCCTCAGGCCAATTCGCCGCCTGTGATCGTGAACACGGACACACTGGAGGCTCCGGCCTATGTGAGTGTGGGGAGGAGGAAGGGGGTGGCATAGGCCCCATCCCCTGCAGGGTCATGGCCCCCAAGCCCCACCCCCCAGGGCTGGAGCTCTGCCCCACCCATCACCATCCAGCCCCCCAACCTTAGTGATTTCTCTGCCCCCTGGAGAACCACCCCCAAGGCCCTTAGCCCTGCCCCCAGGTCTTGGCCCCACCTAGCTTTCTGACTCTGCCTCTGGGTCTTGGCCCCACCCCCTGGCCTGTAGCCCTGCCTCCTAGGGTCTTAGACCCACCCCCCTTGGGGTCCTGGATCTGGCCCTCTTGCCTCCTGCAGGGCCATAGCCCCACCTCCTGGGGTCCAAGCCCTGCCTCCAGGACAAGGCTCCACCCCCCCAGGTCCTGGCCATGCTCCTAAGTCTCCTCCCCTGCACAGGTGAATGGGACCGAGGGCGAGATGGAGTATGAGGAGATCACGCTGGAGCGGGTGAGATGCCCTCCCCCCACCCGCGGCGCCCCTCACTCCCAACGCCCCTGCTTCCCGCCATGCTGTGTGCTTCACTCCCTACCTGCAGCTCCTTGCCCCCCTGCTCGCGGTGCCCCTCACCCCTGACCTGTAGCCCCCCTGCCCCCCAGCCCTGCTAGTGTCCCTCACTGCCAACCCACAGCCCCCACCCCCACCCTCCTGCCTGTGGTGCCTCTCACTCCTGAACTGCAGCCCACTGCCCCCCCAGTCCTGCCGGTGCCTGTCACTCTCAACCCACAGCCCCCATTCCCCTCGCCTGCTGTACTCCTCACTCCCAATTTGCAGTCCCCTGGCCCCCCAGCCCTGCTGGTGCCCCTCACTCCCGACCCATCCCCTCCACCAGGGCAACTCGGGCCTGGGCTTCAGCATCGCGGGTGGCACGGACAACCCACATGTCGGGGATGACCCCAGCATCTTCATTACCAAGATCATCCCTGGCGGAGCTGCTGCACAGGACGGGAGGCTCAGGTACCAATGGGGGGGTGGCACAGGGCCTGTCCGGGTGGGTGGAGCAGGGGGCAGGGCCTAGTGCCGGATTGTTCCATGCCCCGTGCAAGGTGCTGAGCTCCACGTGCAAGGCAGAGAGACTCCCTTGTGAGGTCCCCATGTAAGGCAGTGGGTCACTGTTGCAGGTTCATATGCAAGGCTGTGGTACCCCGTGCCGGGTCCCCGTGCAATTTCCCCATGCCAGGCAGTGGATCCCTGTGCGAGGCAGTGGATCCCCATGTCAGGTCCCCATGTGAGGCAGTGGGACTCCATGCAAGACAGCAGGTCCCTGTGTGAGGTCCCCGTGCCAGGCAGCGGATCCCTAAGTGAGGTCCTTGTGTGAGCCCTGCCCCCTCCTCATGCGCAGGGTAAACGACAGCATCCTGTTTGTGAATGACGTGGACGTGCGGGAGGTGACGCACTCGGCAGCTGTGGATGCGCTCAAGGAGGCTGGCGCCATCGTGCGTCTCTATGTCATGCGGCGCAAGGCGCTGGCTGAGAAGGCAGTCGAGGTCAAGCTAGTCAAGGGCCCCAAGGGTACGCCTGACCCCCAGCCCCCGACCTGCTCCTCCCGGGGCTATGCCCTGCCTGTCCCTCTGCTGCTGCTGCTAGGCCATGGGTTGGTTCTGCCCCTGTGAACCTGCAAAACCCTGTCTCCCAGACCTTGCCCCATGACCTCTGACCACCTGCTGGGCTGGGGGATTGGCTGGGACCCACTGACCCCCCACAACAGGGAGTTAGCCCCGCCCCCATGACCCTGTGATCATCCCATAAAGGGCTGGGGATTAGCCCCACCCCCTGACTCTATGACCCCTGTATATGTCCTTTATGTAGTTCTTCCCCTCCTGTGCCCTGGTGACCTCTGACCTCTGCGGAGCTAAGTTTTCACCCCGCCCTTGACCCTGATCCCCTCCCGCACACCTGTCATGGCCTCCGTCCTCTGCAGGGCCAGGCTCCAGCCCCAGTTCGCCCCCTTATCGCCTGTGTAGGCCCTGCCCCCTTGTGACCTCTGACTCCTAACCCTGCAGGCCTGGGGTTCAGCATTGCAGGCGGGGTCGGGAACCAGCACATCCCAGGTGACAACAGCATCTACGTCACCAAAATCATCGAGGGTGGTGCTGCCCACAAGGACGGGCGGCTGCAAATCGGGGACAAGATTCTGGCGGTGAGGGGGTGGAGCCAGGGGGTGGGGCCTGGGGACCAGAGGGAGGGGCCACAGAATGAGGGGGTGAAGCCCCAGGGATGAATACACAGGCTTGGGGAAGGGATGGGGGGCAGAGTCGTAGGATGGAGGTGCAAGGCTGAGTGGCTAGGGAGCAGGGTCACAGAGGTGAGGTCATGGAGCTAGGGAGTAGAATCAGGGGAATGGGGTGGGTCTACTGGCCCAGTGGCAGGGTTAGGGGGCAAGGGGCAGGGCTAAGGGGTGAGGAGGCAGGGCTAGGAGACAGTGGGCAGGGCCACAGGATAAGTGGGTGGAGCCACAAGATGGAGGGAGTGTGAGCTATGGTATGTATGGTATGGTAGTGGAGCTATGGGGCAGGGCCGCTGAGCCACAAGCTGGGACTTTAGGATGGAGAGGGCAGTTATGGGAGAAGGGGCAGAGCCACAGTGCGAGGGGCGTGGCTATGGGCTGAGGGGGCAGGGTTAGAACCAAAGGGGGCATGGCCTACATGAGATTGGGGGTCAGAGGGAGGAGACCATGGGCCAAGCGGGCAGGACTAAGGGTTCAACAGAGGGGGCTGGGCTAAGATGTGGATGTGCAGAACATAGAGGAAAGGGTAGAGCCACTGGGAAGGGGTGGGGTTGGAAGCCAGGGGCTGGGAAGGGGCTGGGAGGAAGAGGTGGGTGGGACTTCCTGGGGGCAGAGCTAGTGATAGCCCCCCCTCCTCATGGACAGGTGAACAATGTGAGCCTGGAGGATGTGATGCATGAGGACGCGGTGGCCGCGCTCAAGAACACGTATGACGTCGTCTACCTGAAGGTGGCCAAGCCCACAGGTGTCTACCTCAATGACGCCTACGCCCCACCCGACATCACTTCCTGTGAGTGCCCCGCGTCTGACGCCACTTCCTGTGAGTGCCCCACCCCTACCGGCTGTGTCTTGTGTGAGGGCTCTTTCCCACCCCCCTTTCCCCTTTCCCCTTTCCTAGATGGTGTCTGACCCCCACCAACATCACTTCCTGTGAGTGCCTGACCTTGAATGAGGTTACTTCCTGTGTGCCCTGACCCTTTGGGCAGCACTTCCTGTGTGCCCTGCCCCCTGATATCACTTCTTGTGAGTGCTCTGGCATGGCCTGCTGCCTAACACCACTTCCTGTAAAAGTCTTGGGTCCCCCCCTATGACATCATTTCCTGTAAGTGTCTGGATGCACCCCACCTTTGGCAATACTCCCTGGGATTGCCCTGCCCCATCTGACCTCACTTTCTGTGAATGCCTTGTCTCTTCCCAACTTGCCTGATCTCACTTCCTGTGAGCACTGCCCCCCCATTTCCACTTCCTGTGGGCTCCACCCCCCCTTTTCTTCTTGTGGCATCACTTGGTGAGTTAATCCTCTTCCCATTCTCCTCTGAAATCACTTCCTGTGAGTGTCCTGCCTCCCATATTGCCCCAAACCTCACTTCCTGTGAGCTACCCCTTTCCCCTCTTCCCCTTCCCCCCAACCTCAGGGTGGAGGGAGGGAGGAGGAGCCAATACAATTGGCCCCCAACTACCCCCGCAGAAGTGGCCACATCTCATCTCCTTCCAACCCTAGCTTACTCCCAGCACCTGGACAACGAGATCGGGCCCCAGAGCTACCTGGGCAGCGAATACCCGCAGGCCATGACACCCACATCCCCCCGCCGCTACTCCCCCATCCCCAAGGAGATGCTGGGGGAGGAGGACATCCCCAGGTGAGGGTAGGGCTTCGCTTTCAGCAGGGCTGGGAGGGGGAATCCAGGCATGGGGGGGTGGCACACAGGTGGACACAGGGGTACAGGCAAATGCTATGAGCTACAGGCAGACATGGGTAGAGGTGAGTGATGTAAGCTGCGGGCAGAAGTGTGGGGACAGTTATATGACATGAGGTACAAGTGGACTCGGGTACAGGTAGATAGTGGGGTATAGGCACATGCTGTAGACTAGAGGCAGACAGGGTGGGATAGACTTACAACATGAGGTACAAGCAGACATGGAGATACGGGTGTGTGCAACAAGATACAAGTGGGTGCTATGAGTTACAGTTCAATGGTGGTGTCCAGGTATTTGGTGCCAGGTGCAGGCAGACACAGGGGGCCAGGGTTGTGTCCCATACAGGTGGACACAGATGCGCTGTGACACAGAGGTGGTAGCAGGGGGGTGGGGACAGGCTGACATACACCCCTGCAGCTATGTCAGGCTCAGCCACTTGTACTCAACAGTTGGCAGGTTCTAAGGGGTATGCATATATATGAGGGGAGGAGTCCAGGAGTGGGCAGGGGTTGTTCAACAGTTAGCCACCATAAGCTACAGTCACAGGGTGCTGGTGACAACCCCCTGGGGATTGTGGGGGGGGCAATCTGGACATCTGGGTCCCAGAGTGGGGGGTACAAGTCAGCCACACTGAGCTACAGCCACAGGGTGGCAGTGACATAACTTTGGGGATGAGAGGCAACCCAGATGCCTGGGTCTCAGGGTGGGCTGAGCTACAGCTGCAGGGCATGGTGGTGGGTGGTGTGGGGAGGTGGTTGCCAGGCAGCCATCACCATGAGTGACACTGGTGGCTGACAGGGAGCCCCGGCGCATCGTGATCCACCGCGGCTCCACGGGCCTCGGCTTCAACATCGTGGGCGGGGAGGATGGCGAGGGCATATTCATCTCCTTCATCCTGGCTGGTGGCCCGGCTGATCTCAGTGGGGAGCTGCGCAAGGGTGACCAGATCCTCTCGGTGAGTGGGGGACCCAGAATCGGGCCCCCTGTCCCCCTCATGCCTCGGGGAGGGGCCCTAGGATCAGGATTGGGACCTGCCTGGACGGGGTTCCTCCAAGCCAGCTCGCTGCTCTTCTCGTGCGAGGCAGGCATGCTGACCCCCAGGCTTGTGTGATCCCTGAAACCATGAGAGTGATGATGTTGGCATCCCTGGGTGGGCTGCCATTGCGTGGTGTAAGCCATGGGTATTTATGCTCCCTTTGTTCAATTCCCATCCTTCTGAACTGGTTGGGGCATCCCTTGCGTGAGCCCTCCCACCCCTTGAGTGAGCCAGGCATGCGCACGTGTGTTGGCAGGTGAACGGTGTGGACTTGCGCAGTGCAACACATGAGCAGGCAGCTGTCGCCCTCAAGAATGCAGGGCAGAGTGTCACCATTGTGGCCCAGTACAAGCCTGAGGGTGAGTTGAGAGGTTGGGACTAACACCTGTGGGTTGGGCCAATGGACGTAGGCAAGTGCCTTTGAGGGAAGTGTGAGGAGCTGGAAGAGGATCCAAGGGTGGGGCTCAGGGGCGGGGCCAAGCTGACCCTGTCCCCTCCCCTCCCCAGAGTACAGCCGGTTCGAGGCCAAGATCCATGACTTGCGGGAACAGCTGATGAGCAGCAGCCTCGGCTCTGGCACTGGCACTGGCACAGGCAGCACCTCCTTGCGTGGCAGCACCAAGCGTGGCTTCTATGTCCGGTTCGGGACCCTCCCATACCCCTGAGACCCCTCTAATCCTCCCTGGCCTCCCCCATCCCTCCTGGGACCTTCATAATCTGCATCTCCCACCCCAGATTCTCCATCCCCCAGAGATTGCCTTGATCCCTCTTGGGACCCCTTCCTCCTATGCCCACTGGATGCCCCATCCCCCTAGGAGCACTGCAGTCCTCCCTGGGACTTCCCCCATCCCCTCAGGACTTCCTCAGTCCTCCCTGGGATCCCCCCTTCCCACTATGACCTCCTCAGTCCTCCCTATCCCCCTGTTACCTCCTCAATTCTCCCTGGGGACCCCCCTTCCCCTAGAAACTCCAGGATGCCCATGATCCCTTCTGTCTCCAGAGACACCCCCCCAGGATCCCCTCAAGCTCCCCTGGGACCCTCCAGACCCTGAAACCCCTCTAGGACTCAGCCCCCCAACAATCCTTGGAACTCTCCTCAATCCCTCAAGGATCCCCTGCAAATGTCTCCTTTGGGACCTCCCTGAAACTCTCCCAATCCCCTCCAGGGACCCCCCCACGCCCCCCTCTGACCAGCCCTAGACCCACTGAGAAAACATCCACCCCATGGGACAATCCTGATCCCCCTCCTGACCCCCTTCAGTCTCCCTACAGACCCCTCCAATCCATACCCAGGGACCCCTTCACTCCAGGAAGCCCTTGTTACCTCCTGGGGCCCCTCCCTTTCTGCTGTGGGTGGGTGCCAGGGGCTTCCCAGACATCTGGGTCCCTTTCCCTGTCTCACCTAGATCCCTTTCCTGCTGTTGGGGGGTGATGGGAGTTGCCCAGGCACTTGGGTCCCTTTCCCACCATCAGGGGGATTGTGGGAGCTACCTGGACACCTGGGTCCCTTTCCCAATGTTGGAGGGATTCTGAGAACTGTCCAGACACCTGAGTCCCTTTCCTGCTGACCCCTCCCACTGTCTGTAGGGCGCTGTTCGACTATGACAAGGCCAAGGACTGTGGGTTCCTGAGCCAGGCTCTGTCCTTCCGGTTTGGCGATGTGCTGCAGGTGCTGGACGCCGGCGACGATGAGTGGTGGCAGGCACGGCGTGAGCTGCCCCCCGGCCCTGAGCCTGCCCTTGGCTTTGTGCCCAGCAAGCGCCGGTACCGGTTGGGGGCGCTGGAGGCTAGGGGGCTGGAGAGGGGCTTCATGGGGGGTGGGAGAGGGGTGTTATGGGGGAGTGATGGGAGAGGGGCATTGTGAAGGAGGTGGAGAATGGGGTGTTGTGGAATATTGAGGGAGTAGGGCATTGTGGGACCCTGAGAAGTAGGAGAAGGGTGTTATGGGGGAGTGAGGGTGTGGGAGAGGGGCACTGTGAGATACTGGGGAGGCAGGAGAGAGGCATTATGAGACACTGGAGTGGGAGAGGGGAAGGGCATTGTGGAAGAGTGAAGGAGGTGGGAAGCAGGGCATTGTGGGATACTGGAGCAGGGCATTGGGAGAGGGGCATTGTAAAGGTGTGAGGTAGGTGGGGAGCAGGATGTTGGAACAGGGCATTGTGGGATACTGGGGGGCCAAGATAGGAGCATTGTGGAGTGAGGGAAGTGGAGAACAGGTGGAGGGAAGTGGAGGACTGAGGGAGGTGGAGAACAGGGTATTGTGGGATCTTGGAGCAGGGCATTGTGGGACACTGTGGGGTGGGAAGGCATTGTGGAACACTAAGAGATGAGAGAGGAGCATTGGAGGAGTGAAGGGGTGGGGAGCAGGATATTGGGAGAGCAGGACATCGTGGGACACTGGGGAGAAGCAGGAAGGGGGCATTATGGGGGAGAGAAGGGGAGAGGGGCATTGTGGGATGCTGGAGGGGTGGGAGGGGGCATCGTTGGATGCGGAGAGGATGAGCATCATGAAATGAGGGGGTGGAAAGCAGGGCATTGTCAATACTGGGGGAATGGCATTGTGGGTGGCACAGGGCATAGGGCATCGTGTCACGGCAGGGGTGGGGCCTGACTGCGGTGCTGTGTGTTTCAGGGTGGAGCGCCGGGAGTGGACGCGGCTCAAAGCCAAGGTGAGTGCACGGGGGGGCTTGCATGAAGGTCCTCATGAGTGCTGAGCCGGGCGTTGCATAGGGAGGGGCGGGGTCACACGTGTGTTTGTGCGTGCATCTATATACTTGTTTACATGTGTGTATATGTACGTACATATGCATGCGTGTGTGTGTACATAAATGAACAACACAAGTCTGTTGGCACACCTGGTGGGCTCCAGCCTGTGGTCCATGCACCCTGCAGTCCCATCTCCAGCAGACAGTGGTGGATGGCTCAGAGGGAACCCAGAGGAGTTGGGCACTCCCTGTGCCTGGGGGACTTGCAAAGGAGGCTGGATGGCACTGTCTGGGGGACAGAGGTGTAGCAGCACCTGTGCTCTGTAGTGAGAGGTTGATAACGATAGAGAGATGGGGGAGGAGAGAGAGAGAGAAACAGAGTTAGATAGATAGAGCTCGATAGAGATAGATCAATAGATATAGATAGATAAATAAATTGATATAGATCAATTAATCAATAGAGATAACTGTATGAATACATCAAGGGCTATAGATATAGATAGATCAGTAGATAGAGATGGATTGATAGAGATAGCTAAATCAAGAAGATCAATAGACATAGATACAGATAGATATAAATAGATTGATACATGGATCAATAGATATAGGTTGATATACAAAGATCAATAAATAGAGATAGCTATAGATAGAGTGATATAGATAAATAGAGATAGATTGTGAGATGAATAGATACAGAGATAGATGGATCAGACAGGGATCGATGGATATTGCTACATAGACATAGATGGATCTAATCTGATGTTGATTTTAAAGGAATCAGAAAAACTGGATTGAATATAATTTTTTAAAACTGGGAGCACCTGGGTTTCAAGGTTAGAAATGTGTCCTGTGTCCAGCAGGAAATCAAAAGACTCCAATGTGAATTTGACCCCCAAAAATCAGAGAAGTTGGATTAAAACAGAGGAGGAAAAAAGAAGGAAAGAATTGACATTTGCAAATGGCAGCAAACAATGTTTCTGTTTGCTCAAAAATCACCTTGTTTTCCTTTTTTTTTTTTTTTTTAATTCTTGATGGCTCCCCAACTCCCCCCTGGGCTCACAGTGGGGCCAGGCCAGCAGTTTTGCTTCGCATGAGGGCTGGGGTTTGAAAATTGTTCCCTTGCACAGATATGTGCACATGCATGGGCCAGTGCATGGGGCCACCTTTGCACATGGGGGCGGGGGCACATGACTTGGGGCGGGGGCCAGAACCCATCTTTCCTGGCCCCCGTGTCTGGCTGTCTCACTCCCGGCCTCTTCTTCCTCCCTGCCAGGATCGGGTGCCAGGATCGGGCTCACAAGGTGGGTGCATCCGTCCCTTTGTCTGCTGGTGCCCCTCACTCCCAATCCACAGCCCCTGTCCCCCTTAATCCTGCCAGTGCCCCTCACTCCCGACACACAGCCCCTGCCCCCCTCAGTCCTGCCAGTGCCTCTCACTTCTGACCTGCAACCCCTTGCTTCCCAGAGGTGGGGAGAAATTCACTCTGTTTCCCCCTCCCCACCTTTTCCAGGCCGGGAAGACTCGGTGTTGAGCTACGAGACTGTGGTGCAGATGGAAGGTGAGGTGGTGGGGAGGGGGACGGGGTGCACCAGGATGGGAGGGAGCTCTGAAGTAGGTGCTGAGCTGGGGGGGCAGTGTAAGGGGCTGCTGATTGAAAGCGAGGGCACTGGCAGGGTTGTGGGGACCAGGGGGGTGTGAGTTGGGAGTGAGAGGCACTGGGGGGGTTGTCTGACCCCCATGACCCCTCCAGTGCACTATGCCCGTCCCATCATCATCCTGGGCCCCACCAAGGACCGGGTGAATGACGACCTCCTCTCTGAATTCCCCGACAAGTTCGGCTCCTGTGTTCCCCGTAAGTGACCCTGGGATGGGGAGACGATGGGGCCAGAGGGTGGGGAGCCCATTGTGTAGCCCTGTTGTGGCTTGCCTGGTCATGCAGGGCTTGTCACATGTTGTTGCTTGTCTGGGCATCTGTCTGTGTGTTGGGGTGTGTTTGTGGTGTCCTGGGTCAGGGCACATTGGTGGTGATTTGTGTCGGGCTGCATTAAGACACGTCGATGCAGTGCTGGAGTCTGTTCCCACACAGCCCCATGTCGTGACATGCAGGGCCATGTCAGGGCCTCTTGCAATGCCTCAGGGTGTGTCTGAGTGTGTTACTGTGAGGGGGTGCGATGTCAGGGCTTGCTGTGACCCATCAGGAGGTGTTAGAGTGTGTCAGGTGGTATCATCACACATGGAATCATGTTGTGGTGTGCCAGGGGTATGCTGTAGCATGTTGGGGGCATGCTGGGGTGTGTTGGGACATGTTGTGTGGTATCAGTGGGGTATCGGGGTGTGTTGTGTGGTGTTGGAGGTGTGGTGTGGCAGGGCATGCGTTGAGATGTCAGCAGCACGTGGTGGTATGTCATGGCATGCTGGGATGTGTTTGGACATGTTGTGCCGTGTTGGGGGCATGTTGTGGGGTGTTGGGTGTCAGGTGCTATGGTGTATTGGGGCATGCTGGGGTGTGTTGGAGCATGTTATGGAGTGTTGGGGCATGTTGTGGGGCATGCTTGGGGTGTCAGGGTCTGTTGGGGCATGCTGGGACATATCAGGGCATGTTGTGGGGTGTTGGGTGTCAGGGGCATGTTGGGGGTGCGTTCACATGTGCACATGTGCCAGCAGACACGACGCGGCCCAAGCGGGAGTATGAAGTGGACGGGCGCGACTACCACTTTGTGTCATCACGGGAAAAGATGGAGAAGGACATCCAGAGCCACCGCTTCATCGAGGCCGGGCAGTACAACAGCCACCTCTACGGCACCAGTGTCCAGTCTGTGCGCGAGGTGGCTGAGCAGGTACCCCTGGGACAGATATGGGGGCTGGGGAGCAGATATGGGAGTTGGGGGGCAGATCATGGGGGTCTGGGGCAGTTTGTGGCAAGTTGGGGGCAGGTATGGGATGGGGAGAAGATAATGGGAGTCTGGGGGCAGTTTGGGGGGCTAGGGTGAGATATGGGAGTGATGGGGCAGATAATTGGGGGCTGGGGCAGATATGGGATGGGGAGATAATGGGAGTCTAGGGGCAGTTTGGGGGCTGGACTCAGATATGGTAATGAGGGGCAGATAATGGGGCAGTTTTGGGGGAGCTGGAGCAAATACAGGATGGGGCAGATATAGGAGTGCAGGGCAGATAAGGGGGTCTGAGGGAATTTGGTATGGCGAGGGGCAGAATTGGGAGTTGGGTAGATACAGAACTGGGGAACAGATAATGGGGGTTTGGGGCAATTTGGGGGTGCTGGGAAGTAAATAACGGGTATGGGAGGGGGAAGAGGGTGGGGAACAGATAGTGGGGGGCCTGGTGGCAGACACAGGAGTGGGGGGCAGGTACTGGGGGTCTAATGGCAGCTAATGGGTTTCTGGGAGTAACTAGCAGGGTGGAAGGAGCTAGGAGGGGCAAGTGGGGGTGGGGGCAGTTAGGGGGGCTGGGGGCAGGTAATGGGTGTGGGAGGGTAGGTAGCAGGGGGTGGAGGGCAGATGGATGGAGGTATTAAAGACGGGGCTGCGGGGATGACAGGCAGGCAGGCTGGGAGCATGGCCTGTGCCTGATCTAACCCCTTGGTCCCACCCCCAGGGCAAGCACTGCATCCTGGACGTCTCAGCCAATGCTGTGCGGCGGCTTCAGGCTGCCGGGCTCCACCCAATTGCCATCTTCATCCGTCCCAAGTCCCTCGATAACGTCCTGTGAGTGCCATGGGGGCAGGGCTTTGGGGGCGGGGCCTCCCAGGGACTTCAGGGCAGGGCTTCAAGGGAGACATGGGGGCAGGGCCTCCAGGGCAGAGGCGAGAGGAGAGACCCAGTGGGAGCACAGGGGTGGGGTTTGCCCAGGTGACCCGGGGACAGGAGGGCAGAGCCTGGTGCGGGGCCAGAGCCTGGGATGACCCCGTCCTCTCCCCCATAGGGAGATCAGCAAGCGCATCACAGAGGAGCAGGCGCGGAAGGCGCTGGACCGGGCCGGGAAGCTGGAGCAGGAGTTCACCGAGTGCTTCTCAGGTGAGACCCTCTGGCCTCCCACAATGCCCCTGGGCTCCCCGGCCTCTCCCTCAACCTCTTCTGTCACCCCCTTGGCTTGGCAGTTGTCCATCTCATTTTGGCTGCCATCTTGGCCGCCTTCCTTCTTTTGTCCAGCCCCCTTGGGTTGGCTGACCTCTGACCACAGGGAGCTCCCTTGCCTTGGCTGTTCTCCACGTTTTGTCTGCTGTCTTGTTTTGGCCATCATTTTTGCTGCCTTCCTTCCTTTGGCTGGCCCCCTTGGATCAGCTGACCTCTGACCCCTGCCCTCAGCTGAGCTCTGACCACAGGAAGCTCCCCCCTGGCTTGGCCATTTTCCACCTTGGTTTTCCTGCCATTTTGTTTTGGCCACCGTTTTGGCTGCCTTCCTTTATTTATCTGGCCCCCTGGGTTAGGGAGACCTTGGCCCCTTGGCTGACCTCTGACCCTTCTCTGCAGCTATCGTGGAAGGCGACAGCTTCGAGGAGATCTACCACAAAATCAAGCGGATAATAGAGGAACTTTCCGGGCCGTACATTTGGGTCCCAGCCCGGGAAAGACTCTAAGATGGCCGCCTGGTGACTCTCCCAAGGACATGTCATGACCTCCTAGAAGCAGCCCTGCCCCCCTCCTTTCTTCCCAGCCCCATAAAATCCCGTCCCCGGGGAGGGGGGCAGGACTCCTTTTTCCTCCGTCCCCCTTGGAGGGGCTTGGCCAATGGGGTGCCCCCATTTCCAGCCCCATGGGTTTTCAGCTCTTCCCCCCACCCATACCCCAAGATTTGGAGGGAGTGGGGCTGGGGGAGTGGTGGGAACCCATTGCTGGGATGGGGGTGTCCAGGAGGAGATGGTGGACCATTGGCCAATAGAGTACAGGGACGGCGGGCTGTTATCACAGCAGTGGAGATGGGATGATCGGCCAACGGAGGATGAAGACAGGTTGGCAGGGAGATGAAAGGATTGGCCAATGGAGGTGTCACTGTCAAAGAGGAAAGAGGATTGGCCAATGAAGATGATTGGTCTTCGTCAAGGAGACAGTGGGTGATTAGCCAACAGGGAAGAGAGGTAAAGAATCACCACTGAGAAGATGGCAGACGATTGGCCAATCAGGAACAGCAACAGTTGGTCAATGGAGATCAACTGTAATCAAGGGAAATGATTGGCTAGCAGGGGCTGGCAACAGGCTGTCACCATGGCAATGGTCGGCACTTGGCCAATCAAGAGTGATAACAGCAACGACCCACCTCCCTGCGACCTCTCCATTGCCACCAATGGAATCCCATTGGAGTGACTGCACCCTGGGGGCAGGGATTAGCTCCTCCTCTCCTCCCTGCCCCCAATTTTGGTTGGAGGGGGCATGGCCTTGCTGTGGGGGCATGGCCAGATAGAGCCACGCCCCCATCTCCCATTCAGGACCGCAGCGGAGAACTGGGCGAGCCTTAGGACTTGCCCCCCTTTACCATCCCCCCTCTAATGGACGGCTCTGCTTTAATTTATGTTAATTTATGCTAATTTATTTAAATTGATTCCAAGGGTTTGCATTCTCTTCCGATGCATGAGGATCGATGTGGCTACGCAAAAAAAAAAAAAAAAAAAGCAACAAACCAACCAACGAACTCGTAGCAAACAGGCGAGACAGACGCTGAAAAAAGGAGCATTTCTATTGGTTGGGGCAGGGTTGAGGGCGGGGGCCTATTTTGGGGGGGCAAAACCCAGTGGATTTTGACCATTTTGGGTCATCCCCCCCCGTTTTTTTTGTGCATCTTTTCTTTTTCAGTCTGTGTTAACGGGGCACAGGGGAGGGGGTGGGGCTGAGCTCTCCCAGTTGGAGGGTGGCGGCGCATTCATTTGAATGGTTAATGCGATGCTAATGTTCTCGCTTTGTTTGGGTCGTGTGTATGCTGGGCAGGGACCCTGACACCCCCCCCTTTCCCTCTCTGGGGGCGTGGAAAGGAATTCACATGATCCTCTGGGCCCTGGGGGTCTGGATGCCTGGGTTCCCTCCCAGGTCTGGAAGGAGAGTAGGCAGCAGTGAGTGGGACAGGAGCCTGGATGCGTGGCTTCTTGCCCTAGTTTTTAGGGGTAGATTTGGCAGGTGGGACTGGGAGCCCAGAAACCTGGGTTCTCTCCCAACCCCTGATAGGTTGGGGTGGGTGGGGCCGGGAGCCCGGATGTCTAGGTTCTCTCCTGGCCCCTGACAGGTGGAGGGGCTGCAAACCTGGATGTCTGGGCTCTCCCCAGGGTTTGGGGGGGGATTAGGCAGAGGGGAGCAGGTCTCTTCCCTGCTGGGGTGGGGTGGGGTGGGGTGGGGTGCACAACCAGAGTGTATTTTGGATAGAGCCTTTAATTAGCCACTGGCTAATTACCACGTTAATTAATTAAAGAGAGACTAATAATGAGGGTTTGGGCCTCTCCCTTCCTCTCACATGCCCCCCCATGGAGTCACACCCAGATTATATATTTGCATATAGAGAAAGAGAGAGATGTGATTCGATGGGGGGGGAGGGGAGGTCATTTTCTCTCCAGTTCTGGGAAGGGGAGGAGGCCTGGGGGTGGGGGAGCCAGGACACTTGGGTTCTCTTTCCAGCCCCCCCCTTGCCCCTGGACACCTCGGTTCAACCTGCCTGGAGCTGGTCTTGACACCCCCCCCATCTGACTTTTGGCCCCTGTTCTCCAGCTGACTCCCAGGGTCCTCCCCAGCCATGAGTTTCGACCACTGCCTATACCCAACCTTTACCCTCTGACCCAGCATGGCCCCCTGGGAGGGGCCAAGCCAGCTCTGGGGTGGGGGTGGTCAGAGGATGGAGGGGCTGAGAGCCTGGATGCCTGGGCTCACTAGAAGGGGAAGGCGGGGGTCTGCCTGAACACCTGGGTTCCCTCCAGGTCTAGAATTGTGTTGTTGGGGGGGGCTGGTGGGAGCTCTTGCTGGTTGGTTCCTCATTAAGGAGCAGGGCCTGGACTGGGGGCGGTGGGGCCTGCATTGCCTGCCCCCTCCCCTTCCCCCCACCATGCGCGTACACGGAGCTATTTTAAACCGGATTAAAGAGTTTAAACTATAAAGCAGCCCCGCCTCTGCCTCCTCTGTTGGCCCTTGGCTACCGCTGGCCCCATCCCTTAGTGCTCATTGGCTGCCCCGCAATATATAATTTGTGGGCTTCAGAGGGGGGTGGCCCTGCAGAGCCCCAGGGGTGGTCATAAATTTAATGAGTTCCTTTTTCCCTTAATGAACCTTGGTTGGGGGGAAGGAAGGTAGGGCTTTGTGGGTGGTGCCTATTCAAGATATACATATGACTTGGCTACATGAATATTAATGAGGTAAGGAGATGGCCAGGTTTTCATCAATGCTGCTAAGCTTGTTATGCGAATGAGGACGTGCAGACTATGCCGATGAGATGGACATGACTATTCATGAGCTTGTTCATCTGCAGGCTGGTCCCTGGTCAAGCCACCAGGCCCTTAGCCATGTATCTTAGCCCCATATGGTGAAGATCATTGTGTTCATTATGCAAATGTTGCCTACAAACCAGCCACTGGTTGTTTCTGACCAGAGGCCAGCCTGTTCATGATGGAAATACACAGATGAACCCAGTGTAAATAGTGGAAATCAGCTCAGTCTAGGTAAATGAAGTTGTATAGGCCCTGTGTTATTTGGTGGAAGGGGGCAGAGCTTTGGGGGAGCAAAGCATTGTGGGTGATGGGAGGGAAGGGGGTGGGACCAGAGGGTACTCAGTGCTGCATAAGGGCATGAGAACCTTGCTCTAGCGAGTTGTGGGGGCGGAGTGCTTTTATTTTAAATATGCATTATATTTAACTAATATTTATGAGCTCCATCAAAGGAACTAATGAATATCACAGGGAATACATGTCATACGGGAATCTCAGGCCCTCTTAAATATTCAAGCTATATTATAAATATTCATCAGGGAATCCCAGATGCTCTTGAATGGGCAATGAATAGTCATGAGGAAATCTTGGAACTTTGAATATTCAAATAATGAATATTTAGAAGGGAATCATGGATGCTCTTGACTTGTTCAAGGGGAATAATGAATATTTAGAAGGGGATCTTGCATATTCTTGAGCATTGGGGGTTGGCTCTTCAATATTCATAGGCCCAGCTTGAATATTCATGAGAAACTTTTTGGGCTTATGTTGAATATTGGCAAGAATCCTGAATGCCGGTGAGAGAATATTGGGTAATTTGGCACGTTGGAGGAGGAAATGCATATTTATGAGTAAATGGGGATCTTCTTGATCAGGCAGAGGCTTCATGAATATTCATATGCCAGTTTTGGCTGTTGAATATGTACAAAGGAATTTGGGATGCTTCCAGGTTATTCAAAGAAGCATGCCTGCTTATGGAAGAATCTTTGAAGTATTTCCATATTCGGTGGAGTCATGAATATTCATTAGATGATCTTGGGGTTCCATGTATTCATTGTTGGGGGGTCATGATTATGCATGGAGGGTGGTTGGAAATATTCAAGTCTCATGAATATTCACCAGAGAATCGTAGGCGGTTCCAAATATTCAAAACATCATCATTTATTCATGGACGAATCTTGGCATTTATTGAGGGATCTCCTATGTTCACTTGGGGGGTAGGGGGGTGGTTCTTCAGTATTCAAGGACGTCATGAATGTTTATGATGAATAGAATTGGGGAGGCTCTACTTTCTGGTCTGTCACGGCAGATCTTGGGTTGTTTTGGACATTTGGAGTGTCAGGAAAACTTAGAGTCTTGGAATATTGGCCCAGCGGGGGAATGCATGCTCAGGGGCAACCAGCATGGGTTCATCAGTGGCAGGTCTTGTCAGACCAACCTGGTGGCCTTTTATGATCAGGTCAC
>JAGPOW010002575.1:18357-29632 GCA_030014935.1 Caiman crocodilus | reverse complement strand
GGGCTGGGGCTGCGGGGCTGCAATGCGGCTGGCTCTGGGGTGGGATGTGTTGGCAGCCGAGTTGCTGGGTTTGGGGGGCATAGGGACTGGGGACACGGGGCCCTAGCAGGGCTGCGCCCAGCTCTGCGGGGTGTGAGTCACTCATGAACACTTTACCACAAAACAGCTTGAACAATCAAAGCCCCCTCATCGGTATGTAAATGAAGTGGGTGGCAGCTATTCATGAGCTGGGCTTGAGTCTCTGCGAGGAGGGAGCCTGGACACCTGAGTCCTCCGCAGGGGGGCAGCGGGAGCTGGGGGTGGGAGCCCGGATGCCTGGGAGGGGCGTGGGGTCTAGGGAGTCAGAGCAGGGGGCCTGGCAGCCTGGACACCTGGGGTCTCCTCCCGGTTTCACCAGCCAAGGCCTGGCGTTCCGGGTTCAATGGCTTCTGCTGCCTTTTCCTTTCTGGCCCTGAGTAAAGCGGGGAGCTGGTGCTGGGGGAGCAGTGCTCAGTCCGTCCATCTGTCTGTCCGGTCTGTCCAGTCAGTCAGTCAGTCTGTCCGTCTGGAGAAAGGCGCTAAGGGGGGTGGGGGAGTGGAGCCTGGACGTGGGGGAAGGAGGGGGTGGGGGTGGGGATCAGTCCTGGGTGGGACAGGCCAGGCCGGGCGCGCAGTACTGGGCTCTGGGTCAGTGCACAGCGGCCTGAGGCCGGGGTCTGGGAACGTCACAGGTGTGTGCAAGTGTGCACGTGTACGTGTGACATGTTGGAGCGTACATGGAGCCACGACCAGATACACGCTTGCATGTATGCAGACATGTGTGGGCATGTCTGAGTGTTGCAGTGCATGACTGCACGCTGAGATGGCGTGCAGGGAGAGCTGTGTGTGTAAGTGTGCACAGAAATGAGTGTGGGTTGGGGGGCTCCCAGCAAAGCTGTTAATATTCCCTTGTGCACAAGGTGTGTTTGTGTAGGGTGTGTCTGTGTGTGCTGATGCATGTGTCATGGTGTGCACATGTGCCTGCATCAGTGTAGACATATGAGCACGTGACTGCATGTGTCAAAGTATAAGTGGCAATGCACGCAAGTGTATGTGAGCGCCTGTGTCCACAGAGGAGTGTGTCTGAATCTTGGCGGGCACAGGAAGGCATGTATGTGTCCCTGTCTGTGCACAAAGGCATTTACAGGGACAGGTATGTGTGTTTACAGGGATGTGTGTGTGCATGTGTTTGTGCATGCATGAAGGCATGTGTGGAGAGGGACAGCTGTACGCATGGGCACAGAGATGTGTGCATGTGTATACAGGTGTGTGTGTGTGTGTGCAAGCACCATGTGTGCATGCACTGGGGAGACGCAGGTATGTGTGTGCGAGTATGCACTGGGGTGTGCATGTGTGCCTCAGGACATGCGTGTTCATAAGGGTGTGTTCCATGATTTTTCTATATGTGTGTATGTATGCACCAAGGCTTGTGTATGTGTGTGTGTGCATGGGGGTGTGTGCACGTGTGTGTACAGAGGCACATGTATATGTGCTTGTACCCTAGGGCATGTGTCCATAGGAACATGCGTATTTGCGTATGCACCAGGGTGTGCATCTACAGAGATATGCATGCATGTGCATGTGCACTGGGGTGTGTGTCTACATGGACATGTGTGTATGTACGTGTGCACCGGGCTGTGTGTCTACAGAGACACACGTGTATGTACATATGCACCTGGACACGTGTCTACAGGGACACCTGTGCAGGTGCGTGTGCACCAGGGTGTGTGCGCACGTTGCCCCCCTCCCCCCGGCACTGGCGGTGGCGCGGAGAAGGACCCACCTGTGCTGGGCTCACACTCCTCCAGGTCCTCATCGTCGCTCGGGCACTCGGCCGACGCCACCAGCAAGTCGTCCGTGTTCTGGGGGGAGGAGGGGGAGGTCAGCAGGGGAGCGCCCAGGTGCCCAGGCACCCTGCCCCACAGCCCCAACCCTGCTCTGGCCGGTGCCCTGGATCAGGCCTGAATTGGGCCTGGAGGGCGCTCTGCCTCGAGGGGCCCCACTACCCACTCCAGGAAGCTAAGCAGGGTCTGGGAAGGCTGGCGCGCCAATGGGAGACCACGTGTGCTGATGGCCCAAGCCCTAGGGGGCACCGTGCTGCAGGGGCAGCCAGCAGGGGGCGCTGGGCTTGGCCGCCGTGCCAGGCCCGTGCCCTTGGAGCGGGTCTGTGGCGCTGCAGGGAGCGGGCGCGGAGCCAGCAGGCGCTGGAGCAGCAGTGGGGGGGGAGCATGGCGGGGGCCAGCGGCTGGTGGTGAACACGGGCCGGGGGGCCGCGTCTGCTAGAGGGCAGGGGCCTCCCCTCCCCCGCGCTGCCTTCCGCTCTGAGTCATCCTCACCCCAAAACCCGGCTCCCCTCCCCCCGCTCTGCTCTCCCAGGGATGGGAAATCAGGCCGCTCTAATTACCGGCTCCGGTTGCCATGGCAGCCGGGACGACTTTGTCAGCGATTTTCCCTCTAATGCAGGAGGAGGAGGAGGAGGAGGGGGCCGCAAAGGCTCTGTCACTGCAGCTGGGGTGTGAGACCCTGCAGCCCCCGCACGCCTCCCCGTGGGTGCCATCCCCTCCTCAGCCTCCAGCCCCATGGCTGCCCCCGGCACCCAGCCCCTGGCGGCACAGGTCCCACATATGCGACAGAGCAGGGCCACTCGGCCTAGGGCAAGGGGGCAGGAGGATACTGACCCCCATTATGCTACCCACTTTGGACACGTGGCCTAAGGCGGGGGGGGAGGATACTGACCCCCATTATGCTACCCACTTTGGACACGTGGCCTAGGATGGGGGGGAGGATACTGACCCCCATTATGCTACCCACTTTGGACACGTGGCCTAGGGCGGGAGGGAGGATACTGACCCCCCATTATGCTACCCACTTTGGACACGTGGCCTAGGGTGGGGGGGAGGATACAGACCCCCATTATGCTACCCACTTTGGACACGTGGCCTAGGGCGGGGGGGAGGATACAGACCCCCATTATGCTACCCACTTTGGACACGTGGCCTAGGGCGGGGGGGGAGGATACTGACCCCCATTATGCTACCCACTTTGGACACGTGGCCTAGGGCGGGGGGGAGGATACTGACCCCCATTATGCTACCTACTTTGGACACGTGGCCTAGGGCGGGGGGGGAGGATACTGACCCTCCCCCATGTAGCCCAAGGCAGGGGGTTAGTGTGGGACCCCCGTGACGCAGCGCTGGGACACGTGGCCTAGGGAAGGGGGTTGGGGGTGAAGACCCAGGCCCCCACCCCGGCCCCGCTGACCTGGGCAATGCTGTCACGCATGGTGGGGGAGCGCCCACGCCGTGTGGTAGTGGTGGCCATGGTGGTGGTGGTCTCCATGATGGTGGTGGACATGTCGGCCAGCAGCGTGGTGGCCGTGGTCTCGGTGGTGAGCACGGAGGGCACCTCGCCCACCAGGCGCAGGTTGCCTTCAGCCCGCACATTGGGGTCGCTCTCGGCCGCCAGCGCCAGCACCTTCAGCCCGTTGTAGTACAGCCCCGAGATCTGGCCCTGGAAGGGGCGGTCCTGGTCGCGGCCCCCGATCTTGATGGCGGCCTGGCTGTTAAAGATGGTCAGCTGCCGACCTGCCGGGGGACACAGAGAGGCAGGACCAGGGTGAGCGAGCGCCTGGCGGCTGCTGCACGGGGAGCTGTAGGATCCTGGGGCCCGTGGCCATGTCCCCTCCTCTGGGCCCTGCCCCTGGACACAGGGGGCTGCCTCTGCTCGGATCCCCTCACCCAGCATGTGGCGGAGAGCAGCAGGCCTCTTGCCAGCACCCGTCCATCCATCTCTCTACCCCCGCTGCCTGCCTGCTGTCCCTCCATCCTCCCCACTCCTTCCTTCCTTCCTTCCATTCACCCCCCAGCCCCACTTCCCTCCCCATCCATCCATCCATCCTCCTCACTCCTGCCTGCCTGCCTGCCTTCCATTCACCCCCATCTCCATTGCCCGCCATCCAGGCCCTGCAACGTCCGCCCTGGCCGAGCCCTGCAGGGGAAGATGAGGGAACAGGAGGGTGAGCGAGCGTGAGGACGTGCTGCTGTGGGGGCTCAGACACCTGGGGACCGGGCCAGGGGCCATCACCACCCAGCCCCACGTGCAACGTGCCAGCCCTGGTGTGAAGCGGACCCCCACCCTCCCTTCCCTCCCACGCTCTCTTCCCCTCCTCTTCCTCACTCCCTCCTTCCCACAAGGTTTTTAAAAAAGCCAAAGGGAAGTGTCAGAGGGGGGTGGGGGGCATCGAAGGGACCTCCTAGTGCAAACAGCACTGCATCCTCGTGTGAGTCCCTTGCACGGGGCCAGTGCAGACGCTGTAACCCTCTGGGTGGGGCCAACAGCAGGTTTAGGCGCCTTTAAGGCGCCTGGCCCTGCACAGGGCCCTGCCAGGTTTTGGGGGTGTGGAGGGGAGGGAGGGGGCATTAGAGTGTTAATTAGTTTCCCTCTCGTTAGCAGGTTATTATTAGAATTTTTGTTGTTGCTTATTTAGAGGCATTGTTAGATGGTTTAGTTCCTGCTGGGGGTTTAGTGCTTTTCTCAGCGTGCAAGAACCCATGTGTGCTGGGAGACACTCGCCTCCCCCTCGCATGTGCTTGTGGCAGGCATGGGGACCGGCCCAGGCCTTGCTCACTGTGCTCGCACACTCACTGGATGCTTTGGGCCTATGAGCATGGGGATGTGTGCAAGGAAGAAGGGGTAAAGAGTGTCACATGCTTGTGAACAAGGTCACATTGGTCACTGACCCATGCAGGCAAAGGGCCGTGGTGGGAGCACATGCCTCTTGTGAACAAGGCAGGCCTGGTGAACTGGAGTCACTGAGCGTGACCTTGGAGCATGTAGGGGCACCAGGCCGTGCCCGCTGTGCGTGTTGGGGCATCCCCAAACCTGGTCCAGTGAAACCAAAGCATCATGCGTGACCCTGGTGAATGCCAAGTGCCACCAGGCAGGACCCTTGTGAGCACTGAAGTGTCATGAGTGAACCTGGTGAGGACTGAGGCATCAGCCCACGGGTCACGGGGGCCCGGATGCGGGACCCTTGTGAGCGCAGGAGCATGAAGCAGGACTCACGTGATGCTTGGGCAGACAGGACTTGTGACGAAGGAGGGCAAGCCTGGCACGTGTCATGAAACTGGTGAGACTGACAGGAGCACAGTTGTGCCAAGCTGTGGCCCTCGTGAGCGCAGCAGCATCACCGACCAAGGCCCTCGTGAACAGGGAAAGAGTCAGCAAATATGACCCTTGTGACCCGCAATGTGTCACTGCACACGACCCTCGTGAACAGCAAAGTGTCGTGAAATAAGGCCCTCGTGACTACTGGGGCATCCACAAACGTGTCCCTTGTGAACAGCAACTTGTCACGGAGTCAGAAGATGACGGGACCTCCAGAGGTCACATCTAGTCCAAGCCCCGCTCCGAGCAGGACCAGCCCCAGCCCCAACTCCAATGTCCCAACCAAGGCTTTGTCTACTCAGGTCTTCAGAACCTCCCAGGATGGAGATCCCACTGCCTCTCTGGGGAAGCCAGTGTTTTACTGCCCTCCGCCAGAGAAAATCGTTCCTAAAATCAAAACTAAACCTCCCTTGCTGCAACTTGAGCCCATTTCTCCTTGTTCTGCCATCTGCCACCGCTGAGAACAGCCCAGCTCCAGCCTCTCCGGAGCCACCCTGCAGGGAGTTGAAGGCTGCTATCAACCCCCACCTCCGTCCTCTCTTCTCCAGACTGCATCAGCCCAGGTCCCTCGGCCTCTCCTCTCCAGTCCTGTCCCCCAGCCCCACAACCATTTCATTGCCCCCCGCTGGACTCTCTCCAATGTGTCCACATCCTTTCCGTAGTGTGTGTGTGTGTGTGTGGGGGGGGCACATCTGGACACAGGACGCCAGATGTGGCCTCCCCCGTGCTGAATAGAGGGGAAGAATCACTGTCCTGGATCTGCTGGCACCGCTCCTCCTAAAGCAGCCCAGGATGCCGGTAGCCTTCTTGGCACCATGGGTGCACTGCTGGCCCCTGGTCAGCTTCTTGTCCCCTGTCCCCCCAGTCCTTTTCGGCAGAGCTGCCGCCCAGCCCGTCACCCCCCGCCTGCACCGGTGCAGGGGACTGTCCCGTCCTAAGTGCAGGACTCTGCACGTGTCCTTGTTGAACTTCCTGAGATTGCTGTTGGTCGGATCCTCCACTGTGTCGAGGCCTCTCTGAGCCCCAGCCCCCCTCATCACACAACCTTTGTGAGCAGGGAAGCATCACAAAACAGGACCCTTGTGAGCACCAGGTCATAAACAAACGTGACCCTTGTGAACAGCAACGTGTCGCTGCAAGTGACCTTCGTGGAACAGCTCCCGCAACAGGCCCCTCGTGAACCGGGAAGTGTCACAGAGCAGGCCCCTCGTGAATACAGGAGCATTAATAAATGGGATGAGCAACATGTCACTGCACGCGACCCTCGTGAGCAGTGACACCTCGCAAAACAGGCCCCTCATGAACAGGGAAGTGTCCCAGAGCAGGCCCTTTGTGAACACCAGAGCATTAATAAATGTGATGAGTAGTGTGTCACCACATGCGACCCTCGTGAGCAGTGACACCTTGCAAGAAAAGGTCCCTTATGAATAAGGAAGTGTCAGCAAATGGGACCCTCATGAGCTCCAGCGTGTCAATGAATATGACCCTTGCGAAAACCAGTGTGTTGCCACATGCAACCCTTGTGAACGCATCTCAAAACAGGATCCTCATGAACAGGGAAGCATCACCAAATGGGACGCTCGTGAGCACCAGAATGACATTGAATGGGACCCTTGTGAATGCCCTCATGCTTGTGACACCGTGTCACATGGTGAACACAGCTCAGCAGGCCCAATGTGCTCTGCTCACCAGGAGACACGGGGCCTGGGGGTGGCAGGCTGACCCTGGGGGTGGCTAGGCCCAGGCAGAGGGACAAGCGGGGCGGGGGAGTGGGTGGATGGATGGATGGATGAAAGGATGTGGAGATGGATGGATGGAGGTGGGGTTGGATGGGTGGATGTGAGGACATGTGGAAGGCTCTGGTGACAGATGGATGGGTGTGAGCATGTGTAGAAGGCTATGGTGATGGATGGATGGATGGATGGGTGTGAGGACATAGGGAACACTATGGTGAAGGAAGGATGGACGGATGGAGGAGAGGATAGATGGAAAGCTGAGGGCAGGCATGGATGCGGATGGGGATGGGTGAGTGGTTGCGAGGATGGGATGGAAGGGGTAGGGAAGGTTATGGTGAAAGAAGGAAGGTGGACGGATGGAGGAGAGCTGGGGGCTGGAGAAGTGAGGGGATGACAGGTGGACGAAGGGAGGAAAGGACTTGGAGCTGAGCAAACGGGCGAGTGTGGGTCGCAGGGAAGGTGGGGGAGGCATGGATGGAGGGGCTGGAGCAGGGGCAGATGGAGGTGTCCAGAGAGGCAGAAAGGGAAACAGAGGGATGGATTTGGGGTGCCGGAGGGGATGGACCAGGAGGGATGCCCAAGGGGGCATCTGCAGGTGGGGAAACTGAGGCCCGTGGCCAGCAGCTGCTGGATACCTCTCCCCCCTGCTGACCCAGAGGCAGCATCGGAGATGGAAGCCAGGCATCCTGGGGCCTGTGGGTCCCAGTCCCATAGCTGGGCGGGGTGGAGATAAGCCGGGCGGGACTGGGAATGTTTAACCCTTCCTGCTCCAGCATAGCCCCAACCCAGCCGGGAGGACCCCTCACTGCTTTGATGGTGGCTGCGATGGGGGACAGCACAGGGCTGGGATCGGGGTGATGGCAGCGAGGGGAGACCAGACCCAAGTATGTGCCCCCCTCAGCCCCAGCCTGGTCAGGAGGCTGCCCATGTGACCCCCCCCATGCCCCGCGAGACCCAGATGCCTGGGCAGGTGGGTTCGAGCGGGGGCAGCGGGAGCCCGGACGCCCAGGTTCTCTCCCAGGCCCCAGCCAGGTGCTGGACGCCAGGACAGACCAGGCCATGGTGCGGTGTGTGGGTGGGGGTCCGATGTTTTCCAAGAGCCCCTTTCCCCACTGACTCCAGACAGGTTTTTGCACCCAGCAGAATGCAGCACTTGCCACCCCCACCCCCTGGCACGCCAAGGGTTACCTCTCCTTCGTTACCAGGTCTGTCCATAATTAGTGAGCCGATCACCCTGAGTTGGATTATTTGGGGGAAGAAGTTTGGGGGGAGGTTTAAAAATCCATTAGCAGGTTAGCATCCCTTTAACTGGAGTTTTGGGGTGGTTTTGGGTTGGTTTTTGGCAGTTTAATGATTCTGTTAGTAATGCTTCGTTAGCGGGTTCAGGCTTTGCCCGGCGAGACGGGCTGTTGGTTAGCAAGTTAGGCCAGTGGTTACCTGGTTAGATCGGCCGTTAGCGGATGAGGCCGGTAGTTAGCAGGTTAGATCAGCCATTAGCAGGTTACCGCGGCGTGGTTAGAGCCTTGTTAGCACCTGGTTACACGCAGTTAGGAGGAGGGTTTGGGGGCACGTTTTTTGCGGGGGTTGGCTTTTTTTGGTGGTTTTGGTGGGGTTTTTTGTTTTTTCCTTTTTCCCCAACTGAGTTTGAGCCTTAAAGGTACAGAGCTCCACCTGGCAGGGTGGGAAAGGTGGGCAGAAAGCTCTGCCCAGGGGGTGGGGGGAGCAACGGGGCAATTGCAAAGCTGGTGAGGGGGCTGGGCTGGACTTGGACAAGCGTGTGGGGTGCCTGGGCAGGAGGGACGGCCCAGATACCTGGTCTCTATGCTCATCTCTGGGAGGGTGAGAGCAGGGGGCCGGAAGCCCAGATGCCTGGGGGCTCTCCAGCTCTGGGGGGGGGGAGTTGGGGCTGGGAGCCAGGACACTTGGGGTCTCTTCAGCTGTGGGAGGGGGGAGCTGGCAGCTGGACGCCTGGGTGCTCTGCCAGCTTTCCAGCAGACTCCATGCCCGTTCTGCCCTTGCTCTTGCTCTTGCCCAGTGTCTGCCTCTCTGGACAGGACCCTGCTTCTTCTCAAAGTCCCTAAGTACTGGTGTCCTATTGCCCAGGCCTGGGCAGGCGGTATCTCCCAACAGTGCCCTACCGGGGGGAAATGACACCCGTGCCATGGGGGAGCCCCGACCTTCCCAAATCCGTCACCAGCTTCCGACTGCCCTGGGGGCCTGGCGGGGAGGGGGAGGCGGGGGGCGGAGCTCTGCACCTTTAAGCGCTGTGATTTATTGGTTATTAAGCGGAATTAATTGCTGTTAATTACCTTTGTCGAGTAGCCACTCATCTACTACTCGACCGAGCCGATACGGTATTCTCTGTCTAGCAATCGCCAGGCGTTCATTATCACTGTTGCCTTTAGAGAAGTTTAAGGGAAGAAGAATGTAGCAGTCGGTTAAAAAACGGGAAGGAGAGAAAGGAAGAAAGAAGAAACAGAAACCAGGAAAGAACCAAAGAGCCAGAAAGAGAGACAGAGAGAGAGAGAAAGAGAGAAAAAGACCCAGCCCCACGCGCCCGCTGGAAGGTCAAAGGTCAGAGGTTAGCGGGGGGGGGCCCGGTTGGTTTAGCGGGTTTAGCGCGGCCGCGAGCTAGTTAGGCGGGTTTAGGGGGCTTTAGCGGGGGGGTTAGACAGGTTTATGCAGCGTTTATGGGCTTTAACGGGGCTTTAGTGCTGGTCATTAGTTCCCTCCGCGCGGTGGGGGGCGGGAGGGGCAGCGGTGACCGGAGCAGCAGAGGAAATGGGGCATGTGGCCCCCCCAACCGGCTCCCCCCTTCCCTCAGCTGGTCCCAAACCAATGACCCCCCCAGCCCGGACCCCCATCCCCGCCAGCCGCATTTGTATCTGAGAACAGGGGGAGCTGGGCACAGCTGGGAGCCATGGATGCGAGGGGGCAGGGGGCTTTTGTGCCCGGGGCACATCAGGCCCCCGGTCTGAAAGGGGTAGGTGGGGGAGATGGAGGAAGGATGCAGGGCAGGAGGGAGCTGGTGGGAGACGGGGTCCTGATCTTGGCTTGGGGGAGGCTGGGCAGTCCCAGGTGCCTGGGCTCCCTCCAGCTCTGGGAGGGGAGTGGGGGCTGTGGGGTCTGGGAGCCCGGACGCCTGGGGGCCAAGAGCAGGGGGTGTTGGGAACCTGAAGCGCTCTTCCCAGGGTCCCCCCTCTGTCTCTCAGCCCCGGATGTCGCTCGTCCCTCCTAATTAGCAGCCATCGGGGACTTTCCAGGCTCTCATTAGCGCCCGTATTAACAAGGCGATTAACATCTTTAATTAAAAGCAGGCGGGCGCTGGGAAGTGACCTGGGTTGGTAATCAGAAGCTGGCGCTCCCAGGGGGCCGGGGAGACGGGATGGTGCAGCTGCACATGGGGACCGCATGCATGTGCATTGCATGTGTCCTCTGGTGCAGAGCCACGAGGCAAGGGGGGGTTGTGGTGCTTGCATAGGTGTGCAGCACACGTAAAAAGCGTGTCCGTTTGCATATCAGCCCATGCATGTGTGCCCCGTCCTCCTGACCCTAGCGGGGCAGACAGGAACCACATGCATGTGCCTGGCATGTCACTCCAACTGTGAATCCCGGGATGTAATTGTGCGAGTGTTGGCCTGCAGACGAACTACACGTGTGCTTCCTGTGTCAGCCTGCATGCTCCTTGGGGCCTGCACAATCCTGCCGCGTGTGCCTGGCCTGCCTCCCCCATCCCCACGGCCACCCCTCACCTAAATATGATGTGCATGGGGGATACTGGAGTGTCCAAGAGTGTGCATGAGGACCCACGTGCTCAAGTGTATGCCCGGGGCTTGTGTGTGCAAGTGTGTGTATGTAAGCATGCACAGGACCTGTGTGTGCTCCCAGCCTGCTCTGGGGGAGGGGCTGGCTGAGCCCCGATCCAGGGAGCAGCATGTCCAGGCAGGCGCTAGTACAACGTGATGCCTGTCCCTCATGATTACCCACAATGCTGTGTGCTGGATGCTGAGCAACTGCTAATGCGGCCTGGCAGCCCTGCTCCACCGGGCGGAAGCACGCGGCCAAGGGTGGGGGAGCGGGGGGGTGGGGAGCACTTGTATCAGTGCACGTGTGTGCGTGCACGAGTGTCTCTCCCATCTACCTCCAGAGCAGCTCAGCTCGCAGGGTGCTGGCTTGCGGAGAAGTGTGTGCGTGCGTGCTTATGCAAGGGACCCCTGCAGGCATGTGCGTGATCCCAGGTGTGTCTGTGAGCGTGCACAGGGTCTGGGAGGAAGCGTGCAAGCATGTGTGCATGCTGCACTGGGAGGCAGGGACGTTACACACTCACGTGTGTCGGGATCCCTGCACGTCCTCTG
>JAGPOW010002575.1:5429-17427 GCA_030014935.1 Caiman crocodilus | reverse complement strand
GGGAGGGCAGCTGTACGCAGAATCCTCCTCCCAGGGGCGAGTGGCACTCTCACCCAGCATGCTTTGCACAGGGCAGGCCGACAGCTTTACCCAGCATCCTTTGCACTGGATCTGACACTAACAGGGCAATGCTGGCTCCTGACCATACCCACAATCCTTTGCACTGGAACTGGTGCTAACAGGGTGGGCTGGCTCCTGACCATACCCACAATCCTTTGCACTGGAACTGGTGCTAACAGGGTGGGCTGGCTCCCCACTGTACCCAGAATCCTCTGCACTGGGGCGGACAGTAACAGGGCGCACTGGCTCCCGGGGCTGGCGGCTGTCCCCAGCCCCCCGGGGCAGGCAGGCGGGGGGGCTCCGGCCCGCATGGGGCGGGGGGTGCCTACCTGCAGGGTAGCGCTCGTTGACGGGCCAGTTGTCCACCTGGAGCGTGGCGTTGCCCCCGCTGCGCGTGAAGCGCACCACGTGGTACTTGCCGTCGCTCACCGCCGCGTTGGGCTCCTCGATGGTGATGTCGTCCGTGCCCACGTTGAAGATCACCCCGATCGTGCCCTGGTCCTGGGGGCACGAGACACGTCAGGGGGGTGGGGGGCAGACACCTGGGGTCCATCCTGGCTTCGGGAAGAGCGTGGGGGGCTGGAGGGTGAGAGCAAGGGGCGGGCTGGGAGCCCGGACACGCGTGTCCCCTCCAGCACTGGGAGGGGAGTGGGAGCTGGGGGGTGAGAGCCTGGATGCCCGGGCTCTCTCCAGCCTGGGGGGGAGTGGGGGGCTCCCTGGGCTCACTTGGGTTCTCCCCAGCTCTGGGAGGAGAGCAAGGGCCAGGGGGTGAGGACGGGGGGGCTGGCAGCCTGGGTCCTCTCCAGCTCTGGCAGGCGAGCGGAGGGGGAGTGGGTGCGGGAGAAGCAGCAGAGCGGTGCCCGCGGCGGTGGCTGGCTGGCAGAGGCGCGTGCGCAGACAGATAAGTAGGCAGGTAGGTGTGTGCAGAGGGATGCAGGGAGAGGACGGATGCGGGAGGGAGCGACAGAGGAGACAGACAGGATGGATGGGACCCAGGTGGGCAGCCCCTGCTGCCCCCACCCCAGAGCTGGAGAGAAGCCAGGAGTCCCGGCTCCCAGCCCCTCCCGGCTTGCCCCCGAGCCAGGACCCCAGGCCTCCCACCCCTGCCCACCCTGCGGCTCCGTGGAGGCAGGGGCTCCTTCCCTGGGGCCTCGTTCATCAAAGCCCCGTTAATCCAGCTCCTGGAGCGCATTAATGATCAGGCCGGGCCTGCAGAGACTGGGGGGAGGCTTGGGCTCACTGGCTGGCCCCCTCAATGGAGCGGGCTGTGTGTGTCCTGGATGCCTGGGGGGTGTGCATGTGCGTGTGTCCTGGATGCCTGGGGTGCAAGCGTGTCCTGGATGCTTGGGTGTGTGTGAGTCCATCCCAGGTGCTTGGTGTGTGTGTGTGTGTGTGTTGCCTGGATGCCTGGGGGGTGTGTGTGAGTGTGTGTCCTGGATGCTTGGGTGGGGGTGTCCATACTGGGTGCTTGGTGGGTGTGCGTGTCCATGTGTGTCCCGGTTGCCTCGGTTATGTGTGTGTGCGTGCGTGTGTGCAAGTGTGTGTATCCACATGTCCCCCAGATGCCTGGTTCTGCACATGTGTCCACGCACCATCACTGCCTCTCCCCTTCAGAAAGGCCCCACGGGGGCTGTCCGCACGGGTGCACTCGTGTGTGCTGGTCCGTAACTCACCGCACCAGCTCTCTCTGGGTAGTGCGCGCACGCATGCGTGCATGCATGTGTACATGTGCGGGTGTTGGCTCATAGCTCACAGCCACCATTCTTGCAGCCATGCCAGCCTCCTCCCTGGCTCTAGAGAGCATGGGGGCTGGGAGCCCGGACACCTGGGTTCTCCCCTTGGTTTGGGAGGGGAACGGGGGCTGCGGGGTGAGAGCCAGGCATTGCACACAGTACAGACCGGCAGAGCAGAGCATGGACGGCCATGCCCCAGGGAGGGGGCTGGAGCACGCTAGGACACGGAACTGCATGCATCACAGACCACCCAGGCAAGGGTGTGATGCCGAAGCGCTGGCAAAGCAACATGGAGCAGGCAAGGGGAGGGCATTATGGGAAGATGGGCCACCAGAGCCGGCTCAAGGGCATGGGACACGCTAGGTACCGAGAGCCGTCCATGGACTGCCAGGGCAGCGCACAGAGCAATGGCCCGGCAGGGCAATGTCTACAACCTGTAATGACCGGGTGTTACATGAGACACGGACTGCCACGACTGGGCGTCATAGGGGACAAGCTGCCACGACTGGGTGTTACACAGGACATGGGTTGCAATGACTGGGTGTTACATGGGACACAGGCTGCCACAACTGGGCATTACATGGGACACGGGTTGCAACAACTGGGTGTTACATGGGACACGGGTTGCAACGACTGGGTGTTACACGCAACACGGGCTGCCTTTGCCAGGTGTCACACAGCACACATGCCACCATGCCCAGGCATTACATGAAACACGGGCTGCCATCGTTGGGCATCACGCGCGACAACGTTACACAAGGTACAGACTGCTGACAGGTTGCTACACAGGAGATGGACCGCCAATGACCGGGAACCACGTGGAATGGGCTGGCAGAGCCACCCCAAGAAGGCCACTGTGCAAGGGAAGCAACAAGATGGCCGCTGCAAGTGCCTCCTGCCACGTCAGCCCCCAAAATGGCCTCCTGGTCGTGCCAAGCAACAAGATGGCAGCTGCCTGGGCAGGATATCTGCTTTCCTGTCATTAACATCAATCTCTCCCTAATGAACTGGGCCACCCGCTCAGTGGCCTCCTAGTCATGCTATCAACAAGATGGCTGCCACCCGGGACGACTGCTTGCTCCTCTCCCATTAGCATCATGTTCTCTCCAAGAAGCAGGCCAGCTCCAAAATGGCCCCCAGTCCCACTAAACAAGATGGCCGCTGCCCTGAGGCCTGCCCCGCTCTCGTGGTCATCACGAGCAATCCCCAAAATGGCTGCCTGGCCATGCTAAGCAAGATGGTCGCTGCCCTGCTAACTGCCCCCGCCTCCGCCTTCCCCCCCGTCATGAACGTCCCACTCTCCCTAGTGAGAAGAAGATCCCTAAAATGGCTGCTCGGCCGCGCTCAGCGAGCCCGGATGCCTCCTTCCCCCTCGCTAACACCACTCTCCCTCACGAGCGGGGTCACCACCACAATGGCCGCCCGGTCACCTCAAGCGACGAGATAGCTGCCCCCGCGGAGGCCTGGGCGCCGGTCGGCCTCGCCCCTCTGGCCCTCGCGACGAAGACGACGCCAATTAAGTCCGGCCATCCAACCCCGCGGTGCTGCCCGAGGGGCCGACTCTGCCCTGGAGGAGTGCGGTCCCCAAGATGGCTGCCGGCACCCACGCCAAGCGAAGGGGCAAAACGGCAGGTCCGTCTGTCCTCCACTTGGGCCGGCGACACAGCTCAAGACCAAAACGTCTCGTCTGCCCAAAAAGGGGCACGGCATTGAGATGGGGACCCCTGCGCCCGAGCCTTTGCCAGGAAACAAAATGGCTGTCGCCTCATAGCAAGATGGCCGCTGCTCATGCCACCCTGCAAGGCGCCGTGCCAGCGAGCGGCCAGCCCGGGGGCACCGGGGTGGGATGAGGCCCGCTCTGGGCTGGGGCGCGTCCCGGAGGAGACGGCCGGGCCGGGCCTGGCCTGGCCTGCGAGCGGACGGACCCAGGCGTCCGGGGCGGCGGCAGGTGCCATGCCACGTCTGTCACCAGCCCCCCCGCCGCCTGCCGAAGGCCAATCAAGGGAAATTGTTAATTAGGAGCTAATGAGACCCATCAGCTCCCAGCTCGTTAGCGCGCCTGTAATTACTGCGCCAGGGCAGAGAATACGGGAGCCTGGAGACTGGGCGGGCAGGGGCTGCCGGTGCCGGGGCTCCCCCTTGGCGAGGCGGGGAGGGACCCGGCGCCCCGCTGCCCTCCCACCCCGGCCCGGCCCAGGGCTGTGGGCTCAGGACCCCCGACGGGGCACTGGGCACAGCCGGGCACGGGGGCCCCAGGCAGGAGCCTGGCTTTACACGGGCGCGGAGGGGCCGGGAGCCCGGACGCCTGGGCTCTCTGGGAGGGGAGTGGGGGCCTGGGCACCCGGACCCCAGCGCTGCCCGCCGCGCCCCCCCACCTGCCCCGACACCCGCTCGTGCGCGGCGTGCGCTGCCAGGGCCCCGTGCGATGGCTTGGGGGGCAGGGCAGGCAGAGCTGAGGGCTCCAGGGCGTCGTGCGCCTGCTTGTGCAAGGGATGGAGGGGGCGTGCAAGGCACCTGTCACGGGGACATAGCTCGCACCAGGGAGAACCCAGGGGTCCAGGCTGCCTGCTGCACACGCTCCGCCGCGCTCCCCTTCCCCGGGCTGGGGTCAGGGCCAGGGGAGCCCGACCGGGGGAGAGCCCGGGGGTCCCCCCTCCCCCTCCCAGCCCTGGGGAGAGCCCGGGGGTCCCCCCTCCCCCTCCCAGCCCTGGGGAGAGCCCGGGGGTCGGGGTCTTGGGGGCTGGTCATACAGCCTATCCCTGCCCCCCGCTCCCCCCCCCCCCGGAGCTACCATAATTCTGCTGACAAAGCGCATGCCCAAAACTCTGAGGTACCGTAATGCTCTTTGTAAAGCGCCCGCCACAACAGCCTGGGGCCACGCTGTCTCCAGGTGTTACCATAATTCTAGTAAGAAAGCACAGGCAAATCCAGCAAGCCTCTCCCCAACCCCCACCCCTCCTTTGTTTTCTTTTTCCCTTTCTGGGATCTACCGTAATCCACTGAATAAATGGACACACCAGGGAGACCCTGACGATGCCAGGCCAGGGGGTACCGTCAGTCTACCATAATGCTACTAATAAATGGCAAGCACTCACATTTCCATGTCCTCCCCCAGCCCCGGTGACAGCTGAAGTCTTTGGGAGCTACCGTAATACCACTAACGACACCCCCATCTGCAGCTGGCAAGTGCTACCACCAGGCTATTAATACAATGCGTGCCGTAACAGACACCACCCCACCTCACCATACCACAATTGCTCCTTATCGAGCGCACGCCACACGGGGGGCCCCAGTCTCAGCGTGGGTTATGAGGGGCTCCCATAACGTTACTAAGGTGTGCACCATAACAGAGACCCTGACCCCAGTCTGGCCAGCAGGCTATGGGCGCTACCATAACACCACTAATAAAGTGCACTCTGTAATACAGACCCCGATTCCGGCCTGGGGGTGCTACCATAATGACTCTAATAAGGTGCACTCCAGGACATGGACCCTGTCCCCAAGCTGAGTGTATGATCATCACCATAATACCACTAATAGACAGCATTACAAAATGGAGACCCCCGATGGCAGCAGTGGGGGAAGGGGTGCTGGTGATTACCGTAATGCTACTGAGGCAGCACAGCTGGAAGCAGGCCAGGCGCCAAGGCAGGGAAGGGCCCGCGGGGCTGACGGGTGTGACAGATGCTGTGCATGGCTCCAGTGGTGGGGGAGGAAGGGGGGGCTGGCATCGATGGGAGCCTAATAGCTCTAATTAGGCAGAGATGCTGGCAG
Source organism: Caiman crocodilus (assembly GCA_030014935.1). Lineage (NCBI taxonomy): Eukaryota > Metazoa > Chordata > Crocodylia > Alligatoridae > Caiman > Caiman crocodilus. Next base: position 11,860 of record JAGPOW010002575.1, on the reverse strand, counting down.
CCAGCAGGGACTCAGTGTGACCCAGTGCCAGCCCTCGTGAGCATCACTGGGGGACAGGGCTGCAGCTCCCAGCTCCCCTGCCCTCCCAGAGCTGGAGAGAGCCCAGGTGTCCGGCTGCCAGGCCCCTGCTCTAACCCCCAAAGCGGAGGCCAGGCCGCCCCCATGGGGGGGGCAGGGCGGGCAGCCTGTCAGCCCAGGTTAGTCTGCTGGGGCTGGGATGAGCTGACAAGAGGAGACAGTGCCAGGGCCTCTGGAGGCACAGGCGGAGATGGGGAGAGCGGTTGGGAGCTGAGCAGAACGGGGGTGGGAAGGGACCCAGGTGTCCGGGTTCCCAGGACCCCCCAACGCCCACCCTGCAGGAACCCCACAATGGTGGTTGGTGCATGTGCGCATGCACGCGTGCGCTCTCTGGTGTGCGTTGCTCCCTCTGCAATTGTGCAAACATGTTGCACGGGAGGTGTCTGAGCCTGGGGGGTGGGTTGAGCCGGGGCCGCCCTGTGCAGGCGTGTATGTGCTACTGTGCCTGTGCAACCCCACTGCACTAGTGCCTGGCGCATGTGAAGCATCGGTGCGCTTGCACAGGGACCTGACTGGGCATGTGAGCTCGGGCTGCTGCAAGGGGACTACAGGGCTGCAGATGCTTCATGCCCTCCTGGCTCAGGTATGGGGGTCTGGGCCCAGTGCCCCCCCAGCAACTGGGGCCCAGCTGAGCCGAGCCTCTGGGAAGGTGTCAGGTGGGGGGCAGGAAAGGGAAGCGGCCAGGCTGCGCACTGGTGGGGGTAGGAGGGAGGTCAGTTCTTGGGGGCGGTTATAAGCTTCCAGCCCCGGAGTGAAAGGGGGGTGGGATCCAGCTGCTCCCCTGGCACTCGAGGCAACGGGAGAACCCAGGAGTCCCAGCCCCCGCCAGGACCCCCCATACCCTCAGCGGGGCAGGGAGAACCCAGGTGTCCGGGCCCCCAGCGCCCTGCTCTCCCCTCCCAGAGCTGAGGGGAGCCCCGGTGTCCGGTCTCCAGTGCTGCCCCCCCCGGGAGCCCCAGCATCCAGGCGGGTGCTTACGATGTGCAGCTGGAGGTAGTCGCCGAGGCCGGAGGCGCTGTCGACCCGCACGAGCACGGCGCTCTTCTGGTGTGTGCTGAAGCCCACGGCCAGGCGGTCGGCGCGTGTGCTGGGCCGGTCGTTGGGTGGCCACGTGTAGGTGATGAGCGCACCGCCCTTCCCGAAGATGTACGTCGTGCCGGCTGCGGGGACAGAGCGTGTCAGGACCAAAACCCAGGCGTCCGGGCTCCCGGCGCCCCCCAGCCCCACTTCCCCGAAAGCTGCAGAGGACGCAGGCATCCGGGCTCTCAGCCTGGGCCGCAACGGTCTAGTCCAGGCTCCTAACGAACCCTGGGCTAACGAGCCAGCCAGGCCCAGGTGCCTGCCATAGAGACCACCTCCTTCCAAGCCTGGGCTGAAGGAGACTCTCCTCTGCCGGAGACCCCCAGCGCTGCCCAGCCCGTCAGAGCCCAAGCAATCTCCTGGGGCACCAATTAGCTCTTAATGAGCCGAACAGCGGGTATGGAGGGAGCCTGGCCCTGGGCACAATGAGCTGTGTAAATGCGCGCATGTGCGCGCACAGGTACATGCATCTCAGCCCCGAGACATGCACGCTTAAGTGCACACGGGCTAACATGCGCAGGTACATGCACCTCCAGCCTCTGAGATGCGCACACGTGCACACACAGGCAGAGGGGCACAGGGGTCAGGACACACATCCACAGACCCACGCGTGCCCCCAGCCCACTCCCCTCCCACAGCTGGGAGCAAACCCAGGCGTCCGGACTCCCAGCCCCCCTGCTCTGACTCCCAGCCCCACTCCTCTCCCAGAGCTGGAGAGATCCCAGGTGTCCGGGCTCACAGCCCTGCAACGAGACACGGCGGGGCTTGGCCGTGACCCCCGCCCCATCCAGCGCTCTCCCACGGCGCCAGCAGTCGTGGGCTGTTAGCAATCGATGAGCAAGAGACGGTGACAAACGCCGCGGGCCGAGCGGGGAGACAGGCCCATCGCTCCGCGGCGCCGCGGCCACCCAGACGCCCCCGCCCTGGACACGCGGCCGCATTGGGGCCGTCGGGGGTGTAGGCAGCAGAGACCCTACGCAGCCCCCGGTGGGCGCCTGGGCCGATATCCTTGATGAGCAGCGGGCCAAAGATATTGTGCCTGGAGCGAGGAGAGAAGCCCGGCGTCTGGGCCCCCAGCCCCCCGCTCTCACCCCCTTGAGCTGGGGCAGAGCCCAGGCGCCCGGGCGCCGCCCCACCCCTTCCTGTCAGCGCCTCCCATGGCCGGGGGCTAATCCATATTTAATGCCCACGCCGCAGCCCCCTGCTTCACCCCCCCACCCGATCGATCGCCATTAGCAGCTGCGCTTCGCCAGCGTCGGCCCACGCACGGCCTGGGCTGGAGGGGACCGATAAACTGGGCCAGTATCCGGGGCTGGGCAAGAGCCCAGGCGTCCGGGCTCCCCACATCCTCCCTCTTCCAAACCACCCGCCCCCACCCAGGTGTCCTTGGTCCCAGCCCCCCTCGCTCTGACTCATCTCACGGAGCAGGGCAGGAGACGACCCGGGAGTCCGGGGTCTCAGCCCCCCTGCTCTCACCTGCCCCCACCTGGGGCAGAACCCAGGTGTCCAGGCTCCAGCACCAGGAGCCCAGGGATTGCAGGGGGAGGTACGTGGACAGAGCCCTGCATGGCTCTATGGCTGGCTCTGGGGGTGGGGGCCAGGGTCGGGGATGCAGGTCTGTGCTGCGGCTGGCTCTGGGGTGGTCTGTGCCGACAGTCAAGTAGAACAGATGCAGCCAGCTCTGGGGTGGGGCAGGGACTGTGGGGTACAAAGCCCAGCACTGGGGTGGGGGGTGTCAGTGGCTGAGTACAACAGAGCAGCCTCTGGGGTGGGGCCTTGGGTCCTGGGGATGTGGGGCTGAAATGAGGCTGGCTCTGGGGTGGGACATGCCAGCAGCCAAACAGAACAGACACAGCCGACTCTGGGGGGGCCGGGCCCAGATCTGGGGTGTGGGCAGTTCGGGGGCCACGAATCCCATTCAGTGGCAGCTCTGGCACTGTCGGGTTTCAGGGCCCCAAGAACTGGTGCTCTTGTGTGTGCACGGATGCACACGCAGGCATGCACTGACATAGTGACATCGCGGAGTGTGCCTACCCCCCTCCAGCTCATGACTGTGCACGCACGCACACAAACACACGTGTGCACAAGCACCCACATGCACATCTATGCCCAGTCCCCCTCTGTGTCCTGCATCCCCCCATTAATTCCAGACCCCCAAATTCTCACCCTGTGTCTCACAACGGCCCCACCTTGCACACATGTGTACGTGCACACCCCACACGCATGCCCACTCCCTGGTGCCAGAGCCCAGCCACTCCCCTCGGCTTCCTTGCGTGTGATGCTCATAACGAGGTGAATTAAGTTATTAGCAGGTAATGGCCCCGTGGGCGCTAATGACTCGCCCCCCCAGCCTGGGGATTCCCCCCCCACACACACACCAGCTGCACCAATACACATGCATGTGCAATGCTCACTCACATCCCTCACATGGGGAGGGGGCTGCACCCCCAGCCCCTCCTTTCCCCCCCATTCTCATTCCCCCCACGGATGAGCGGGGCCTGAGGTGGGAACGGAGCTGGGGGCCTGGACGCCTGGGTTCCCTCCAGCCCTGGGCGGGCAGCGGGGGCTGGCGGATGAGAGCGGGGGGCCGGGAGCCCACACACCTGGGTTCCCTCCTCGGGGGCAGGATTCCTGCTTTCCCGAAACGCCGGAGATGAACCTGGCTCAGCTGCGCGAGATGGAGGAGCCTGTGCAGGACACCTGAGTCCCCGTCATCCCCAGCCCTCTGCTCTGACCCCCCAGCCCCACTCCCAACCCAGAGCTGGAGGGACCCCAGGTGTCCGGGGCCACCCCGCTCTCACCCCCAGACCCCACTCCCCTCCAACATCAGGGAAAGGATGGGTGGAGCGACGGGGGGTGGATGGATGAATGAGTCAATGGTGGGGACGGGCAGAGGTGGCACACGGCTGGACAGACAGATCTGCCCTACAGTGCGGCTGTACACGTGGGGTGGACACATGGACAGACGCAGGCACATAGGGGTAGGGGGGCAGGGTGGTTGGGGCAGGAGCTGGAGGAATACAGGGGGCACGGATAGACAGACCCCTGCCTGGGGGTGGGAGATAGATGGAGATAGATGGGATGGATGATACATTGATAGATACACAGATAAAGAGATGATATATGTATAGATAGAGAGAGAGATGGATGATATATAGATACCTAGATGATACATATAGATGGATGGATGATAGATAGGCGGATGGATGATGGATGGGATGGATGGATGGATGGATGATAGATAAATAGATAGGTGGATAAATGTATAGACAGACACACGGACAGGTGGAGAGACAGGTGGAGGGACGGACAGACAGATGCACAGGGACGTGACAGCTAGCGTGCTATATGGACAGAGAGGCAGTCGGGGGGTGGATGGACAGACAGGTGCACAGGCGGATGGCAGACAGGCAGGGGTTGCAGGGCTGCTGGACGTATGGACAGACAGGTGGACAGAAGGGGGTGTTGCCTGGGCAGAGATGGACAGATGCCCGGGGGGTGAAGATGAGGTAGATGGACAGACAGACAGGTGGGGAGGCACGTGCAAGGGGCCAGGGTGGATCGGGACCGCTGGAGCCGGGGGCGCGCGGGGCCGGACACACGGACGTGAGAGGCTCCCCCCTTCCCCCGCAGCTCTGAACACGGCTCTAACGAGCCCCAGAGCTCTGGCGCCGTGCACCCGATCCCTGCCGTTGCCATGGCAACCCTAATACCCAGCGCCTCCCCCCTGGACGCGCTCACCCTCCAAATGAGAGCGCACGGGGGGGGGGGGGAGGTGTTAACCTCTCATGTGCTGCAGCCAGTGCCGCACCCCCCGGCTTGGGGCTGGATCGGGGCCCTGTCCCCAGTGACCGCGGCCCGGATTTCCGCCTCGTCCATCCCCAGCGGGCCAGCCCCCCCGCTCCAGGGCCCAGCCAGGACTCCTGGGTTTTCCCAGGCCCCTCGGGACTTTGAGGCCGGTGTCTGGCACATGTCGGGGGGGGGCGCAATTTTGGTCCCTGGATGGGTGGATGGAGGGGCAGATGGATGGACAGACATCCCCCAACCCCAACAGATGGGTTCGAGGACGGGGTAGGAGAGCGCGAGGGACGCTCAGGGCCTGCAGAGATCAGTGGGGGAGAGAAGGACAGAGAGGGGGGTCCAGGCGGACAGACAGACACAGTGAAAGGGGGCGAGGCGCAGGGATGGGGGATAGGCAGAGGATGGACAGAGAGACAGCCAGGGAGACGGTTGGCGGAGGGATGGGCTGGTAGGTGAAAGGAAACAGGCAGATAAGTAGGTTCCTAGATAGATAGATAAGTAGGTAGGTCAGTCAGTAGATAGATAGGTAGACAGATAGATGTGTAGATGAACACATAGAGGATAGATGAATAGAAGAATGATAGATAGATAGATAGATAGATAGATAGAAGGTGAATGTATCGATCGATCAATGGCAGAGAGACGGATGGACAGAGAGGGACGGATGGATGGGTGAAGGTGGTGCGATAGAGAGATACGCAGCTGATGTGTCGAGGGATGGACGGGGAAGAGGGAGAGGATAGGGCGGACAGACGGATGGAGAGGCAGCACAGGCCCCGTGCGGGGGCAGGGTGTGTGGGGAAGAACGGACCCACAGGCAGACGGGCGGAGGGAGGGAGGGAGGGATGGGGGTGGACGGACGGCTGAGTGGGTGGGCAGATGACCGAGGGCACCCTGGGTGCAGGCCAGCCCAGGATGCCTCACCATATGGCTGCAGAGGGGAGGGGGGTGTCTCAGCCTGGGGGTGCCCCAGGGGCTCTGTCCAGGGGGTGCTGGGGTGGCCCCAGCCCTGGGCCAGACCCGTCCGGCGCTGCCCTGGTGCCAGAGCCAGGCATGGAAGCTGGAGTCCGGGCCCTGCTCCCCGTCGCGCCTCCCCCAGCGCTGGGGGAGCCAAGGGGTCCGGGCTCCCGGCCCCGTGCTCAATCCCCTACTCTCCTCCCAGGACTGAAGCAAACCCAGGCGCCCGGGCTTTCAGCCCTCTTCCTTTACACCCCCAGCCCCCAGTCCTCTCCCAGAGCTGGGGGAGCCCAAGTGCCCGGGCTCCTACCCGCCTGCTCTCACCCCCCGAGAGCGCCCCGGCGTCCGCGCTCCCAACCCTCCTCCCCAGCCAGGGAGGGAGCCCAGGTGTCCAGGTCCCCAGTGGCCCCCATCTGGGCCAACCCAGGGTCCAGACTCCTTGGGCCAGGGTCACAGGCTGGACAGATGAATGGGCCCCCCCCAGCTGCTCCCGGAGATGCTGGCTGCCGGGGGGG
>JAGPOW010002571.1:34058-47080 GCA_030014935.1 Caiman crocodilus | reverse complement strand
CCATGCTGCCTGCGGGGAGGAGGCCAGGATGCCCTGGTTCTCGCCCAGCTCCAGGCAGACCAGCACGGGGGCAGCTGGCTCTGGGGCGGGGGCTGTGGGGCACGGCTAGGTGGAACCGGGCTCTGGGCTCTCCAGCAGGGGGCAGCAGGGCCCCACTTGCCCTCCACCTGCAGTTAGTTAAGTCGGTAATGGCTTTCAGGCCATTAAAGAACAACAGCCCCGCAGCGCTTCCTGCCCCTCTTTCAGGAATAGGACTTGGGCCCTGGGGCTCCCTGCCCCGCTCCCCAGACGCCCTCCTTTCCCTCCTGCAGCTGGAGAGAGAAGCCCGGAGCGGGAGCCCCCCACCCCCAGCCCTCCACTTGGGTGTCTGGGCCTGGCAGGTGGTGGCCGTGTGGGGGCTAGATGAGACAGGAGAGGGGGTCCCGGGCGGCCCCGGGGCTGAGAGGTGCTCCTGTCATGTGGGGGTGGGCCCCAAATTTCCCATCAGGGTCCCTGATTGGTTCTGGATTTAGCCCCTCCCCGCAGCCCCTGCCCACTTCTTGTGTTCCCTAGCGTGGGCGCTCGTGGGACCCGCGCGTGGGTCTGGCGTGGCTTGGACCTGTGGCCTCAGGCTTCCTAGGCTAGCTCTTAGGGAGCACAGTTGGTCAGCGACTCAATTAACGAGCTGCCGGGATGCAAACAAGCCCTTGGGGAAACCCCAGGCCTCAGGATCTGAGCTAGCTCAGGCCGTCCACGTCCACGCCGGGTTAGGACGTAGGGCAGCAGGGCTGGCCTGGGCTGGGCCCCACACCTCCTTGGGTCTGGCGTTGTTAAGGGCCTCTTACAGGCTGGCTTCGGTGCCAGTGCGTGTCCAGCTGGGCTGTGAGCCCCTCCTTCAAGGCTGCCTCTGCCTTGATCAAGAGGCCTCCAGTCCCAGCTGGGGAAGGTCTGAGCCTCGTAATTAATTAATGAATACCAGGTGTTCCTGGGTTTCTATTCCGCTTGGGACCTGCCCTGGCAGGAGAGGGGATCAGATCTGCTGGCAGGGGGCACTTGGACCCTGGGGTCATTTCCAGCCCTGGGTGGGGAGAGGAGGGGAGTGGGGGCTCGGGGTGAGAGCAGGGTGGGGCGGGGAGCTCTGGGTGGGCCATGGGGTTTGGGCTGGGACGGGGAGGCCTGCCAGCAACGCCGCACTGGGGCCAGGAGAGCCGGCGCCAGGTGCGGCAGGAATTGATCCCGGGGGATTAGGTTTGGTGAGAGCTGCACGCCCCACCCGGCCCCAGCGTATAAAACCCCCTGGGCGCTGGTGCCCGGGTACAGCACCATGCGTAGCCTACTCATCCTCGGCCTCCTGGCTGCGCTCCTGGCTCCAGGTATTGCCGGTCCTTCCGGCCCCTGTACCCCCCGTAGCTCCGGGGGTCTGGCCTCCTGGGGTATCCAGCGATGTCATTTGGGAGGCGGCGGGGGGCTGGACTGGATGGGGAAAGACTGATGTGGACAGGAGGGGTGTGGGGTGGGCTTTCGGGACCCAGTAACTCCCAGGACCTCCCAGTTTCCCCCCTGTCATGTCCTGTTCCCACCAGTCCCTTGTTTCCCTCACTCAGAGCTGGAGAAAAAACCCAGGATCTGGGATCCCAGCTCCCTCCTGCTGCAACCCGCCAGACCCCGCATCCTCCACAGTGAACCCCTCTCCTCTCCCAAAAAACCCAGGCATCCCTCTAAGCCCCCACCCTGCTCAAACCCCCCAGGCCCTCTCCTTTCCCAGGCAACCTAGGTATCTGGCTCCCAACCCCGCATACTCCAACCCGGCAGACCCTTGTCATAACCAGGCGTCCGGGCTGGGGAGCGGACAGTCTACCCCCTTGTGCTGGGCTCACTGCAGAGGGGGGCGGGGGGCGGCGGGCAGGGCAGGAAGGCAGGGCTCAGAGCCCGGGTGCCTGGGTTCCCTGTGCGTGTGGCGGGGGAGGACAAAAAGAGATGATGGGTGACCTCCAGCACCAGGCAGACACCCTGCCCCCCAGATGTGACCCATCTCTCCCCCCAACTCGAACCCTGCCCCCCAGAGGACTCCCTCGTGGGGCAGAAGCACCGGAATAGAAGCAGGGAGCCATGGGGCACAAGGAGGGAAGCAAGGGAGGGCCTTTCCTAGCAGCCTATCTCCTGCCTCCCCAGGCTCCAGCCTGAGCTGTGAGGAGTGTTTCAGCCTGGGGGGACCCTGCTCCGGCCCGGTGCTGCCCTGCAGTCCGGGGGAGGAGGCCTGCGTGAGCGGCATAGTGCACTACACCCTGGGTGAGTGCTGGAGGGGAGGGCTGTGGGGTGCTTGGGGGATCCCGGAGAGCTTCCATGGACTCTGCTCCTCCCTCCCCTTTAGAGGGACGGACACTGCTCATAGCCTTCAAGTCCTGCCTGGAGCCGGGCAGCTGCAGGACGATGCATTTGAGTCTCACCTTCCGGCCCGGCGTCACCATAAGGGGGAATGTCACTTGCTGCCATGAGGACAGCTGCAACACGGGGGTGGCGGAGCGTGAGTATCGAGGGCAGCCCCGCAGGTGGAAGCCAGGCATCCGGGCTCCCGGGTTCCCCTCCTGGCTCTCGTCCCCAGCTCCCGCTCTCCGCATCTGGCGTCTGGGATCCCAGCCCCCCACCCTGCTCTAACCACACCCCTCCTAACCCCACTCCCCTTCCAGAGTGGAGGGAGGACCCAGGTGTCTGGGCTCCTAATACCCCTTGCTCCAGTCCTCCAGCCCCCGCTCCCATTTTAGACTTTGGGGGAACCTAGGTGTCCGGGCTGCCGGCCTCCCTCCTCTACCCCCAGACCCCACTCCCCCCTCAGACCGGGGCAGAACCCAGGCGTCCAGGCTCCCTGCCCCGCTCACCTCTTATGCCCACGTGCCCCTAGTGCCGTCTGTGAGCTCTGTCCCCAATGGCCGGTTGTGCCCATCATGCTACGTGGAAGGAGCTGGCCAGTGCAAACGCGTGGAGCCGCTACCCTGCACGGGGGCCGAGGACCACTGCGTCGAGGTCACCGGGACATTGTCAGCTGGTAACGCCCGTGTCAACCCCCACTGCCCTCCCAGCCCTGGAGCGAACCCAGGCACCCGGGCTCCCAACGCCCTGAAGGAATTCCTCCTTCTCTCTAGGTAACGTGTCCCTGACCAAGGCGGCTGAGGGCTGCGGCACCCCTGGTGCCTGCCAGAAGCGCATTGGGGTCACCAAGTACGCCAGAGGCATCTTTGACACCCTCACCCGGGCCGTGTGCTACCCGGCACCCCACGGAGAGCTGTGAACCGCACTGGGCCTGCCTCCGGCTTGGGGGCACCCGCTCTGGCTGCCACCTGCTGCTGTTTCTCTTGAGAGGGGACTTTTGGGGGGCAAGGGTCTTCTCTGCAGGGCAGCAGTTGAATAAAAGCCTGGAGGACCCTTAACAATGTCACCTGGTGGTGTTCGAACCATAGAAACATCGGGTACAAGGGGTCACAGGCCCTGTCTGAACTAGCCCTGCCGAGGCTGGAGATTTCCCTTCCTAGCTCAGAGCGAGAGGTGGTCCCAGAGACCTCTGCCCCGGGGCCCTTGGTCTGGGCTCTGGCCCACCCAGACGTCATCAGTGATGGCAAACAGGCATTTCGGCCCCACGACCAGCCTGGATCTCTCCACCCCCCGGTTAGACAGAGTTGTCCATCCTACTAACGAGGCAATAACCCCCCAGTTCCCAACCTCATTAGGGCCTTCTTGGGAAACGCCGGCTCTTCCTTCGCTTGTTTCTTGAGGTATCGCCTCACCTGCACCATGTGCTTTATTTTTTTTTTTTTAAAGGAAAATTTGAAAATGTTAGTGGGCAGAAAATACAGAACGTATGGTAAGAGCCGTTTCTGGCAGGGGAATCTGCAGCCACGTGCAGGCCCCCCTGACCCCAGTCAGAGCCGGCCCCACTGGCCGATCCCGCTGGCCGGGCAGGGGCAGGGGCAGGGGCAGGGTCCCCCGCGTCTGATCTCGCTCGCCATAGAAGCCGTAGTGCCGCTTCCGCAGCTCTCGCCGCCATTTCCAGAAAGAAGCGGTGTGGTCGCCGTTACTGGTGGCCCCGCTCCCTGGCCGGCGCGCGCGGGGGAGCACTGGTGCTCCCGCCTGCCCCCTGCCCGCCGGATACACGGGGAGTGCGTCCGGTTTACCACCTGACAGTGCGTGGTATGCGAATAATTACGGCAGCTATTGTTTCCTCTACAGCTGTGTCTTTGTCTCCTTTTTCCCCCGGTAAAAATCCCTGCATGAAACCTGTGACTGGGGAAGTTTGTTCCCACGGGAATGCCCGCTTAGGATAGATTTCCCAGGCTTCGCGGCGGAGGTCTCGGCGATGATAGGGAGTTGGACTTGAACCCTGGGCCGGGCAGGGAGGTTGCGCTTAGCAGGCAGCTGGAGCAAAGCCAAGTGCATGAAGTGGAAAATCCAGCTTCGAGGCAGGGAAGGCACCCGGGACACCTGGGCTGCGTCCCAGCTCTGGGAGGGGTGGAGGCTGGGCGCCCGGCTTCTCTCCCGTCCTGGGAGGCTGGGGGCCTGGACGCTATCCCTGGGCAGGCCCCACACCCCCGGGGGCAGGAAGGAGATGGCCAGCGGGGGCAAGATCTGGGGGGTCGGTCCTGAGACGGAAGGAAAAGGGAGGGAGGGAGGGAGGTGGGAGGTCCATCCACTTGGATTCAGGTTCGAGCCGGGAGCCGCGGGCTGGGCCCTGGGAGGATCCAGTCTCAGAAGCTATTTCTAATGGGCCGGCAGGGAGCTGGGCCCACCCCGGTAAGAGTGACACGGGAGGTCCCTGGGGCCCACGTGGCGTCCGAGGAGAAGGGCGGCGTCTCCGCGCTATCCATGGGGAAGTGCAGCGCTCGGTAGCCTGGCAAGCCACCAGCTCGCGGGGAGGAACGCCGCCGTCTCACGAGCTGAAGAGGCAGGGATTAGGGAACCAGGGCACCTGGGTGCTATTTCCAGTTTTGGGAAGCAAGTGGGGTCTGTGGGGTGAGAGCAGGAGGCAAGACTCCCGAATTACTCACGCCAAGAAGCCGAGCCCTGGCTCGTGCCCCGGAGGTGCGGCTGCCAGGAGCTCTGCTCTCCGGGTGCTGGAGAGCGGGGAAACATTTCGCTCCCAGAAAACCCAGGCGACGCAGCCCAAGGGGATCTGCTGCGTTCTGCCTGGCGCCCACCGCCCGGGGCCGTCGCGGAAGGACGTGGCCCCGGGGACCTGGCAAAAGTTGGCGCAGGGGCGGGGAGATGCAAGACGGTGGAGACGCCTGACGGAGCCCCCGAGCTGGGGGACCGGTAGCAGGGGAATTGTGGGCTAAGCCTGGAGGAGAACATGGCAGCGGGCAAGGACGGCCATCTTCACTGATGTACCAAGGAATGAGCTCATAGCGCCGCCTCCAACGGCTCCTGGGAGCTCTGACATCAGCCACAGCAAAATCAATTAGGAGTGTGACTCTACCCACAGCACTCATCCTCCACCTAACCTATAAATCCCAGCCAACCTGCTTGCCTAAGACCCGCAGGTATGGGTGTCCTGCTTGCCCTCGGCCTCCTCCCTTCTCTCCTGGCTGCAGGTAGTGTTCATCCCACCCCAACACGATGCTTCTTCCCCTCCAGGGTCATGGACTCTCTGGACTGTTACCAGGCCTTCAAACGGGCCAGGAGCTTCAGAATTCATTGCTCTTGGCTTTGCAAAGTCCTGGGGGTGGACTGAGGCTCTTAAGGGGGAAGGAACGCAACGGTTGTGCTGATGAAGGAAGGGGGTGTCCAGGGCAGGAGCAGGGTTTGGTCCGGAGGGACCCAAAGGTGGTGGAGACCTGAAGCTGACTCCACACAGGGCTCAATTCATGGGCTAAGCTATGGCTACCCCGGGGGAGAAATCTCCAAGGAGTTATTTGCAGGGAGATAAGATGATAAATGACCCCAGCTCTGGGAGAGAGTCCTCTACGGAGCTCAGCTGTGGTTTTCCGTGGGGATTTGTGGGGGTTGTTGGTTCTCTTTGGTTCTGGGAGTGGGTGGTTGGTGGCGGGGTTCATTGGGTTGATGCTCACATCTTCATCAAGTTCAAGTAAGGGCCACATCAATTAAACTCTTGGGCCTCTTTTGGAGCAGCTAGAAGCAACTGGCATCTGCCCAGACCCTAGTGGCTGAATCCGACAGCCCGTTCCCAGACTGGGGAGAACAGTTTCCATCTTCTTCAGCTGGAACACGGGGGCTGCTGCGTCCACATGAAAGCAACCACATGAACCATGCTATTGCATGGATGGAGGTCATGTGCTCCCACCTTCTAGCTGCTGCTAGCTTGCGGGTTGATGTGACTGGTGCTGTCCACCTTCTGCTGCCATCTGTCTTCCTGGTGATGTCAGGCCCTGGAGTTGGGGGAAGGTGTTGAGTCGCTCATGACCTTCAACCCTCTCCCGTCAGCCAAGAGGCCCCTGCCCACCTGCAGCCGCACGGGCGCTGCCTGTGTGGATGCTGTTGGCCTACGAGCACTCCTCCCCTCTTTCCTCTGTGGAGCTGGGACGGTCCGGGGTGTTCTGATTCACAGCCTGTCCGACTGTTCCCATGCCCAGTAGTTCCTGATGCCCCTTTCCTCCAAGAATGGATCCAATCCTTTTGGGATCTGAGCCAAACTCTCAGCTTCCACCACATCTGGTGGCCACCAGCTCCCCCGTTCATCCCATGCTGGATGGAAAAGGACTTCCCCATGCTCATTTTACACTGATGGACCTGCTCCTTTCATGTCACGACCCCTCATTCTTACCTGGTGCGAGATGGACCATAATCAATCCCTGTTGACGCTCTCATCACCACTTAGTGTTTCCTCAACCCTGCTCACGTCCACCAATCAAGCTCTCCTTTGTTCTTCAGTCTTGCCGGCTGTTCACTGCTCTTGGTCACAAAGCTCCTGTTTCACAGCCAGGCACACTGGTTGTAGCTCATTGTGATGAACTTCTGTTTGTTTCTGCTTCCGTTTTAAATGGTGTCCCGACCTGCCACCCCACACTGGGAAAAGGGCCCAAGTAGCATAATTTCTTGCCTATAACACACCAGCTGCCATCTTGCCCCGGCTCCAAACGGATGAGCACCTGTTAATGAACTGCAACAGGAACTTGCTCTGTCATCCTAGGGAGGAGGTGAGGACTGGCAGCGCTCTACCAAGTGCAGCGTGGGTGCAGGGCTCGGGTGGCTGTCCCGGGCACAGGCTGCTACACCTCACTGTGGATGAGCAGCTAATATCTTTTCTTACCTACAACGCACGTTTCTCTCTCCAAAGAAAAACCCAGCTGTTAAAAATCACAGTGCAAGTTATGTGCGGGAAATATGGTAGGAGCCATTTCTGCCCTTTGCTTGGTAAAACCGAAAGCAAAATATGTTGAGATCCACAGAGAGCAGACCCGGCCCCCTTGCTGCCATTTTAATGTGAGGAAATACAAGTAATACGAGTTACTTTAATACGAGGAAAAATGGAGGAGGCGGGTTTCATCATTCTCTCTTTCAAGAATAAGGGGGGTGCTATATTCTAGGGCACGTTATATGTGAGAAATTATGGTACTTCATTGTCCAGGTCTCCCCTAAATGTTGCATGTGCACCTGTGTGTCCCCTTTTCCCTTTGCACACCCCGACGCTAGTCGAGTCTTGCTGCTAAGTACAACAGTTTGTTTCCTTCAGAACCTGCAGCTATAACAAGATGCTCTCGTGGCTAATCCCAAGGTGGAGAAGCCAGGCATCCGGCCCAATTCTCCCTCCCAGCAGCATGAACTGCCTGCCATAATGTGTCACTGTTTGCCTTCAGCCTGCAGTGTAGCTGTTCCCTTGCTGCTCTGAGGCAGGACCCGCGGTGAGGTAAGGAGAGTCCATGCCCAATGGCTCTGGGCAGGGGAGGAGTGACAGCATTAATCCAGGGCAAGGCCAAGGGTTCGGCAGCTGAGAAACTCACAGAGCGTTCCTTACCCCAGGGAGAAATGGGAGGTCCTCGAAGGACTGCTGGCAGCATTGGCACCATTGCAAAATTAGGGCAAAAAGCAGAGAAATCACTGGAAAGGCAGGAGGATTGTGGGAGCCTGGAGGCCTGGGTTTTGCCCTGGTTGAGAGAGGGGTGGGATAAGACCCAGGGGAGTGGGACTCGGGACACCTGGGTTCTCTCGCTGTTCTGGGACAGGGCTGCAGGCTGGTGGGTGCAAGCGGAGGACCTCGGAGCCCAGACACCGGGCTTCTTCAAGTCTGTGCAGGGGGTGGGGTCTGGTGGGCTTGAGTGGGAGGGGCTGGGAGCCCAGATGCCTGCTTGCTTTCCCACAGCGGGAGAGAGATGAGCCCATCTCGATCAGAAGCGAGGTATCCTATCCCCCCTCAGGGAGGAGAGTGGGGTCTTGGCTTAGTGCAGGGGTGCCTACAGGTCTAATTATCTAAGGTCTGTCCCAGCCCTGGGATGCTTCTTGTGTCCCCAGAGTACTTTGCCATTAGCCAAAGCTAATCAAACAAAGCACATGGACTCCTTCCTTACAGCACCCGGATTCCAGCTTCACTTCTCCCTCCCTGCCTGGGAGGAAGTCTCATCCTCCCCAGACTGAGCTGTGCAGCTGAGATCCACCAGTCAGGTAAGTCTTTCTTGTTTTCCATCTCCTCTCTGCTCTCCTGGCTTCAGGTGGTGTTCCCCCCGTCCCATCCCGTCGGTGAAGCCTTCTCTCCCCACACCTCGGCAGGGTCTGGGCCTCATTGCTGGGCATCCAGGGACTCTTTGCTTTGTTTTGGAGAATCCTGGAGGATTAAATGGGGCTCTCTGGGGGCAGGGGAAGAGGAAGATGCTGGATCTGTTGACGCGCAAATAGGGAAGGGGGTCTCTGGGGCAGGAGAGGAGTTTGGCCGGGCAGGACACAGGCACCATCCTGGAAAACCTCAAAGATGGTGGAGACACAAGGTCAATGCCGTGAGGTGCCTGATTTGTGGGCTCCCATAACACCACCCTAAGACTTCGGTGGGGAAGTCTTGGAACAGTATAGAAGCAGCTGAATGGCTCCAATTCTAACAGCTTTGCCCAGTTCAGCCACATTTGTTTCACTCCAGTGCAACCACAAGCACTGTTAAAACGTACCCACTGCTGTGCCTGGTCTCCCCTTCCCTTTCTGAAACAGCTCCAGATGTCCATGTGTCCAGGCCCTAGGGTGCTCTGTGGTTACTGTCTCTATTTAACAGTTGGGTGATTGGAGGGTGTGGGGTGCTTGGGGTGAGTGGGGTAAGTGCTGACAGGCGTTTGATTGGGGTGTTTTGTTGGATGGATGTTGAGCGTGGGTGTTGGGTTGTTGGGTGGGGTACTGGGTGGTTGGTTGGTGTATTTGATGGTTGGTTGGTTGGGTGGGGTGCTAGTGGGTGATGGTGGGTGGAGTGCTGGGGGCTTTGGCTGGTTGGATGGTTGAATGTGGGTGTTGTCAGGCTGTTGGTTTGGAAATTTGGTCACTGGATGCATGGGCAGTGTTGGTAGGTAGTTGGGTGGGGTTCTGGGTGTTGGTTGGTCTATTTGATAAATGGTTGGCTGGGTCAGTGGAGTGCTAGTGGGTGGCTGTGTAGGTGGGGTGTTGGGGGCTTTGGTTGGTAAGGTGGTTGAATGTGGGTGTTGTCACTTCATTGTTTGGGGTATTTGTTCATTGGCTGAGTGGAGAGGTGTTGGTGGTTAGTTGGGTAGGGTGTTGAATGGTTGATTGGTGTCTTTGGCTGGGTGAAGGCCATGTGCCCTGTCCTGGTTTCTCCTGCTTGGTGAGGCTGGACCAGACTCCCCCACCATGCCCCAGGGTTGTGGGTGCCTCTCTGCACCTGCAGCCTGCTCCTGCTTCTCTTGGCCGTTGTTTCTGGGGTGGCAACAATTGCACCTTTGAATAAAAGCATGAAGAAATAATCTTAGTTTTGCCCTGCTGCTGTTCCATGTGACTGACCCTGCTCCCCTCCCAGGGGTAGTCAAGAACCCAGGTGTCCGGGATCCAGCCACTCTGTGCTCTTCTACTTCCCCAGACCCCGCTCCCCTCCCACAGCTGGGACAGAACCCAGGTGTCCGGGCTCCCAGCCTCCCTTTCCTAACCCTGCAGATCCCCATTCTCTTCTTGAGTTTCTTGACCCAAAGACAGTCCCCTTTCTGCATCTTTCCCTCTTCCCTTTCAGGTGACTTGTCTTTGAGCAAGGCCAGAACTAGATGCATTCACCCTGGCACTGGTGATAAACCAGTTGGGCTCACAAAATGTGCCAAGGGCATCTTTGATGTCTTGTCCCTCGCCATGTGCTACCCAGGGCCCTGCTCTATGCCAACCTATAAGGAGCTGTGAGCCTGAACTGGGCTCCTGTTTTACCTCCCTCCGCCCCAAAGTGTGAGTAGCAATGGCTTTCCATGAATGTTAGGGGAAAAAGGCTGGGTCCAAATGTAGGGCTTGTTTGGGGAGAAGGGGATGAACACACAACTTTTAGCTATTAAGTAAGTGCTCAAAATAACCACCCTTGACCTTCATTATGCTAATGACTCCACCATTCTTGCGCACACCGAGGAAAGCCTCCAGACCATACTGGACCTCTTCAAAGAAGTCTACCAAACTTTGGGCCTCTTGACATCAAGAGGACCAATTTACCCCAGGCTATGAGTCTGACCTCTGTCCCTCAATTACCGTCAAGAGAAAGACCTTGGAGGTAGTTGAGCACTTCCCCTATGTCAGGAGCCACCTCTCTCAGAGAGTGCATGTTGATTAGGAGATCCAGTGTGCAAGTGCTTCCTTCAAGAAATGGCTTCAGCCTGTTTTTATTCATGTTGGACTAGATGACCTATGGAGGTCCCCTCCAATTTGACTTAGAATCATAGAGAATGAGGGCTGAAAGGGACCTCAGGAGGTCACATCTAGTCCAACCCCCTGCTCAAAGCAGGACCAGCCCCAACCAGATCATCCCAGTCAGGACTTTGTTGAACCGGGCCTTAGAAATGTCCAAGGATGGAAATTCCACCGCTTCTCTACGTAACTTTCCAGTGCTTCACCACTCTCCTAGTGAGAAAGTTTTTCCTAATATCCAACCAAAATGTCCCTTGCTGCAACTTGAAACCATTGCTCCTTGCTATGATCTTCAAAAAGACCTCAAGATCCAGGTCTACAAGGCAGTCACTATCCCCACTCTCCTCTACAGACATGAAGTGTGGGTGACCTACTGTGGTCATTTCAAGAGCCTCTACCGCCTACCTAAAGACCAGTGGTTCTCAACTGGGATACCAAGAGATCCTTTTAAGGGAGTCATGCCCAGTTCATTGAGCAAGTATCTACACACAATTCCACAAGATCAACCCCGAAATTTCCAATAGGAATCCAGTGTCCAAACCCTGCTGCCTTGTCATGGCTCTGTTGAGTTCTTTGTATCAGAAGACTCTCTCTGGGATTGTTCCAGAGTCAAGAAGCAAACGAAAGCCGAGAGTTGGCATTTTTCAACAGAGAACTTCGAGCTAAATGAGGGTAGGCGCACATCTAACAAAGGGCAGGTTGAGTTTAATGAGGTAGGGGAGCCTTGAGTCCAGCAAGGTTGAGAACCACTGGAGCCTTCTGCTCAGTGGTGAAGTAATCTAGCATTTCCCTGCATCTGCTTGAGTTTGGGTGAGAGAGGAAGAGGCAAAGGTAAAGAGCAGGTGGAAGAATGTCAGAGGTCTGTCATGATACCCCTCTATAAATCTATGGTGCATCCACACCTTGAATACTATGCACAGTTCCAGTCTCTGCAACTCCAGAAGGAGATGGAAGAACTTGAGAAGATCCAGAGAAGGGCAACAAGGATGATGAGTGTTATGGAGAGGCTTCCATAGGAGAAGAGATTAAAGAGGCCAGGCCTGTTCTTGAAGGAAAGGCGCATCACCAGTATGGAGGGGTGCATGAGGGGTGCACAGCCTCTGAATAAAAACATCACAGACCTTCAATGTTGGAGGCTGCAAGTGGGAGAGGAATGATGGGAAAACCCTGGTTGGACCCAGGTCACTCTGCCTTCCAGCCTCCGCTGTGTGAAACACAAGACTGAGCAAGACAGACCTATGGTCTGAACCAGTGAACAGCAGTTCTTATGTTCTTGTGAAGTGAGATGAGTTCAGAAGAAGGTGCGTCTGCTCAACCTTTCTCTACTCATTGTGTACCAGCTCGATCTGGTTTAGGACTCAGCTCACATGGACGCACACGGACAATTAAAATAGATGTTTTGGCTTGATGGAGAGCCAGGGACACTGAGTATCCAGGTAGACAGAGTTCACATTAATCTGCATGATGCAATACCCCTTGGCACCTTTCTAGCTCTCCTAGACTAGCTTCACGAGCTGCTGATGTTGAGTCAGGAGCCTGTAAAAGTCAGGGTTGATCAAGCTGTGGGATACAGTGGGGGCCAGGAGTCCTAGGTTTCATCTGCTGGGAAGGAAGGGGGCCGCTGGTGGAGTGTGGGATGAGAGCGCTAGACACGCGGGTTGTTGGAAGCAGGAAACCTTTACTGACAGGCCCGAGGCTGCAGGCACGTTCCTGGAAGTTACCGACTCAAGCAGGAACTCGGGCACACGCGCGCAGGGGATGGGGCGTCGCATGAATCCGGCGGGGAGTCGCTTTCGGCTGATCAGGCCTTGCGTGTGGCTTGGAAACGCACGCGGATGTTTCCTCACGCGTGTCCCAGCTCTCCTCCCCCGTCTTGGAGGGCACTGCCCAAGCCTCTTATTCGGTCAGCTAGCCAATTGCCGACCGACACGTATGCATAATTTAATGTGAGCCAATCGCAAGCATGCACCCGCTGGTGCCGCTGCAAGGTTTTGGCGGGCTCTGATCTTGCACCGAAACTTTTCCCGCGCTCCAGGGGAAACTCCCTGCTCCCGTGCTCATAACGTGCTCAACACAGCTGTGCCGAGGCATCTCTTAACCGTTACGCACAGACGTGCCCCCTTGCCGAAGGCACAGCAGTGTTCGTAGCACGTTCGGCCCGGTTACATCGCACTCACGCTGTTGTACAGGTTTGCATTGCAAATGAGCATAGACAAGAGCGGACAACGACGCAAGTT
>JAGPOW010002571.1:8033-18795 GCA_030014935.1 Caiman crocodilus | reverse complement strand
GTTGCTGCAGGAAGCTTCCCCACAGTTACTGCTCCCCAGGGGCCATGGGGGTGGGGGTGGGGGTGGAGGTAGGGGTAGGGGTAGGGGTAGGAGTGGGGGTGGGGGTGGGGGTGGAGCTGAGGTGGAGGGAGGGGGCGGGGGCGGGGCTGCACTCTGCCCTGCTGATGACCTCAGTGAAGACCCCGCTGACCTCGTAGACACCGACAGCGCTGACGCAGGCACTACGGGTGGCGCAGCCCCCCAAGGCATAGCTGTAGTTGTAGCTGCCTGGAAGGGAGACACAGGAGGGGTTAGGAGGGGCCAAGGGGACCCCAGTCCCAGGATTGGGGCCCTGGAAGACCCCTTCTACTTTATCCCCTGCCCCCCCAGCAGCATATTGGCAAGCAAAGGGTTAATGGCCCCAAATCCCCCCAAAAGAGGGGCTCTCCCCCATCCCCCTGGGTTCTCTGGGAGGAGAGTGAGGCCTAGGGAGGATCGCGCGGGGGGGGGGGGCCTGGACTCCTGGGTTCTCACCGACGTGGATGGCACCAGCTACGTAGAGGCACTGGTCCTCACGGTCCCGGCATGGGACCCTCTCCTTGGGCTTGCAAGCAGGGCCTTCAGCAGCACAGCCTGGGCACCAGCGCCCGGTCAGGACCCCGGGGGCCAGCGGCACTGGAATGGACGGACAAACGGGGTCAGGAGGGCCAGCTCTGGGAGGCGAGTGGGGTCGCGGGGGCGGGGGGGCTCAATGCTGGGAGCCCAGATGCCTGGGTCCTGGGAGGGCATGTGGGCTGTGGGGTGAGAGTGTGGGGTGGCAACGAGTACCCCAGACACCTGGGTCCTCCTCAGCTCTGCAGGGGGGCTGAAAGCAGGGCGTGCTGGGATCCCAGACACCTGGGTCTCCTGTCAGCTCCTGGATGGGAGTGGGGCTGCGGGGTGAGCAGCGGGGGTCTGGGAGCCCGAACACCTGAGGTCAGGGGGGATTCAGGGGCTGGATCCCAGATGCCCGAGTTCCCCGCTGGCTCCAGAGAAGGGGAGGTCCATACGTTTCACGGCACCCCGGTTGCAGCCATCATGGAAGCAGCACACGGAGCCCCCCCGCAGGCGCACGCCGGCACCGGCGCTGAGCGTGGACGAGCGCGGGGGGCAGAGTGTCCTCGCTGTGCAGCCCTTGAAGGTGTCCACCTTTCCCAGTGTCCCTGGGTGAGCAGAGACAGGAGGGACTCGGCATTGCCCTGCTCCCAAATCCCCCCACCCAGGCAGCACAGAGTTCAAACCGGCATGAGAATATATACAGTGCCTGGTGCGCGGGATCCGGCGGGGGGGGGGTATCGACATCACCCAGATCCCCCTGGAACCCCCGGACCTCCCTGATCTCTGCCTGGGGGGTCTGTACAGTGCACAAAGCACCCCGATCCTGGCTTGGGGGGTCCAGACAGCCCCCACCCCCCGATCCCAGCCTGGGGTGCCCCAATCCTGGCCCAACTCACCCCCAATGTGGGTCTCCGAGGTCAGGGTGAAGCAGGCATCCTGGAGGGGAGTGCAAGGCACCAGGGGCCCCCCGCACGTGAGGCCAGTGCCATTGCAGCGATGGCAGCTCAGGGGCGAGCCTGAGGGGGCAGCAAGGGGTGAAAGTGGGGGGCCAGGAGCCCAGACTCCTGGGTTCTCTGGGAGGGGACTAGGGACGAGGCGTGAGAGAGAAGGGGGGGCCCGGACGCCTGGATTCTCCAAGAGGAGAGGGGGGGCTTGGGGGCAAGAGCGGGGGTCTGGCTGCCCGGATGCCTGGGCCCTCTCCAGCTCTGGGGGGGGCAGGGGGGAGTCAGGGCTTTGAGAGTGCCCAGACCCCGGTGTTCTCCAGAAGGGGAGCGGGGCGCTTTGGGGCATCGGGGTTCCCTCCCAGGCAGTGGGTGGAGGTCTCACCTGCACCCAGCAGGGCAGCAAGCAGCCCGAGTGCCAGGGGAGACAGCATGATGGCACTGGGGGCCCCAAGCTGCCCAGGGGCACTTATAGCCCCAGGAGCAGGGGGGTGGATCCGGGAAGCATCCGGGTGCAGGGCAGGAGCAGGTGACCCCCCCACCCCCGCTGGAGCCCAGCCAGGTGCAGAGGTTGGCAGCCCGGATGCCTGGGTCCTCTGCCCGGTCCGGGGCGAGCGGGGAGGTGGGGGCTGGCCGGGGGCCCACGCACCTGCCAGGCTTGGCCATGTGCGCAGCTATTCAGGAGAGAGCCCAGGTGTCCTGGCTGCCGGCCTGACGCACACCCCGCCCCAGAGGTGGGGGGAACCCAAGCTACTGGGATCCCAGCTCCAGTCCCGTGCAAGAGCTGGAAGGAACCCAGGCGTCCGGGATCCCAGCTCCCCCTGCTCCCACCTGGTAGGAACCCAGGCACGGAGCTCCCCGCCGCCGCTGCTCTCCTCCCACTCCACCCGAGAGCTGGAAGGAAGCCTTGCTCCGGGATCCCAGCTCCCCCGAGCTCCTCTGCAGGCTCCAGAGGTGGGGGGAAGCCAGGCTTCCAGGATCCCTGCTCCCCGCCTCCACAGCAGGGCAGTACCCTGGGGGGCCCCAGTCTCCTGGGCTGCGTTGGGAGTTTTGGGGCGGGGAGCCCAGACACTTGGGTTCTCTCCGGAGGGGGGACGGAGCGGAGGGGTCAGAGCCAGGGGACCCGCCGGCGCACCCAGAGGTGAAGCTGGGGAGGGGGCAGGAGGCCGCGTGCAGGGGCTAATGCGTTTGGAGCCCAGACACCTGGGGCCTGGGGGCGGGGAATGAGGTCGAGGGGAGTTAGGAGCGCAGGTGCCTGAGTTCTCGGAGAGGGAGGGAGGGGGGTCAAGGGGAGTTAGGAGTGCAGATGCCTGGGTTATGGGCGGGGGAGTGGGGTCGAGGAGAGTTAGGAATGTGGACACTTGGGTTCTCGGGGGGAGTGGAGTCGAGGGGAGTTAGGAGCACAAACGCCTGGGTACTCGGCGGGAGCGGACTCGAGGGGAGTTAGGAGCATGGACGCCTGGGTTCTTGGGGGAGAGTGAGGTCGAGGGAGGTTAGGAGCACGGACAGCTGGGTTCTCAGGGGGAGTGGGGACAAGGGGAGTTAGGAGCGCAGACGCCTGGGTACTCGGCTGGGGAGTGGAGTCGAGAGCAGTTAGGAGCGTGGATACCTAGTTTTTCAGGGAAGGGAGTAAGGTTGAGGTGAGTTAGGAGCGCAGACACCTGGGTTCTGAGGGGGAAGTGGGGTGGAGGGGAGTTAGGAGCCGGGACGCCGGGGGTCATGGGGGAAGTGGGGTGGAGGGGAGTTAGGAGCCCGGACGCCGGGGGTCATGGGGGAAGTGGGGTGGAGGGGAGTTAGGAGCCCGGACGCCGGGGGTCATGGGGGAAGTGGGGTGGAGGGGAGTTAGGAGCCGGGACGCCGGGGTGCTCGGGGAGTGGGGGAGTGAGGCCTAGGGGTGAGAGCAGCGGGGCTGGGAGCCAGGACTCCTGGGTTCCCTCCAGTTGTGGCGGGGCAGTCATTGGTGCTCGTGAACATCTGTACGCTCAAGCTAGGACGGCAGCGCCGGCTGAACGATGACGTCACGGTCCCCCGGCCCCCGCTCATGGCGTCAGGCACGTGTAATGACGTGACGCCATGGGGCCGCTGTCAGGTCTACTCTGACGTAGCGGGGCGTCGACGTGGCGTCACATCTAGGCGGGGAGACGAGCGCGGCCCTCAGAGTGGAGGCGGGGGAGCCGTGACAACACTTCACTCCCTAAAGACGTCACCCTGTAATGCGCATGCGCAGTTCCGAGGCGGGACAAGTGGCGCCCGCGGGAAAGGCTGTGCGCATGCGTACGGACCGCCGGAGGACCTGGCGGAACTCGGTTCATGCGCACAGGCCCGGAATCGGCCGCCGCGTCTGCGCAGAGCGCCACGAAGGACCCGGGCAACCATAGAGATCCCGAGAGCGGCCCCGTAGCAGGCTTCGCTTCCGGGCTGGTTCGGAGTTTTGGTTCCGGGGCGGGAGGCGGAGGCGCCGACTGGACGGGACGATGCCGGAGATCGCCGTGCGGCATGTGGTGTCCGCCAGCAGCGCCGACCCGGTGCGGGGGGGAAAGGCCATTCTAAGGGCGCGTGGGGGTGGGAGGGACCATTTTTTGCATGCTGAGAGAGTGTGGGTGAAACCATTCCAGGGGATACTGGGTAAGGCCATTCTTGCTGGGGGGGGGGAATCTGGAAGAGACCATTCAGGAGTGCTGCGGGGGGGGTGACTTGGGAGAGATCATTTGCGGGGAGCTGGAAGTGACCATTCTAGAGGGCTATTGGGGGTTGCTGGGGGGCGGGGATAATTGGAAGAGACCATTCCGGGAGGGACCTTCGGGGGGGGATTGGTAGAGACCATTATGGCATGGGAGCTGGGGGGGATGCTAAGAGAGGTGGGAGAGATCATTGAGGGGGATTGGAGGCAGCTATGTCAGGGGAGGGGGTGTGCAATGGGCATGGACGAAACCATTCTAGGGCAGTGGGATCTGGAGAAGACCATTGGGGGTGACAGGGACTATTTTAGGTGTTTTTGGAGCGGATCATTTGAAGTGGGGGCCACTGGAAGAAACCCTGGTGAGGGGAGATAGGTTTGGGGGGAAGGGGGAGCTTGGGAGGGGCCATTCTAAGGGAATGTGGAAGAAACCATGCTAGTGGGATTTTGAAGGGAGTGGAAGGAACCATTGTGGGAGCCATGGGGGGTCATGCTTGAAGCACTAGGAGTGGGAGAACTCATTTTGAGCTGTAATGTGGGGGACGGGGGTGGGACTTGGGGTTGTGCCCCTCATACTTACCACCCACTTACTCCCCAGACCCACTGCGCTGAGAACCTGCTCCGACCCGACACCTACCGCAAGTGGAAGGCCGCGCAGCCCGGAGAGAAGCAGATCTCGGTCATTCTGCAAGTGAGGACCCCCCAGCCCTGGTTCCCTCCGGCTCTGGGAGGGCCCCGGGGGCGTGAAGCGGGGGGTGCTGGGAGCTTGGACACCTGGGGTCTCCAGGAGGGGAACAGTGCAGGCGGCAGCAGCCATCCCTTCCATCCCGGTACCAAACCGTCTCCCCTTCCCCCACCACCGGGCAGTTTGAGAAGGAGGAGCAGATCCATGGCATTGACATCGGGAATGAGGGCTCGGCCTTCGTGGAGGTGCTAGCTGGCAGCTCGGCCTCCCCCAGCGAGCAGGACTATGAGGTGAGGCCCCACATGAGAAAAGGGAATCGGGCCGGCACTGGGCACCTAAGGAACAGCGGCTGGCTGGGGGTTGTAGTCCTCCCTGGGATTGCAGTTCACCTTGTTTTCTAATGGGGAGGGTGACCAAGACAGGCTCGCCCCCCCTCCCATCACAAGCCTTTTCACCCTATAGGAACTGGACTGGAAGAAGGGGTTCAGATCTTGTTCCCTCCCCATGACTCTCATTTTCCCACCAGTTTCAATAGCATAAAGGGAGAGCTGCCCCCCCCAGCACACACACTTAGGTGCTGGATGGGAGGGGCTTGTGGCTGACTGCACCCCCCTCCCAGGTGCTCCTGGTGACCTCATCCTTCATGTCCCCGAGCGAGAGCCGCAACGGGTCCAACCTGCACCGCGTGCGGCTCTTTGGCCCTGACAAGCTGGTGCGGGCAGCGGCTGAGCGGCGCTGGGACCGGGTCAAGATCATTTGCAGCCAGCCCTACAGCAAGGTGGGCCCTGCTCCAACTGGCTGGCTCCATCCCCCAACCCGGCCGGTGCCCCTCACTCCTGACCCGCAGCCCCCTGCCCTGCCAATGCCCCTCACTACTGACCTGCAGCCCCCTGCCCTGCCAATGCCCCTCACTACTGACCTGCAGCCCCCACCTGCTCCTCTGTCAGGACACCTGGGTCCCATCCTTGCTGGAGGAAGGGGGTGGGGCTGGGAACCCAGATGCCTGGCTTCTTTCCTGATGGCTTGTTTTCTCCCTCTGCCCCCGTCCCTCGCAACCCCAGACCCTGGCATACGGCCTGTCCTTCGTGAGGTTCCACTCACCACCGGACAAGGACAGCCAATCGAAAGTGGGCTCCCCGGTGAGTGACAGCCTCTTGGCCCCACCCTGGCCCTGCTGGTGCCCCTCACTCCTGACTTGCAGCTCTCTGCCCTGCTGGCATCCCTCACTCCTGACCCACACCCCTTGCAGAAGCTGACCAAATTTGGCCAGTTCAAGGTGAAGGACGAGGATAGCATCTCCGGGTCCCTTAGGCCAGGGGCCTTGTTCTTCAGCCGTGCCAGCAAGGCCCCGCCCCCTGACAGCAGTAGGTATCAGGGGAGGGGGTCTGGGACCCCAGACCCTGGGTTCTCTCCCGCTCTGGGAAGGGTGCAGGGGCTGTGGGGTGAGAGAAGAGGGCTCCAGGCGCCTGGGTTCTCTCTCCACAGCCCCCCAAGCCGAAGCCCCTGGACCCAGCTATGCCGCAGCCACGCTCCAGGCCAGTGCTGCTGCTGCCGCCTCTCTTGAGAAACCCAGCACCAAGGCCTCACCCAAGGTATGGAGGGACCCAGGCACCCAGGCCAGTCCTAGCCTGGGAAGCTTCTCTCACTTGAAGCTGATTTGTGCCATCCCAGAGCCAGCTGCCTCCAGGGCAGTTGCACCCAGCCCCCTTTGCTTCTCCCACAGGATCCAGCCCCTGCCAAGAGGAAGTTCGAGCTGGGCAAGGAGAAAGTGGCTTCCACTACCGCCCGGAAACCAGAGCCCAAGGCCCCCAAGAAACCCAGGGGTGAGCCTGGGGTGGGACCCAGATGCCTGGGTTCTTTTTGGCTGGGGCGCGCGCAGCGGGCTTTGCCCTTGTTGTGAGCCCTTGTTAACCCCTTCCTCTCTGTGCATCTCCAGCTGTCTCCCTGGGTGCTGTGGCCCCCCCCACACCATTGCCCCGGAAACCACAGAAGGAGGGGGCAGGGCCGGGGCAGGGTGTGGGACCAGAGGCCTTTGAGCGGCTGCTGCAAGACGTGGTGCTGGTGCTAAGCGGGTTCCAGAACCCCTTCCGCGCCCAGCTGCGGGACCAGGCGCTGGCCATGGGTGCCCGGTACCGGCCTGACTGGACCCCCGACAGCACCCACCTCATGTAGGTCCTTGACAGGGGGCCATGAACCCAGGTGCCCAATCCCCCTGTGCTCACCCTACAGCTCTTGCACTGCCCAGGCGTCTGGGCTCCCCTCCGTCCTGCACAAGGGAGAACCAGGCACCCGGGCTTCCTCCCCCACGGGAGAGCTCAGGCACCTGGGCCCCTTGCCCTTCGCTTAGATGGGGGAGGAACCCAGGTGTCTGAGCCCCCCTTTTTGCCCCCTCAGCTGTGCCTTTGCCAACACTCCCAAGTACAGCCAAGTGAAGCAGCTGGGGGGCATCATCCTGCGCAAGGAGTGGGTGCTGGACTGCCACCGCACCCGGCGCCGCCTCCCTGTCAAGAGGTGAAAGGAGTGGGGCTAACAGGGTGGGGCCTGGTGTGGAAGGGGTTAAATAGGGAGGGGGTTAATAGGAGGGAGTGCAGAGGCATTGTGGGCAATCCTCCCCCCGCCCCCCCCAGGTACCTGATGGACAGGGCAGCATCATCCAGCAGTGAGGAAGGGAGTGAGGATGAGGCCTCCCCTGGCCAGGTAGGCCCGGATGCCTGGGTTTTCTGCAGCTCCTCGGGGAGGGGGCCAGGGCCTGCACACCTGGGTCCCCTCCAGCTCCCCTCTGCCTCTGCCCCACAGGGAGCTGAGGACCCCCGGCTACAGCGGCCAGATGCCCCTGGAGATGAAGCGGAGCCCAGCACCTCTCAGACCTGCCCTGAGCGCGATGGGCGCCTAGGTAGGTACAGGATGTTGGCATCTGCCCCTCTTCCCCCTGCCGGTTCTCATCCTGTAGGCTCCTCTCACCTCCCAGAGCTGGAGAGAACCCAGGCATCCTGTCCTCAACCTCTTCCCCCATGAGCCTTTGCAGTGCCTGGGGTTCAGCTGTTTCCCTCTTGTTTCTGCACCCCCCCCTCCAGGTTTGAGTGATGGCAGCGAGGACGAATCAGGGGACACAGATGATGAGCTGCGCAGGTGGGGGCAGGAGTCCAGGGCAGTGATCTGGGACACCTGGGTTCTCTCTTCATGGGCACAGGGGGGATAGCTGGGTTCTCTTCCCCATTTCTAACTGCCCCAGGGTGGAAGAGGAGCACCGCAAGAAGCAGCAGGGGGGTCGGGACCCTGGCGCCAACCCCAATGATGACCCCTACGCTGGCTCCACCCCCAATGATGACCCCTACGCTGGCTCCACTGACGAGAACACAGAGGATGAGGGGCAGAGCCCCAGTGACCAGCCAATCCCGGAGCTGCCTGGTAGGCTGAGGGGTGGGGTTTGGGGTGTTCTTACCCCTAGGGGGCAGTAATCTCAGTGAGAGGGGCAATCATTGCAGTGGGGGGCTAATCCAGATTAAGGGAAATACCAGATATTTTGCATTAGGGGGGTTTAATCCAGATTAGTTTGACCCCACCTCTTTGTTTTGTGGGGTGGGTCAGCTGCCCTGGGTTAAGGGAGCATATTTTGGCCAGACTGCGGCAATTCAGCCCCCTAACCTGGCCTAATTTGTCCCCCACACCGAAATTATTACTCTCCATCTGAGTTTACTGTTCTCCCACTGAGGTTATTGTCCCTCCCATTAACATTATTGCCCCCCCCAGACTTCTTTGTGGGCAAGGGCTTCTTCCTCTACGGCGAGTTCCCGGCCCACGAGCGCCGCCTGCTGACGCGCTACATCACGGCCTTCAATGGGTGAGCGGCCCAGACACCTGGGTTCCCTGTGGCTGGGGCCAGGGGCGGCCCAGACACCTGGGTTCCCGTGGAGGGGGTTGGACTCAGGCTCCTCCCTCCCCCACCCCAGGGAGCTGGAGGACTACATGAACGACCGTGTCAACTATGTTGTCACTGCACAGGATTGGGACCAGGCCTTTGAGGAGGTGAGTGGGCCCTGAACCCCTGGGTTCCCTTCTGCTCCAGGAGGGGGAAGGGGCTGTCCTGGACTTCTGGGCTTCTAATGTGCGTGCGTGTGTGTGTGTGTACCCCCCAGGCGCTGCACACTCATGCTGGCCTGGCCTTTGTGCGCCCACGCTGGATCTTCACCTGCGGCCAGCGCCGCCGCCTGGTCCCGCACCAGCCATTCACCGTGGGGCCCTGCGCCTAGGGATGGGGTGGGGCTAAGGTCGACCATGACCCGTCCTGCCGGGAGCGGGGCTACCTGATCCCCAAGGAGGGGGTTTACCCCCCTTCTCTGGCTTGCCTTGTGCCCAGACCCCAGGGTCTGCCAGCTGCCCCTGGACGCCTGAGGTGGCGCAGCCCCATACTCCCAGGTTGTCTGGCTGTTCTCCCCCCGAAGTCTGGGTTTGCTAAAACAGGCTGGCCTGTGGGGGGGGGGGGGTGCCTAAGGGATTCAGTGGGGGGTGCTTCTCATGGATCCTGGGGGCAGAGGGCACACAGGCGACCCAAGGCTCGATGGACTTGTGGGGGGATCGCCTCACCCCCCACTTTGGGGGCAGTTGCTGGTTTTTCTAAATTAAATGCAGTTGTGGCAAACCAGGTGGCAGTGTGGTGATGGGGCTGTGGGGCAGGAGCGAGGGGTACCAGGACACCGGGGTTGTCTTCCCCCAGGCAGGAGCAGAGCTAGGACTTCAAGGGGAGTGGGGAGGCAACCCCCCCCAGGGGTGCAGCTCGGCACAGATGGGACCAAGTCCATGTTGGGGGGGAGCCCCCCTTAGGCAAATGACCCAGACCGTGGGCGGACAGCAGCTCTCTATAGTGGCAGGCGCAGGACAAACGGTGCTGAGCCCAGGTGTCCAAGTCCCCAGCCTGCCCCAGGCCTGCCCCGTGCATTTGCTCTCCCAGCTGCAGCCAGGGCCCACCTTGCGTGGGGTCCCTGCCGGGTGTGGGTGCCCCTGACCAGCTCTGAGCTGCACCCGCGGCCTGGGCTCCTGGGTGGGGCAGGCGATCTTCCCTGTACGGTTTAGCAATCCTGGCTGGGAGGGAGGGGCCATCTGTGCCTGGGTTGGGGCAGGGGCAGGGGCGGAGCAGCACTGCCCCCCTCCCCCAGGCTGGCACCAGGGGTAAGGCAGCCCCGCTCACCTATTTTCCTGGGAGCCAATCAGGAGCGTGGAGTGCGGGGTGTTTGCCTATTTATTGGGGGCTCGTCCCAGGCCCTGGGGTCCCAGCCCACCTTGGGCCCGGGATGAACTAGATGCCTGGGTGTGTTCCCCCCCGCCGCCGCCGCCGCCGCCCCTCCTGCCTGTCCGGCCCTTGCTCCCAAGCATGACGGCCAGACCGGGCTGAACGCACCCGATCCCGTCTGATCTCGGACGCTACGCAGCCCCGGCCCGGCTCGTACCTGGATGGGAGCCCGCCAGGGAATCCCGGGTGCTCTAGGCCCCTTCTGACCCTAGGCACTGAAACCTCTGCCCCTTCCCCGGACTCGGCGGGAGCCCTGGAGTGGGACCCCAGACCCCCGGGGCAGAGAACCTAGACGGGTCCACACCCCCCCCGCCCCCCAAGGTGCCCTGTGCCTTTAAGGCTGGGTGCCCAGCCCCGCGCCCCGCCCCCTCCCCGGGCCGTTAAAGGGGCCGCGCCTCTAGGGCTCGCAACAGCCCCGGCACCATGTGGGCGAGTCGCAGCCGCCTGGGCCCGATCCTGGCCTCACTGGGCCCGATCCGGAGCCGGCCCTACTGCGCCCGCCAAGCTCAGCGCCGCGGGGTCATCTTCCGCCAGGTGCGCGGCGGGGTCGGGCTCGGGCCCTGGCCTCCCGGGGGGTCTTCTGCCTCCCCCCCCCC
>JAGPOW010002568.1:1192-12771 GCA_030014935.1 Caiman crocodilus | reverse complement strand
GCCAGCCCCGCTCCCGCACCGCCCAGCCAATCCGCCGCGGCCCCGCCCCCCGCGCCGGCCAATGGGTGCCGAGGTGGCCGCGGCGCGCGGGAACGGAGCGGGGCATGCAGGGAACTGGGGTGGGGTGGGGTGGGGGGGCTTCTCCCCGCAGTGCCCCCGCGCGACGGGGGAGGAGGTGCGCCCGGCGATCCCGCCCCCCGGTCACAGCCCCGTGCATCCCCCCCGCGCCACCCCCGGGGACATCCCGGCCCGCGTCCAGCCCGCCGCATCCCCCCGTGCACCCCCGCGGGGCATGCCGTCCAGCCCCCCCGTTTCCCCCCCGTCATAGCCCCGTGCATCCCGCCGGTGGCATCCCGCCACCCCGGGGTAAAGGGCAGAGGTCAGTGGCCGGCCCTTGCCCCGCCCCGCCCCGCCCGCCCGCCCGCCCGTGCTGCCCCGGGGAGCGCAGCCGGCGCCATGGGGCGGTGGCAGGAGCTGAGCCGAGAGGTGCGGGGAGGCCGGGCCGGGCCGGGCCAGGAGCTGGAGCGGCAGTACTCGCCGAGCCGCTGGTCCCCCCGCCTGGGTGCGGCGGCGGCGGTGGTGGAGGCGCACGTGCGGGAGGTGACGGCAGGTGCGGGCCGGGCGGGGCGGGGCGGGGCGGGGCCGGGGTCGGCTGGGGGGAGGTGGGGCAGGCGGCTCTGTTCTGTCCGTTCCCGCCTACAGGCACCCGGTGCGCCCGGGCCGCGGCCGGCGCCGTGCTGCAGGTCCTGTACGGCACGGGCGAGCGGGAGGCCCTGGACGTGTACTTGCCCGCGGCCCCGGCCGGAGGTGAGGGGCAAGGGCAGGCGGTGGTCAGGGCCGGGGTCGGGACCGGGCCTTGGGCTTACCCCTGCCCTTCCTCGCAGCCTTCCCACTCGTGCTGTATGTCCACGGCGGATACTGGCAGTTTCTAAGGTGAGACCCCCCAGCCCCGGCTCTGTGGCCCCAGGCACAGCGGGCACCCGAGAGGCTGAGAGTGCCCCGCCTGCAGCCTCAGCCTGGCAGCCCCGTTCAGGGAGCCATGCAGGATACCCTGGTCTGTGCCCGCGCGGCTCACCCCCGTCTCCCTTCCTAGCAAGGAGGAGTCTGGCTTTGCCGCACCCCCGCTGCTGTCCCGGGGCATCGCACTGGTGGCCGTGGGGTACGACGTGGCTCCACGAGGTAGGAGGAGGTGGCAGTAATGCCCCAGCCCGCAGCCTGGCCTGCCTTTCCTCACTGCACGCTCTCTGCCCAGGCAACATGGATGTGATGGTGGCCCAGGTGCGGCGCAGCGTGGCCTGCATCGTGCGCCAGTACCCCATGACCAGGTGTGGTGGCACGTGCGGGGTGCCCTCTCAGCCAGTGCAGTGCAGTTCAGTTCAGTGCAGTGCCTGCTGCTACATTTCGACCCCCAGCGCAGTGCAGCCCAGTGCCATGGGGGAGATCACCATGGGCTGTGGCCTCCAAGGCCCATGGTGCTGGAGACATTTTAGGGAAGTCCAAGTCTCATGGCAGTGACTGGCGGTGGGAAGGGCCCTGATGATGGGTGCTGGGGGCAGCTTCTGCAGGGCCAGACCTGCTGCTTTCCCCTTGATGAAGGGGGGGGGGGGTCAATGGGACTTCTCCAGCCCCACTGCTCGGATTGACGCAGCGCTGGTGCTGTGCTGTACCACTATGGACTGGAGGGGGGGCTGGACCCTGCTCTGAACAGGGAACCCCGCAGCAGGGCACGTAGACCCCCTGCCCCAGCTCACAGCTCCTTCTCTCTGCCATTGCCCCGTCTAGTGGAGTTTACCTGTGTGGACACTCGGCAGGGGCTCACCTGGCAGCCATGGTGCTTGCCACAGACTGGCAGGAGTACGGAGTGGCACCCGACATCAAAGGTAACTCCTGCCAGGCTCCCCAAGGACCAGTCCCTGCCCTGCCCTGCCCAGCCATCGGATGGGTACATGCAGGCAGGGGCCTGCTCCTGAGGTGCAATGTGCTGCAGCCCCTGGGCTCGTGTGACCTGTCGGTCTGCTCCGCGGGTGTGCCCGGGTTACTGATTTGCCCAGAAATCATGAGCGGCCTCGGGCACATGGTAAAGGAGTGCAGAAACAGCAGGGTTTGTTGTGAGGAAGCAGTGGGCTAATGAAAGGGCCAGATGCTGGGAGCAGGGTCAAACATGACAGCCTTGGTCCTTGCCCCACATGCCGACTGCCACCTCGCCCTCGGAAACCTTCCTGTGACAGTCTCCTGGGGCCACTATCCTCTCTGTCATAGCCAGGGACCTCCGTGCCCCCTCCTCTGGCCACCCCAGCACTCACGGCCTCCCGCGCAGTGCACCTACCCTCATGGGAGCGGGGAATCCTTTCCAGTGTTTCTGCCTGTGCATCCATGTCAGATTAGGACCGCAGTGTCGGACTGCTGGGGGGAGAGGGTGCAGCGCATGGGCACTGAATATGAGCAAGGTGGTGTCACTGCCAGCATGGGCAGGCCACCCTTTCCTCTTGGCATGTGCCCATGGTGTCCTGCAGTGCTTGCTGGCACAGCCCAGCTGGGACCACGCACAGCCCATGTCTCTAGCAACCTCTGAGAGACAGAGGCTGCAGGCAAGGTGGGGTGCTGCGAGCAGGCAAGGCTCAGCAATGGGGGTGCTCTCACTTCCCAGGAGCCTTTCTGGTGAGCGGCATCTATGACCTGGAGCCCATCGTGAGCACCTACGTGAATGACGCACTGCGTATGACCCCGTGAGTGCTTGGGGGCCCTGGCTAGGCGGGCTCCGCAATACACCTCTGCCCCCATGTGTGTGCCTGCACGTGCCCACTCCTGCTCTGCCTGTGTTCATGCTCTGGCTGCAGTGTACAATAGACATGTGATGCATCAGGTGCCAGCATGCACACCTGTTACACACCCAGACTGGGCCTGCCCTGCTGCTTACATATCTTCCATGCACATACACAGGCCGTGGGGGTGTGTGGTGACCAGTGTGCACATGAAGCTGGGCTTCTCCTTGCCCCATGGCAGGGCCCCCTTCCCCCCCAGTCCCAGGACTGCTGTATACCGTCTCTTTCCCCAGAGAGGTTGCCCAGAGGAACAGTCCCCTGCTGCACGTGGCCGCAGCGACGCCTGCAACAGAGGCCTGCGAGGTGCTGGTTGCCGTGGCCCAGCACGACTCCCCTGAGTTCCACCGGCAGTCCCACCAGTACTTCCAGGTGCTGCGCCTGGCCTTCCTGCTCCCCCGCCCCCCACTGTAACCTGCCCTTGGAGCAGAGCCCAGTCACCAGCGCCTGTGGGGGGGATCGAGGCGCGCTGCTCCCTAGCCTTCCCAAGCCAGGCTGGTTCTGCCTGGGTGAGGGCACGGAGTGTGATGCTGGGCAGCCTGGAGCATCAGTCCCTGTTGAGCTGTGAGCTCCCCTGGCAGAGCTGGTGCCTGGGGGCAGCTGCCAGCCTCAGCGCTGCTCTCCCTCCAGGCCCTGCGCTTGGCAGGCTGGAAGGTGTCTCTGCTGGACGTGGCCCACACAGATCACTTTGATGTGATTGAGAAGCTGTCCCAGGAGGGCTACATCCTGACCCAGGTAAGGGGTCATGCCTCCTGGACACTTGGCCAGGGAAGAGGGTCCCCTGCTTCCTGCTAAAGATGCTGCCTTTGGGCCAGTGATCTGCTCATGCCACCCACATCGTGTGCACAGTGAGCTCTGGACCGGGGCTGAGGGGCCACCTGGTGCTGGCAAAGCTGAGGAGGAGCAGCTGTGGTCTCCGTGCCCACGAGCAGGGCCCTGGTGCAGCACGGGGGATCGGCTGCCCCCTGTAATGGGGCTGTTGTTCCTCTGCAGGTGATTCTGAGCGCGATTGCCAGAGCCTGATGGGAGCCTGCCGCTCCGGCCATGAGAACCAGCTCTCCATGCCCTGCCTGGCTCCCCCCGCACCGTTGGGGGGCAGGGTCCCTGCTGCTCGGGGCAGGCCCCTGCCTCCTGTCCCCCCTGCACTTTGCACCTCTGCCCCGGGGCTGCCTGGAGCAGGAGCACCGGCTCGGTGGACCCCAGCCCCTTGCCCCCAAGCCTCCTGATCCTGGGTGCTGCTGCGCTTGCAGGGACGCTGCCCTGTTGCCGCCGGAGCCTGGACAGACAGGACAGTCCGGCGGCTGTCAGGGCTGCCTCGTCCCAGCGGGCTTGTTCCATCGCAGTTTCCTTTAAACTTCGCTTATTGCGAGCATTAAATAAAATCTGGGCGGGAGGAACAGCTGCTGCTCTCCCGTAAATCTCCTTCCCAGGCAAAGCCGCCTCATCCATCCAGGAGGGCGGACAGGGCAGACCGCTGCATCCATCACCTGCCTCCCGCTCCCTCCCTCCCCTCCGGGCCTGCCCGTGGAGCGAGGAGAGGTCTCCCGGGCGGGCAGCAGGAGCTGCGCACATGTCACCTGTCGCAGATCCCCAGCCCCCTCGGCGCGCAGGGCAGAGCTGCCCCTCCCTGGCTGCCGCTTGCAGCTCAGCTCTGCCCGTCGGGGCGCGCGGGGTCCGGGCAGGGCGGGGCGAGCAGTCGGTGCCCCTGGGGAAGGGCTTCCTGCAGCCGGGCCAGCCCGGGGGTGTTCCCCAGAAGAGCGCCGCCAGCCCCCCTCGGGAGCCGCTCCGGACCGGTGCCAGGGGAGCTGCCCCCTCCCCGCGCCTTCCCCGGATCGGGCCGGGGGCTGCGGGCGGTGATGCGGCGCGGGCGGGCGGCGGGTGCGGGCGGCCCGTGCCTGGGCGCGGCGCTGTGCGGGGCGGCCGCCTTCGCGCTCCTGGCCGCGGCGCTGGGCTCCGACTACTGGTACCTGGTGCGCGTGGAGCCGGCGCCCGGGCCCGCCCCGCACCCCGGGCCCGGCCCGCTCGGCTCCCACTCCGGCCTCTGGCGCGTCTGCGAAGGTAACGGCTCCGGGTCCGGATCCCGGCCCCGAACCCCGCTCTCAGGCGGTCCCGGCCGCTCGTTCCCAGGGGCAGGGGCTGGGCCTCGCGGGGGAGGACGAGCCCGGGGCGGGCGGACGCTCCCCAGAGCCGGTCGGGCGGCCCCGCGCGGCGGAGGGGGCGCGGGGAACGGACCAGCTGGGTCACCAGTCCCCACCCGTGTCTGCGATCCTCGCTGTGCTCCAGGCTGGGATCCCTGCGTGCCGCTGATCGACCCCTTCGGGAGCGAGAGCCGGGAGGTGCCTGCCTCGCTGCAGCATCTCATCCGTGAGTCCCGCAGCGGCATGGGGGCCGGGGCGGGGTCCCTGGCGGGCTGTTCTGCTCCTGGGGGGCCCGGGGTGGCCTGCTGCCCGGATTCCAGCAGGTCCTGGAGTCCGACCCCCCTGTCTCTGGCAGGCATGCACCGGGCCTTCGTGGTCCTGCTGCCCCTCAGCCTCATCCTCATCGTCTTTGGCTGGGGCTGCGGCGTCATCGGCTCCTTGGCCCAGAGCTCCTGCCTGCTGCTCTTCACCGGCTGCTACTTCCTGCTGGGGGGTGAGTGTCCTGCTGCCTGGGCAGAATGGGAGGGGGCATCATGCTGACCCCTGAGAAGCCAGGCCCTTGCCAGGGAGAGGCAGGGTTTGCCTGGTTACGCCTGTCCTCACACCAGCTTTGGGCCCAGCACCCGGGCACAGAATGCTCCCTGGTCACAGGAAGGGCATTTTGCACCCCAGCACTTGTGCAACATCTCTCTGTACTGGGAAGCTGGTCCAAGAACTGCTCTTGCTGTTGGCATGTGCCATGTGGCAATGTCATCGCACGGCCATGCTCTGCTGGGCTCTGCAGCCTCTCGCTCACTTGGTGTCCTGCTCCTCAGGTGGGTCCATCACAGATCCAGCCTGCTCTGAGCCCTTGGCCCCAGGACCTCCCTGCCACTGCCGCTGCCGCTGCCCCAGGCCAGGGGAGGCTGCAGGGAGTGTCCAGCCTGAGGGGAAGAGGGTTTAGGCAGTGCTGAGCTATCCCCCTGCAGCCCCTAGCACAGGCCAGCTGGTGCTCAGGGTGCATGGGGCTGGTGAGAGCCTGGTGTGGGGGCAGAGCACGGGGCCTCTCGGTGCACAAGGCAGTAAGGATGGCAGACCCCTACGACAGACCCCCAGAGATGTGGCTGCAGGAGACTGGGCTCAGCAGGCCCTGACCCATGCCTGCCTGCTGCGATGTTGTGTAGTGTCTGAGCAGGATCAGTCTCTGCAGGGAAGAGACTCTTCTCCAGCCCTCTCCTCCCCCTGCTGCTGGCCTCTGGCCCAGGGCAGCCAGGCTGGCGCCTGTGCCTTCATGTTGTGGGAAGGGCCCGGCTAGAAGCTTCCCCTTCCCTGAGTGAATGGACCTCTTCCAGCCCAGTGAGCCCAGCGTGGTGGTGTGGGCAGGAGGAGGATGGTGGCAGGGCCATGGGGCTGGAGCCTTTCCCTGCCTGAGTCTCCAGTGCGGCTGGGCTGCCCCTCGGTGCTGCCCAGGCTGGATGCTGTCTATGCCCCCACTGCCCTGTATGCATGGGTTGGCTCCTGGGTATGGGTCGAGCGGCTCATGGACCATGGATGGGCCTGGTTTAGCACAGCAGAGTTGCTGAGCGCTGGATACTACTTTCCCATGGCTGTTGCAGGTCCCTTTCCCCACGCCACTGTGGCCATCCCTGTGCCCAAGAGCTCCAGGCTGCCATGCCTGGCCATGCCTTTGGCTCAGCCAGCTTTGCACCGCTCTACACTGCCGACCTGCCCCAGGCCAAGAGCTGGCTGCCCTTGGGGCCCTTGGGGCCTGCCGGGGGACTGTGGGCAGTGCAGCGGGCGCCTCCCTGCTCGCACATAGCGCAGATGCTGGCCTGTCTCCCTAAGCACCACGGGAGCTGAGCAGCAGGGCCAGCCTCTGCTCCACAGGAGCTCGCACCAGGGCCAGGCTCCAGGATGTTTGTGGCTTTCTGCTCAGCCGTGTAGGCCTTCCTGCCTCTCCCACCGGCGCCCAGCCATCCCCCTGCTCAGCACCTCTGCAGGCTTTGCTGACACTGCTGTGCACAGGGGCAAGCAGCTGCATTTTCCCAGGAGAGGCAGCTGCTGGTTTCATCCCAGTCTCCACAAGGCTCTACCGGGCCCATGGCACCTTCAGGCTCCTGCGGCAGGCAGGGGAATGTGCTTGGCCTGGGGCTCATTACCCACTGCCTGCAGGGGCCTAACAAGGGCCACCTGCCACCTCCATGGCTCGGGCAGCTCAGGCAGGAGCCAGGAGAGGGCAGTGCTGTCCCAGGAGCTTGCCTGAGAGTGAGGATGGTGAGGAGCCCGGGAATCAGCTGGAAGCCCAGGCAGGGGAGAGGCTGCACCGACTGTGAATAGCCCGAGGCTAGGGAGAGGGGGGAAGTGAAGTGAAGTGACTTCTGTCCCCACAGAGTAACACCTGCTGCTAGGCACTGGGTGGGAGCTGCGTGTAGGTGGTTGTGGCCACTGTATCCAGGATGCTGACACTTGTACTCTGTCCCATGTGGCTTCCTGGCAAAGCCCTGCCCTGGTCGTGTCATCCTCCCTGGGGCTGTGTCCCCTTCTCTCCCAGCCGGGCACCATGGAGGTTGCATCGTGGTCCTCTATGCTGCAGCAAGCTGCCCACCCCGGCTCTCTCGGAGGATGGCGGGGAGCTCGGCTGCCTGTCTGGGGAACGGTGGGGAGGTGCTGGAGAACTGGGCAGGGGAGCGGCCCCCTGTGCCCTTGCTGCAGCCAGTGAGCTGCCAGGCTGTGAGTGGACCCTTGGCTGCGGCTGGCTGGAGCGGTGCAGAGGCTAAGGGGGTGTCACGTGCGGACATGGGGGCAGTCAGAAACCTGCCTGGGCAGCACAAGCTGAGGCTGGCAGAGCAGGGAATGATGGCCTGGGAACAGCAACGGGTCCGTCCCACTGAGTGCAACGCAGGCCAGGCATTGGGGCGTGAAGAAGGTGATGGGGGGCTGAAGGGTCAGGGCTGCACAGAGCTGCTTCCCGCAGAGAAGGCTCTCCAGCAGCTCACCCTGCCCAGCTAGCCCTCTCACGAAGCCCCACACTTCCCGAGGAGGCCCCAGCCCAGCCTTGGTGGCTGAGCCTGCAGCCGGATGCCCAGAGAACATGCCTGGAGGTCGGGGGGGAGCTGGCTGCCTGCAGGGGCAGGGGTGCCAGGAGCCAGGAGTGGCGCTGGTGCTGAACATGCGACGCTGCACAGCCAGGCTCCCATGGGCATGCGGGGGCAGGACCCGGAGCTGGGGCACTGCCTGCAGCCGCTGACGCCACAGCTGAGTGCAGGATGTGGCCTGCCCTCGCTGTGACACCCAGCGTCATTCACTCAACGTACGCCGGGCCGTTGGTGCTGC
Source organism: Caiman crocodilus (assembly GCA_030014935.1). NCBI lineage: Eukaryota > Metazoa > Chordata > Crocodylia > Alligatoridae > Caiman > Caiman crocodilus. The sequence continues at coordinate 4,502 of JAGPOW010002568.1, read as the reverse complement.
GACTGCCGGCTGCAGGGCTTGGGCAGCGTGGGAGCTGCCAGCTGGGGCAGGGGGCTGCGTGCTACACCGCTGCCAGGTGGGCTTCCCTGCCATGGGCCCAGGCTGCTGCCCCTGCCCTGGCTCTGACCCCTGTCCTCTCCAGGCCTGCTGACTCTGTCTGGGATCTGCGTCTACATCCGCTACTCGGGGGCGGCCTTTGTTGAGACCGTGCGCCTATATGACCTGCAGCGCTTTGACCGTGTCCACGTGGGCTTCGGCTGGTCCATGGCACTGGCCTGGCTCTCCTGTGGCACCGAGGCACTGGCCGGTGCCCTCCTCCTCCTCGCGGCTCGCCTTGTCTGCCGGCAGCAGGCCACGCACTCGGTGGCCATCTGAGCCATGCATGGGGGGTGCCCCAGGTGCCCAGGGTCAGGCAGAGCTGGCCGTGGCAGGGGCCAAAGCCTGGAGCATGGCACGCTGGGCTGACCCCTCCACCTAGCTGCTGCCGGCTGCAGACCAGCTCCCTGAGCGGGGGCACCTGCCTCTCCGTGGGGCTGGGGACAATGGGCCACAGTGCCGTGGATGCAGCAGGGCTGCCCCACGGAAAGGAGGGGGCTGCAAGCCAGGCCTCCAGCTGGGCTCCCCCTGCCCCCATGGGTCGGTGCCTGCCCAGACAGGAGACCCTGCTCCCCCTGCCCGGCGCAGCCTGACAAACCCTGTGGGGCTGGAGAGGAGCATGGCAGGGCCCAGTGCCAGGCAGCTCCTGGGGAGCCAGCCCCATCCTGAGCCCGCTGTGCCCGTGCCCCCCACCTCCTGCCATGTGCTGCTGGGGCTTTAGCTGCCCTCTGCTTCCAGGGCCTCTGGCCCATGCCTACCCTGCCCCTGCAACAGCATCGTGCTTGAATAAAAGGCTCGTCTGTCTCATGACATCCATCTGTCTGTGGGCCACCCCCTGCCCAGGCCCCCTTGCCCTTCCCTGGGGGAGGGGGAGACACAGGCTGGAGCTGGGGCCTTGTCCTTTATTCAGCTGCTGCAGATGGGTGGGGGGTCTCTGCAGCCCCCGGGAGGCATCGCTTAGAGCTCAGCCACCCGGCACCCCGCTAGGCTGTGCCAGAGCGCATGGCATCGCCCTGCTGGTCCCAGGTCTGTCTGTGGGGTCTGTCCCAGCTGTGCAGGGCATGGGGGAGCTGCAGTGTTCCCATCTCGTGGCCCCCTGGGCTAGGACACAGCCTCACGCTCCTGCCGGCACTTCTCTGCCACGAATCTCAGCTTGTCCATGGCCAGCTCAGTGTCCTCGGCAGAGACATCGCGGTGCCATACGGCACGCAGGCAGTGGGTGGACCAGGGCAGGAGGCGTAGGCTGACAGCACGGCCCGTCTCGGCCTCCTCCTCGGTGCTCACGGCCTCCAGACGTGCGCACAGCTCCGCGGGGGATGGCCAGCCCTCGCCCACGCGCAGCAGCACCACGTTGGTCTCCACAACCGCGGGGTGGACAGAGCAGACGGGGGAGCCCAGTGCCTGGACACCTGGGGTGGCAGGTGGGCACCTGCATGAGGCTGGGTCTGTGCCAGGCTGTCCCCAGCTCCTGGGACAACATCCTCCCTCACCCCTTTTACTTGGCAGCAGGCAGGGACCTGGAGGGCTGCAGTGGCTGCCCTGGCACCTTGTGCCCTCCTGAGAGCCGCCAGGGTCCCTGCCAGGCCAGGAAGAGCTGAGGGGCCAGGCGAGGCACAGCCTGGGGCAGGGAGAGAGGCCAGGCTCCAGAGCTCCCCCACGGAAGGGGCTGGCTGCATCGCGCCGGCTGCCCCCATCCCGCCCAGCGTGAGCACCTTGGGCGAAGCGCCGGGCGTTGTCATGGTCCCTGCGCAGTGTCTCCTCCATGCGCACCAGCCCTACGCAGGCAGCTGCGGCCAGCACCCCTGCCTGGCGCATGCCACCCCCCAGCAGCTTCCGCGCACGCCAGGCCTCTGCTACCAGCTCCCGGTGGCCTGCGAGCACTGCGCCGGCCGGGGCGCCCAGGCCCTGTGGAGTAGAGAGTGGGGTCAGAGCCAGCCCAGGGACATCCCCCAGGCAGCTCCCTGGCCCCCTTGCTCCCCAGGAGCCCATGCCAGGGGACCCCAGCCCCAGCCTGTGGGTCGCCCCAGTTCCCCCATCCCCAGGGCACCTTGGAGAAGCAGAGTGTGACGGAGTCACAGTGCTGGGCAATCTGGGCCGGTGCCACGCCCTGGGCCACGGCTGCATTGGCCAGCCGTGCCCCATCCATGTGGATGCGCAGCCCATAGCGGTCAGTGAGCAGCCGCACCTGGGAGGGGGCAGAGGGCAGGCTGGGGCCAGCAGAGCAGCTAGCCAGGGTGCTGAGCTGCCCAAGAGCCTGGCCCCAGCCTGCCACATGTGGGCCCAGCCATGAGGTGCGAGAGGGGCTTAGCCCCTGCAGCCAGGGCACCCTGGCTCCTCGACCCGGCTCTCAGCAGGCAGGCCCCAGGGGCTACAAGCTGCAGCCCAGACTGGTGTTTGATTTCACAGCCCTTGGCCCTAACAGCCTGCACTGCTCTGCGGGGAGCGGGGCCCTCGTACCTCCCTGAGGTAGCCCAGGGGCAGCGCCCGGCCCCCCGCCGAGCTGTGGGTGTTCTCCAGGCAGACCAGCTCCGGGCGGGGGTGGTACTGGCTGCCGGCGGCCTCACGGATGGCAGACTCCAGCTGGTCCAGGTCCAAGGTGCCGTCTGGCAGGTCCTGCAGTGCTTGGGAGTGGACCCCGGCTACCTGTGCCCAGACAGCTGCATGGGCAGAGGCACGGATATGGGGCAGTGGGGATGGGGAGCAGGGGGCAGGCTTTGTCCTGCAGCAGGGAAACCTCATGTGTTTGCAGACTGGGGTAGAGTTCATGGTGCCCATCTGGCTGCCCCGTGGCATTCAGCTCATAGGGCCCCGGGGGCAGTGCAGTGGGGTGCAGCCAGGGCCCATAGGTGCTGGAGTTTGCAAGGACACCCCCCGTGGCTGCTCCTCCCAGCAGCCACGAGGCGGCAGCAGCTCCCCGAGCTGCCAGAGACAGGGGCAGGGACGAGGCCGGCGCTGCCCCCGGGTGCCCTGTGCCCGGTGGAGGCTGCGGGCCCCAGCCCTGCGGCCCAGCTCTGGGCAGGGGCTCTGAGTTTCTGCAGCCCCTGCTCATGGCAGGCACCTTGCCCAGGCCAGGTGTATGGGGGCAGCATCCCCTGTGCCCTCTCCCCCAGGCCCCTCCCTGAATGCAGAGGGCTGGGGCGCTGCGGGACTCCTAGATCAGGAGCAGAGCCTGACACCCCCAGCCCAGCCCAGCCCAGCCCAGCCCAGCCCAGCC
>JAGPOW010002565.1:19431-29810 GCA_030014935.1 Caiman crocodilus | reverse complement strand
TGTAGGGACCTGACAGCAGCCGTGCAGAGAGCAGATTCACGGCCATCCCAGCAGCAGAGGAATGGTCAAAACGAGGGCTCCGTCAGGTCTGGGCACAGCTGCTGCTGAGGAAGGTGCAGGAAATCTCCACACAGATAATTAAAGGTCAAGCTGCCCAGATGGCAGAGGGAGGCTGTGGAGCAGCTTCATCCAGCAGGCTCCTTGTAAACCACCGACCTATGCACAGGTGACAGAGACCTTCTCCTCCACGCTGCAGAGAATGGACCAGTACCTGGAGAAGTGCAATAGGGAGCTGTGGCAGCACGTGCAGGAGATGAAACTGAAAGCCGGTGAATTCACCTTCTGTGCTGCTGTCATCGCTACGAGCTTCTATAAAGATCCCAGGAGCACAGCCAGGTCACAGCCATTTTATGGAGCTTCCCTCTCTTGCAAGGGGTGGGCACAGCGGAAAATCATGATTGACGTGTCCTGTCTGGAGACGTGGCATGAAGCTGTGGCTTACGCAGTGTACCATGGGGGCACAGACAAGGCCATCATCTTCCCCGACGGGGTGTGGAGTCAGGCCATGCAGTTTGACCATCAATCTCTCCAGTATCAGAAGAAACCACCCTGCAGCAAATGCCACCAGATGTTCCAGAAGGTGAACTTCAGACCTTGTCCCAGAGTTCGCCGCCAGGAGAAGTGGCAGTACGGGAACTGCGCAGAGACCGAGGCCTTCAGCAAGCTCCTGCAGGGGAACAGGGCAGTGAGCGAGGGCATCCAGTCCAGTGCCAATGATAACATCGAGGAGTTTGCCAACAGCACCAAGCCAGTGATCAGAGCCAAAGTCATTGCGGAGCTGAGGAAAAGGAACTTTGAAGTTGCCAACTTACAGTTTTTTGAGCCTGAGTGCCCAGTGGGACGGCTGTAGCCAGTGTCCCCTGCTGCTCCCACAGCCTCCCAGCTCTGTGCTGCCCCTGCAGAAACCCCTCGCAGCGTCTCCTAGTGGGACAGCTCCCTGGCGCCTGGCCGGAGTTTACCAGAGCACTGGCCTGCAGCAACCGTGGCCAACAAGGAGTGGCTGAGCTCCCTGCTGGGCAGCCTGTCACGCCAGGGCTGGAGGCTGAGCTCTCTCCGCAGTCTGCCAGCATCCATGGGAGCCCCCCAGTGACATGCAGCCCTACAGCCATCCCCCACGAGAGGAAGTGTCTCCAGCCCCAGGCAGTCCATCCCCCAGCATCAGGCAGAGCGGCTTCCTGCTGCCCAGGCTCCAGCACCGGTTCCAGCTGCTTCCCTGCCACCCCTCCCCATGTGCAGCCTTCCCTGGGAACTCCCTCACAAGCATCACCCAGGACGCTCTTCTGCAGGCCAGACCTGGCCTTCATGCGTGGCTGGTCTTTCTCTGACAGAAAGCAGCTCTTGGGCCCTCAGCGACCCATGCTTGCAGTTGGCAGGAGCAGGCTCCTGAGCTAGGCAGGCCTGTGGTGTGGACCAGTAGGGCAGCCAGTTAAGGCTGGGCTGGAAAGGCAGGGAAGGAAGGTCCTTCACCCAAGCTGGGTGGACAGGTCCTCTGCTCAGACCTGCTACTGTGCCGCAGCCTGCACTAGTGCTCCTGTGTCTGGCTCCCTGCTCCTATTTATCAATAAACTCACCTGCCTTGATGCCTCCTGCCTGAATCCTGGGCAGGGCGTCCCTCATGCTGCCTGGGGCACGACGTACCACCCCCATGGGCCTGCCGTGAAAGACACTGTGGTGACTCAGCGGGAGGAAGAGGTCACACTGCTTTGGGAACAAACCCGGAGCAGTTTTTGCCCTCAGCAGACCCCACCACATGCCTACCTACAGGAGGGGCCCATGATTGCTGCCCCACACCTGCCGGCAGCCTCTCTCAGCACAAGGAAGGAAAGCAGGGCTGGGCTGTCTCCAGCACCAGCCCCTTTATACCACTCTGGCCGTAGAGAGGGGCCACAGCAAAGCCATGAGCCAGCAGAGCTCCAAAAGCCATGTGGGGCCGGTGGCCAAAGCCAAGGGCAGCACTCCCGCAAGTCTGCCAAGACTGGGGTGGTTGGGAAGTCAGATGCGAAGAGGTAGCTGCAGCCTCTGCAGATCCCAACTGACCCTTCCCACAAAAGGCAGCCTGGCCCCAGACCAGAGCTTGTGCCACAGTCTGGAGAGTTCAGTTTTATTTTACAATTACAGCTCGAGTCTGAAGTGTCATCACTCCTGCTGGGGGCTGCTGCTCGATGGCCTCCGCTCCACTCCTGGAGTCCAGGCTCCGTGGCAGAGGAGCCCTGAGATCTTGGGGCCTATGCCATCCCCTGGCAGCACATGGAGCAGCATCAGCTAGCATCCTTGAGGGTGGACTGAAACCACCGCAGCACTTCGGGCAGGCCCGTGCCATCACGGGCACTGGTTTCCACTACAGTGATGGGCTGTGTGGCACAGGAGACCATATCCTGGATGCGGAACAGGGACTTCATCTCCAGAAGGGACATGTAGCAGGGCAGGTCGCTGAAGCCAGAGTTGGGAGTGAGAAATGAGCATAGGATCCCATGTTAAACCCACACTGACCAGACTTTCAGCAATCCCAGCCCAGGCTGCCCGCTGAACCATGGCTTGGGGTCCAAAACAACCACAGCTGAGGAAGACTGCTCCCCTTGTTCCCTGGGAGATGCCTGCCCCACCTTGGGGACTGGAGGGGATATGAGCAGGGCACAACCACCACAGCATCCTGTGCACCCTGCCCTGGCCCCTCCTTTCTCCTCCCCTCCCAGCAGGGAACCGGCCTTGTCCAGCCTGGCGCAATCCTCCCCTTACATCTTGTTGAAGACAATGAGAACTGGCACTGCAGCAAGCTGCTCTGCAGAAAGGAGAGACAGCAGCTGGACGCAGGACGAGGAGATCTGGGTGGGGTTTGAGGCATCAATCACAAACTGGGGAGAGGAAACAGAAAAGAGCTTGTTTGGCATATGTGGACATGCAGGGGCAGCTGTGCAGTCAGCTCGGGCAGAGCGTAGGGGAAACTGTGGGAGTGAGCCCATACCAGGGACAGGCCCCTGCCCAGAGTGCCCGCAGCTGGGATCTTCCCTTCTGTCCAGGACCCTCCCTCTCTCCTCTCCAGGCTCAGGACAATCCTTTCTTCCCCTGCTGCTTTTATCCACAGACTGGGCAGAGGCATTCAACAGACAGGAGCCCACAGCTGAGCTGCCACACCTGGCCCCTTCGGGGAGGAGTAGCTGTGCTGGGGCAGCGCATCTCCCTGCTGAGACAGGGCTTGGTAGGGTGGGAATCAGGCCATAAGATTCTGTTGGGAAAGAGCCGACCCACCCTGAGCAAGGAGATGAGGAGTGGGAGAGACATGAGGGACGTGAGGAGCCTGCTATGAGACAAGCCCTCTGCCTCCAGCATCTCCCTACATGCAAGAACTTGGGGCACCACGTTGTCTAGAACATGTTCATGTCTAAACACATGCAGTTCTCTTGTCCGGGGCTTGTTCCTGCACACATACTACTGCACAGTAGCAAGTGGCACTGAGACTGGCCCTGGACCCTGGTACAATCCTGCCCTGCCCCTGGGTGCAGCATGGTTCTGGCAAGGTCTTTCCTTGCTGCACCATGGGGAGGCTCCTGCCTAACCTCACAGGAAGCTACTACCATAGCTCGGCGCTGACCAAGGGGCTGTGGAGCTGGACAGTCAGTGCCCAGTCTGCGACTGCCAGCTGCAGCGTGAGGCTACGGATGCTGGGAAGCACTGGTTAGGTGCCAGCAAGTGGCCACTAACGAGGGCATGGTTGGAAGATGGATTGGCAGGACGCGGTCTCACCAGTACTGCACGGCAGTCTCCATAGTAACTGGCCCAGATGGGGCCCATGCAGCCCCCCAGCTCCCGGACTGTGATCTTCTTTTGGAGCAGGAGATCGGTCAGGTTCGTGCCCACCTGCAAGGTTAAAAGATTCATAGACATTCGGGCTGGAAAGGACGTGGGAAGAACATCGAGTCCAGCCCCAGCCCCAGGTGCAGGAAGTCTCCAGGGACATAGGATCCCAGCAAAATAAACGTCCAAACGTCTCGAGACGACACCAGCTGATCCCCGCCCGCAGGGCTGAGCACATGGCACCGCAACGGGGCCAGGGCCAGGGCCAGATGCATCCGTAACGCGCTGCTGCCTTGTCCGCACCGCTCAGCGGGAGAGCTGCGCTGCGGGGGCTGCGGCAGGGAGGGCCGCCCGGGGCTGCCCCAGAGCCACGTTTCCTGAACCGGGCCCTAGCGATTTCCTTCAGCTGCCGCTGGCGCTGAGCAGGGTGCGTCCCCCAGCCCGGCTCCTCCGCCCCAGGGATGGCACCGGCCCCACGCACCCGGCCCCCGCGGCGCTGCACGGCCACCCCGCGCCCGCCTCGTGCCGGGCCCCACCGTGGGCAGCGTGGGGGGCGGCTCGCCCAGCTCCAGGGGCCCGTCCTTGGCGCTCAGCTGTGCAGGGCTGGCTAAGGAGCCTCGCTGGAGAATGGGCACCCCCGCCACGGGGACCCCAGGGTGCTGCTCCCCACCCCCGCCCCCGCCACGGGGAGCCCGGGGTGCTGCTCCCCACCCCCGCCACGGGGACCCCAGGGTGCTGCTCCCCACCCCCGCCCCCGCCACGGGGACCCCGGGGTGCTGCTCCCCGCCCCCGCCCCGGGGACCCCGGGGTGCCCCCCGTGCACATGGGGCTCTCGGGGTGGTGCCCGCCCCCCGCCCCCCGCCATGGGGCTCCCGGGGGCGGGTCCCCCCGCCCGGGCAGGATATGCCGCAGCCGCTTGCCCAGCAGCGTCTTGCCCGCGCCCGAGGCCCCCAGCAGCAGGTACATGGTCCCAGCCCCCGCCCCCGCCTCCGCTGCCATGGAGACGAGTATCCCCGAGCCCATTGGCAGCGCCCACCCGACAGCCGACACCCATTGGCTGAGCATCCTGGCATCTGGTTCCGGGGGAAGTCCTGCCCTTTGTAGGAAGCCGGAAGCGGAAGCGCGGCCTGCGGCGGTGCGGGGCAGGGCAGGGGTAGCGCAGCGCAGCCGGGCTCGGGCCGCCATGGGGCGCGGCGGCGGCACCTTCGAGCGGCTTCTGGGTACGGCCCGGCCGAGAGGCCCCGCGGAGCCCCGGGGGCTGGGCCGGCCCGCGCCTGCTTTTCCCGGGCCCGGCTGGTTGCCAGCGGCTGGACGGGGGCGAGCCCCGGGCTCGTAGCCCCCCCGCCCCGGAGCCGGGAGGTGGCGCTCGTCAGCCCCCCCTTCCTCCCCGTGCTAGGACCCCCCCAACAGCGGTGTGAATGCGGCCGGCCGCGATCGGGGCTCTGCAGCGCCCAGGAGCCGGTTCCTGCCCTTCTAGCGCAGCCGGTCGGGCAGGGTCGGGGCCGGGCGCTGCGGGATTGTTGCCGTGGGGCCACCCCCTCGTCCCCCCACCCGCAGGGACGCGCCGGCGTCGAGCAGCTCTGGCGCTTTGCACAGGCGGCGGCCTGGCCCGTCCTGCCGGGGGCACTGTGGCGGGCGAGCAGGCGTCCTGTGCCGGGGAATCCCTCCCGAGGTGGGTGGCTGCACTGGGACTCGCCGACACTGACAGGTTGTGCGATGCCTTTGCAGATAAAGCCACGAGTCAGCTGCTGCTGGAGACGGACTGGGAGTCCATCCTGCAGATCTGCGACATGATTCGTCAGGGCGACACGCAGTGAGTGCCAGGCAGCAGCTGCGCTTTGTCTGGAGGCCTAGGAGGAATTTCTCCTCCCTCTCCCCAGCGTGGCTCAGTGGGGGGTAGCTTGGCTGCTGTGTTTTGCAGGGTGGGGGTTACTGGGCAGATGTTCTTGTGGGAGGGCCCACAAGTCCTCTCTCTTCCAGGGCTAAATACGCAGTCAGTGCTATCAAGAAGAAGGTCAATGACAAGAATCCACATGTGGCCCTGTATGCGCTTGAGGTAACCTGAACACGCACGACCCTGCAAACCAGCATCTCTCCAGGGCTCCAGCAGCGAGTGTAGCCCAGGGCATGAGCCAGGGAGGCTCAGCTTTCCAGCTGCCATGCTCTTGGAAATTACAGGCGGCACAAACTGTCCCCTGTCAGTCTCAGTGCAGCAGGCAGCTGTACAGAGTTCACGCTCACTTTCTGGTTCAGAGGTCCTGCAGCCGCAACACGCGGCCTGCTGACTGCCCATGGGATGCCGGCTGGGGCTCTGCTCCTGGCTGCAGTGCTGAACTAAAGATGCCTCTTAATTCACCTTCAGGGCAGAGCAGGGCATTTGTCTCTGGGATCCTAAAGGGCAGGGAGGCAAAGGCCTCTACAAATTTATGGGGTGTTTCCCCAGGGAGAACTGAGAGCCCTGGCTCAGGTGCTGCTGCAGCTTTTGGCAGTAGCCAGTGCAACACACCATCGAGTCGAGGCGGCACTAAGCATGGTGGAGTAGACAGGGGTGCTCCTGGCATTTGTGCTGGCTGGTCTGCTCCTCAGCCAGGCTGAGTTTGGTGCAGCTCTCCTCTGCTCAGTCTGGGGTGCAGGAAGGAACCTGATCTCTCCTCTTCCCCTGCAGGTCATGGAGTCTGTGGTTAAGAACTGTGGCCAGACAGTCCACGATGAGGTGGCCAATAAACAGACCATGGAGGAACTGAAGGAAATTCTCAAGGTAGCCTTGGTCATTTGCCTTGCCCTGGAGGCGGCTGGGGGGACACACTGAGAGGGCAAATGGTGGAAGAGGAGGGCGTCTAGATGTCCTTCATGGAAACATACAGGAAACAGAGCGGTCCAAGCTGCATGGCTGGTGTCTGCGTGAGTGGGGACCTCTTAGACAGATCCAAGTGTCACTGGCAGCTCAGGTGCATGTCAGGAGGCAGAGCTGATGTCAAGCTGCACTGAACAGGGGCAAAGGAGACTCCTGTAGCGGAGTGGGCTGGTTGAAGGCAGGTTGGTGTCCTGGATGCTGGTCAGGCTTGGCTAGAGTCAGCAGCAGAATGGAAATAACACTTCCTCATGCTGCAGGAGCAGGTAGTTCTGTGCAAGTAGCCAAGGCCATAAACCTGCTTCTGTTTGGCCAGAGCTGTAGCGGGATGGACCTGGGCCCCATGGGATGCTGATCCAGAGCAGCTGCTGCCTCTGATGCCTGAATGTAGATGTAGACGTGCACAGGAGCGAGGGCACTGGGGGATTGAGCTCCCTGACTAGGAACCAGCTCCAGACTCCCTGAGTCTCTGCTCTGGGGGGGGTCTGTGGGTAGCTTTGACAGCTTTCCCCATACCCAAGGTTGTTCTTACTTGTATGCAGGGGCTCCCCCTCCTGAACCCCAGACTGCTTTCATGGGGCCCCAGGATGTGCCAGCCTCTTGGTGGGGCTGGCATTTGGATGCCCAAGTTGGGAGCCACGGGTCCAACCCTGCACTAAGTGCCTGGACTTCTGTTCTAATGCAGCTTGGACAGGCTTGGAGGTGGCTGCTCTGCTTCTTGGGAGTGGCCTGTCAGGTGCTTTGATGATGACAGGATCAGCTGATGGTCAGGCCTCTTGGAGGCTGGCTCTGGCTAACATGGTCCCTGCCAAGTCGTGCGTAGTTCCTTGAACTGCAGCTTGGGCATTCCTGTCCTGTGAATTGCTAGGCAGCACCCCCCACTGCTGGGGCTGAGGCTGGGATATCCCTGGACAGAAAACACTGCGCTAGAATTGCTGTTCATCAGGCAGCAACTAGGGGTGGTTGGCTGTCAGCCCATGCCCTGCCCTTGCAGCTACAGGGTATGATCAAAAGTTCCTGTTCCCTGGCACCCTTCCCCTGCTTGAGAGATGGGGCCTATGTAGGAGGGAGCTCCCTGTTTACAGCACAAGTAATGGACTGGCTGAGCACTGCTGTGCTGAGGACCCCCAGGTCTGAAGCATGCCATTCCCCTAGTGGGAGGAGCTGCAGGCTAAAGGAGCAAGCAGCCCCTGCTCCACAGATTTGGGGCTCTCCACTCAGACACAGCTTCCCTTTTGTGCAGAGACAGGTGGAAGCAAGTGTCCGCAACAAGATCCTGTATCTGATTCAGGCCTGGGCTCATGCCTTCCGCAACGAGCCCAAGTACAAGGTGGTGCAGGACACCTACCAGATCATGAAGGTGGAAGGTAGGAAAGAGCTGGTGGGTCAAAGTGGGTGCCGAGTCTCCTGCACTGATGTCCAGGTCTGGGTGGGGGAGGAGAGATCATGGGAGGGCCCAGGACAGGCAGCAGGGCCAGGAGGTGCTGGGAGAAGGGCCCGTATAGCTGGGCTTTTATGCATTGTCCTCCACCATCTGATGGTCCTGATGGGGCAGCAGAGGGACTGCCTCACTCGTGGCCTGCAGCCCCACAAGGCCCCATGGGGTTGAGCAGCTGGACATGGGGACATTGTCCTGGAAACTCCCTGCCAGTGGGTGCAAGGGCATCTCCCCAGCAGAGCAGTTCTACCCCTGGGGATCGGAAACCAAGTGATAGAAGTGAGCTGGAACCCACAAGCTCCAGCTTGCATCCCCCCCGCCTTCAGCACCTGGCTCTGCCACTCCATTGGGGGACCCCCTCAGCTAGAACAGGGTCTCGTTCTAACTCTGCAGGTCATGTCTTTCCGGAATTCAAGGAGAGCGACGCCATGTTCGCAGCAGAGCGGGTGAGCCCTGTGGGAAGTCAGCAGCGCTGCCATCACATTCCTCACTGCACAGCAGTTGCTGGGCTCTGCACTTGCTGCTGACATGCAGTCATCTGGAGGGGATGTGCCAGAAAGAAGGAAAAACATTCTTTGGAAAGGGCAGGGGCGCTTCCCTGGTGGACCCATGCCTTGAGTCTGGCAGGCAGGACTAGAGGCACTCGAATCCCACAAGCAACAAGGCCTGATATGTGCTGTTCAAAAGGCTCTTCCAACACCATGGCAGCTGTGGGGGTCAGAGCCCAGTGCCTTCCCCCAGCTAGTCAGTTGAAGGATCCCTGGTCAGCACTGAGCTGGTGTCTGGGCCAAGAGCAATTTACTCTGCAGGGAATTGCACTTCCTGCTGAATGCTAGCCCCTTGTGCACAATCCCCTGCCACATGAAGGCCTGGCATGGGCCCTGGGCAGGAGCCCAGCAGACAATGGGAGGGGAAGCATCTTGGTGCTGGGTCCTTCCTCATGCAGGGCTCTGTTCTCTCTGCAGGCTCCTGACTGGGTGGATGCTGAGGAGTGTCACCGATGCCGAGTGCAGTTTGGGGTCATGACACGGAAGGTGGGTGCTGCTCCCTGTCCCTCCCAGGGTCCTCCCCTTGGTGCTGGCAAAGTGCTGTAGCAATGTGCATGGGCGGGGCACATGCAGGGAGTGGCTGAAGGGGTAGTGAACACCTCACGCTGCTTGGATGCAGGCAATGGCTGGGGTGGTGCCCCCCACTAGTTGGGGGGATCCAACCACCAAGCTGACCCTTTCGCCATACCTGTCTGCAGCATCACTGCCGGGCGTGCGGGCAGATTTTCTGTGGGAAGTGCTCCTCCAAGTACTCCACCATCCCCAAGTTTGGCATCGAGAAGGAGGTGCGGGTCTGCGAGCCCTGCTACGAGCACCTCAACAAGTCAGTACTGGGGGCTGGGGGTGGGCTGCAGGGTGGATCTTGGCACAGGGCTGTAGCTGCCTCCATGATCCTGGCCCCCCAGAGCTGGGCAAGCTGGCACAAGGCAGCTTGAGCACCCCTAGAGCCCAGGCTGCGCTGCAATCCTCCCAGCGTGGGAGGGTAGAGGCGTGGTGGTGCCAGGCTGGGCCCGGGAGGCTGCCCACCAGCTCCACTCTACATCATCACCTCTCTGATGGCAGGAAAGCTGAGGGAAAAGCTGCTGCCACCTCTGACCTGCCCCCTGAGTACCTGACCAGCCCCCTTTCGCAGCAGTCCCAGGTAGGTGGGCTGGCCCTCACTGGCCTGTGGGCTGGCCCCAGCAGCTCCCCTTGTCCCAACTTCGTTAAACAGGTCCTCTGTCCATCTGCAGCTGCCCCCAAAGCGTGATGAGACAGCCTTGCAGGAGGAGGAGGAGCTCCAGCTGGCCATTGCCCTCTCCCAGTCGGAGGCTGAGGAAAAGGAAAGGATGGTTCGTGCCTTATGTGGTGGTGAGGGAGGGTTCACTGTCCCTAGACAGTGACTCTGGCCATGGCTAGATATAAACATAGCCTTTGTTGTGGCCATGGCAAGCTTCATGCCAGGAGGTGCCCGTGCCCCTGTCCCAGCCCCCGAGCAGGAATGACTCCATCCTGAGCAGGGTGGGAGTGGGGCAGGGGATGTGCCCTGCCACAGGTCAGGCTGCCTGGGCTTGGGTAGCAGCCAAGTCTCCTTCACCAGGACAGCAATGGCCAGGCCCTGCCCCTTATGCTGGGGCTGGCTCTGATCCTGCTGGGAGCTTGCAGAGCCTACCTTGGACGCAGTGCAGGAGTTGTCCCTGTCCTGTTTCCT
>JAGPOW010002565.1:0-11690 GCA_030014935.1 Caiman crocodilus | reverse complement strand
GCCTCCTGGGCAGCCTGTGCCGGTGCTGAGCCACCCTCAGTGAACGAGCTTGTCCTACTCTGCCACCCATATGTCTTGGCTGCAGCTCCTTGTCCTGTCGCCCACACCTACAGATGGGTTTCTCCCCGTCCGCTCGCTAACCACTCTCCAGGAATTTGAGGACTGTGATCAAATCCCAGCTCAGTGTTCTGTTCTCTGGATTAAGTAACTGTAGTTCTTTCAGCTCATTCTCTTCAGTCCTGCATCCTAGGCCTTGAAGCAGTGTGTTGCTCTGCACCGGACTCTTTCCAATCTGCCCGTGTCTCCTTGAATTGCGGGTCCTAAATTTGGGCCCAGGACTCCAAGGGTGGCCTCACCAGCACTAAATAGAGTGTAAGGAGAACTTCCCCTGCCGTGCGAGTTGATGCAGCCCAGGAGGCTGTTGCCTTTTTTGTAAAAAGAGCACATTTTTGGCTCATATTCGGCTAACAGTCCACTATAGCCCCCAGGTCCTTTCCTGTGCTCCTACAGACAAGGCAGCCATTCTCCTGCCTGTGTTTGTGCACACAGTTGTTCCATGTCAGGTGCAGGACTTTGTCATTGTCCTTATCGAATTTCATTCGATTGATTTTTGGACAGTTTGTCCTGTTCATCAAGGTTGCTTTAAATCCTAACCCTGGTTTCCAGGGTGTCTGTATTTCCACCCAGCTTAGTGTCATGGGCGGGTGCACTGGGTGCACCTTCAGTCCCATCCTGAATCCCGTGGGAAGCTGCTTCCATAAGCGCATCTTGCAGCAAAATTCTTACTTCTACTTCAGAATGGCAGCCTGGATTCCCCGGCATCCTTGAGGCCGCAGTCTGTCCTCCGCTCCTTTTTGCTGGGTGTAGCTTTGTGCTGAGTGCCCGGTGCCTTGGAGCCAAGCAGTAGGCTTCTGCTGGAGCACACTTGCTTTGGCTGCTGCTTTCAGGACAGTTCGTGTGTTTCCCAGCTGGCTGTGGCTGCGGTCTCACACCCTGGACTTTTGGGCCCCACTTGGAGCCTAGGGAAGAAAGAGGGGAGAGCAAGCTTGGCTGTAATCTTGGAGCCCCCTGTGCCTGTGGCTGTAGTAAATTGGGCAATGGTGACACCCCCCCCCACCCCACCCCCAGTATCACGCCTAGACTCGGGGGCCAGAGCCAGGGTCTGGTAACAGTCATCTTGGTCCCCAGTCTTTCCACCTGCACTGACTCTTGGCAAAGGAGCTCCATTCTCTGGGGCTAGGGCCTAACTGCACCCTAAGGTGCCTTGCACACCTCTGGATTGGCTGGGAGTTCTCCTAGCACTTGGATTCACTTCAGGAATAGTTCACCTGTCACCAAGAGCTTCATTCATTTAAAGTTAATATTTAAGCAGTGAAGTCAGGACAGTACCCCTCCAATTCCCCAGCCTTATGTGGGCTACAGTTCTTTCCAGCTCCTCCTCCCCCCACACCTGCAGTGGGGCAGGGGCTTTCTGCATGTCCTTAGCAAACTGTTTGAACTGAGGCTTCTCATGCTCTCAGGAGCCCCCGGGGCCGGGGTGGAGTGGGAACGGGGCCTTCTGTCCCGGATACCACCCTCCAGCACCTTGAGTAGCAAAGGTCAGGATCTGACGTGAGACGGGCTGATTGGCTCATTCCCAGCACTGCAGAAGAGGCAGAGGCACGCCTGCATTTCTGTTCCTGGAAGAAATGGAAAGAGGAGCTGGAAAGAACTGTGGGGAATGCAGCGGGCTGGTGTTTCTACAGCTCAGGGTGACTAAATACATTCTGTTTCAGCAGAAACCAGGGAGGGTTTTAAACATCCTAAATTCTTCTTCACTGGTTGTTATTTTAACACGTGCCAGCGGGTGTGGAAAGGGGGAAAAGGAAGTTCTCCGGGCTGGCCATAGGGATCTTGACACATTGGGGACATTTCAGAGAGCTAGGTAGTAAAAGCATGCTGTACCAGCATTTTGGAAGGATAAATCAGCAGCTAGCTACTGGCAGTCCTGGCCAGATGCCCAGAAAGGCTGATGCGTAGCAGAGTTAGTTAACATCTTTAAAACTTGCATAACTAATAGTGGTGGGCTTGGCTTTATGGCACACGAATGTTGTCAGACTGGATGCTGCTGTGATACAACTGCAGGTTTGGGTGGTAAAGGTGGCTGGTGGCAGGGTAAACTTTCCTGAGATCTGGCTTAGTCCTACCTGGCCGGTAAAGAATAGCCAGCACTAAGCCAGTAGTTTTCAGCCTCCTTAGACTTGAGGCCTCCTCAGGAAATGCCAGCTCTTTGCTTTCACCCGTTTCTTGACTGGGAAATATTATTATTCCATATTCTTCTGTTGCAAAAATCTCAGGCAGGTGGCGGCAGGGTAGTTTTGGGACAGCGGATTCCTCTGTGAAACCTCTGTGTTGATCTTGTGAGTCACGTCTAGGTGCTTACATTTCCAGCCATGCTAATACTGTGCAGACCCCTAAAAGGATCTCATGGAGCCCCAGGACAGCTCCCCATTTGAGAATCATGGGCCTAAGCCAAGTCAGGCCAGGCTGTGCAAAAGGCACTTAAGCATTGGTCCCGAGGTATTGGCAGACAAGGAATG
Source organism: Caiman crocodilus (assembly GCA_030014935.1). Taxonomy (NCBI): domain Eukaryota; kingdom Metazoa; phylum Chordata; order Crocodylia; family Alligatoridae; genus Caiman; species Caiman crocodilus. The sequence goes on along the minus strand of JAGPOW010002565.1, from coordinate 9,111 downwards.
GTCTCTGGGGAGGTTCTTGCGGGGTCCTTCTTGCCTCTGCTGGCCACTGGCCAGCGATCTAAAGTTGCAGCCAGAGTTGTGGGCAGTCGGCTGAGGACAGACATGTTGGAGACATGGGCAGGTCAGCTCTGCCAGCCTGGCCTGTGTCCTCTCCCCTTTAGCAGCTGCTCCCACTGTGTGCGCTGAGCTGCTCACTTCAGACCGATGCTCCAGCCAAGTCAATGGCAGTGATTACAGCAGCTTGAAGCGTGCCCACCTTGCCACTGCGCCAGCCAGGCAGGGGGTGCACCATTACCCCCTTTCTGGGTCAGAGACCACGGGCCTCCCATGGCCCCATCCTGCCTGGGGATGGACTTTTCCAGCTCTCCTGCTTCTGCGCTGGGTCAGGCTACCGCTCTGTGTCTGCAGCCCTAGCCCTATGGCTCCATCTGGAATTCAGCCCCTTGGAGAGCCTCTAGCCAGTGCTGCGTGGGGAGCAGCAACATTTGGAAAGCAGAGGGTATTTTATATATGTATATATGTGTCCAGTTTGCCACTACCTAATGTGGCCCTCCCAGAACAGAAGCTGGTGTCCACCTCGCTGCCATTCCCTGGCCACTGCAGGCTCCTGGGCTGGCCGAGCCCCTACTGGGGCTGTGACAGATGCTCGCGGGGGGGACAATCCTCCACAGATGACATGCTGCCTCCTCTGGAGCAAGGCCCTGCACGCTCGCTGTGGCACTCTGGCAGCACTCCCTGGGTCTGGGTCTCTGTGGGGCAGTAAGCAAGCGGCTCCTGGCTCTGACCCACCCTCTGTCTCTCCGGCAGGCCAAGAAGCTGGTTGAGTCCCTTCCGCAGGAAATCAGTGTCAACATCTCCAAGGTCGAGGCAGAGATGATCAAAGCAACACTGGAGGCAGTGGGAGGCACCGTGGTTCTGGAGTAGATGGGCATCCTTGTTACAAGGGACTAGCACCAGGGGATTTCTTCCTGCACTCACCTGACACCTGCCCCCTGACCACACCAGGGCCTGTACATTTCCGGGAGCAAGGGCTGCCCCATGGCTCAACAAGGGGTTGCTCTCAGGCTGGGCCTTCCTGAGATGGAAGCGTGCAGCATGGGGAGGGAGCTGTCATCTGTATGAGCACCACCATGAACTCTGGTTTATAAAGTATAAATAGGGAAACTACCATTGGTGATCTGTTTCTGGCCAAGCTCCCTGCACCGTGGGCCAAGTGCTGCATATAGCAGCCCACAGCAGGAGCTGTGGAGTGCTCGGACCTGCCCCAGCCCCCTCAGTGGCCCAGGGAGGAGGGGGTTACGCATGCATCCTGTGAGGCTGGTTGGGGGAGCATGTGTGCACCAGCCCACGTGTTTCTTGCTGCTAAATGCCAGCGCTCTCCTGGGCTGCAGTCACAGTCCTTTTCCGCCTGCTTCCGCTCTGCTTTCCTGGCCGTGGCCCCAGCCCCAGGTTATCTTCGCTTGAGTGCAGCGTGTCTGTGCAGGCTGGCAAATGCCTGGGCTGTGCTGGGCTCAGGATCATGGCAGGCTGGGCCCTGGTTAATGATTGGTGTCTGAAAGGCGGCAGCGGGGAGGTGGCGCCTGGCCCTCCCCTTGCAGCGTGACCTGTGCGTGGAGCGGGTCAATGACTTGCCCAAGGGAGAAGCTGGCAGAGCCTGGCGGAGGGTTGGACTTTGCACAGGTCCCTGGGCCTCAGTGCAGGGGGGGAGGGACTGAGGCTTTCCCTGTTGGGCTGTATGGGCAGAGGCGTGGTGCACTCACCCCGTTGTGCTAGCGGCCTGTTGTCAGCTTGTGGCTGCTGCCACATCACTGGCGCCGGTGCTGGGCGCTTGCAGCCCCGTGGCGGGAGGAGTATTAGACAGTGCAGCACAGCCAGGCGCAACACTCCTGGCAGCTGGCGGTGCCACCCTGCGCAGCGTCTGCTGGCGCCAGGCCACAGCTTTGTGTTGGTCGAGGGCTCGTTCTGAGCTGGGCTCTGGGCAGGCATGCGGGCAACAGTCGCTGCTGGCAGCAGCCCGCGGGGCAGGCAAGGCCCCAGCTTGAGCCACTGGCCTCAGCACAACGCGGGGGTGCAGGATTCCTGCTGCTTCTCCAGCCCAGCCAAGGGGGCCGCAGACAGAGCAGCGGGTGCTTGCAGCCACCTGCTCCTGGCACTGCCCTGTGTTGCACAGCAGGAACCAGAGCCCGTGGGAAAGTCTCACTAGGCCCCTGGCCAGCACCTGGTTTCCAGCACGAGTCGCTAATCCCGGCGGCTGGGCCGAGCCCGGCTCCTGCCCTGCTCCAGGGATTCACAGCACCCAGCGTGCGGGGCCCCTGGCCTAGGCCCTGCAGCCAGGAGCGGGCACGGGGCCAAAGGGCCCACCTGGATTTCCTTTATGGAGGGGCAAGGGCCAGGAGCTGCGCGGAGCCCGGGCTGGGCTGGCCCAGGCTGCCTCCCCTCGCCGCTCCTGCCTGGGCACGATGGGCTCCGTCCCCGGACAGAAGCTGCTGCTCGTGCGGAGCCCTTGGTCCGGCCCCGGGGCCTTGACCCTGCGCGCGGCCGGGCCGGTGTCGCCGCTTTAAGGCCCCGGCGGCGTGGCCCGTTTAAGCGCGGGGGCGGGGGCGGGCCCGCGGCCCGGGAGGCCCCCCCGGCGGGGCGCGAGCAGACCGAGCTATGGCGGAGACGCGCGTGTCGCGCTGGTACTTCGGGGGGCTGGCGTCGTGCGGGGCCGCCTGCTGCACCCACCCCCTCGACCTGCTCAAGGTGGGCGCCGGCTCCGGCTCCGGCACCGGCACCGGCACGATCGCGGCCGTGCCCCCGGGCCCGCCGGCAGGGACGGTGCCCGGTGCCCGGGCGGGCGGGGGACGGGAGCCGGGATCCGGCGCCGCTCCTCCCCAGGCAGCTCCCGGGCCGGCAGGCTGGGGCACGTGGGGAGGAGCGGGCCCGTGGGCCCCGCGGGGCCGGGCTGGGCTGGCCTACGGGCGTGGGGCAGTGCCCCGCTGGCTCCCGCCGGCTGCCCCCGGGCAGCGCTGTGCCGTGGGGCTCGGCCGCCGGCACCAGCGCCTGTGCCGGAGCACGAGCCCGCCGGGCCCGCAGTGCCCCCACGGCTCGCACTAGCCTTCCCGTTGGCCGGAGCCGAGAGCGGGGGGCGGCCGGCGGCTCCGCGGGGTGGGGCGGGGGCTCCCACGTGGAGCTGTGCGCCAGGCCCCGCAGGCTGCGGGCACCAAGCCGGCTGCACCTGCCCACTCCTGCCCTGCCGTGGCCCTGGCCCGGGTTGCAGGCTCGGTGCCTCTCGCCCTCCCCACACCAAGCTGGTCTGGTCCCAGCTCCGTGCCCCTGTGGCCCGCGTCCTGCAGAACATCTCCACCCAAGCCCTGCTGGCAGAGCTGCTGGCACCGCGCTGTGCTTGGCTGCCCGCTGGGCCGGTCTGCCCAGTGCTGCCTGGCCGGGTGCCCCCTCCTCCCCAGCCTGCTGGCAGCAGCCGCCGCAGCCCTTTGCTCTGGGCAGGCGGCTGCCCCGGGCCCTCTTCCTGCAGGTGGGGGCAGACCAGAGCCCTTTGCTCTGGTCCCGCTGCTGGAGCCATCACCCACCCTCCCCTCTGTGCAGTGGTGCTTTGCTGAGCACTTTCCCGAGTCCTGCCCAGCCCCACGCCAGCCCATGCAGGGAGTGGAAGCCCCATCCCCACCGCCTGCCCCTTGCTGGGACCCGCACCCCTGGGCTGCTTCTCCCCCGTCCTTGTTCTGTAACTCGAGCCCAGGCTGGGCTCCTGCCCATGGCACTTTAACTCACTTCCGGGAGGTGTGGAGTGACAAGGGCTGCAGTCCGTGTGCTACCTCCACCCCACACCCCCCAGCTCCTGCTACAAAGACTAGCACTAGGGACCCCAGAGCAGGGGAGCAGGGGCCTGGGAGCTAGGTGCTGGGCCTGAGGGTGCTGGCACTTTGATGCACCTGCTCTTTGGAGAGGCTGTGACCCTCGGCAGGGTGGTGGAGTGTAGGCTCATCCATGCAGCCTGGGCCTTGTGGAAGGGGGATGGGGCTGGATGCCACTGACCCCAGCTCCCGCACCCAGGTGCACCTGCAGACACAGCAGGAGGTGAAGATCCGCATGACGGGCATGGCGCTGCGCGTGGTGCGCTCCGACGGTGTCCTGGCACTGTACAATGGGCTCAGTGCCTCACTGTGCCGGCAGGTGAGTGCCAGGGCCACGTCCGCCCCAGCCCCACAGCAGCCCCTGCCCCGGGGGCACCTCCACCCAGCACTGGGATTATCTGCGTGCAGGCTGGCCCCTTCCTGCCTTGGCCTTGCTGGAGCACAGGAGCCACATGCAGACTGGGGGCTCAGCTGGTGCCTGGGGCAGGGATCTCGCCGGGTCCCCTGGCCCAGCCCTGACTTCCCTCCCCACAGATGACGTACTCCCTGACCCGCTTTGCCATCTACGAGACAGTGCGGGACCACCTGGGCCGTGGCAGCCAGGGCCCTCTGCCCTTCTACCAGAAGGTGCTGCTGGGCGCCATGGGAGGTGAGCCAGGATGGGCGGGGGGTGGCCCAGCCTCGGTGCAGCTGCCCTGGCTGGTGCAGCCCCCTGACCCCGTTTCTGCTGGTGGCAGGTTTCACGGGTGGGTTTGTGGGGACCCCTGCAGACATGGTGAATGTCAGGTGAGTCCATCGCAGGTGGGTGGTGTGCGGGGGGGCGCAGGCTGGCTGGCATTGGGTTGGAAATCCCTTGCTCTAGCTGCGGGGGGGGCTGGGACATGCCCTGTCTGCAGGGCTGGCCCAGGGCCCCGGTGCTGGTGTGCCCTGCGTGACCCCAGTGCCAGGGAGCAGCGCTGGACAGGCGGGGATCGGGCCCTGGCCCGGGGCTCTGCAGGGGGGGGGAAGGGGAGGGGAGGCTCCGGCTGGCTGCCCACCTGCCAGTGCCAGTGCCAGTGCCAGTGCGTGCCGGTCTCTCATGGCCTCGGCTTCCCCCTGCCCTCCTGCTTCTCCGTGTGCAGGATGCAGAACGACATGAAGCAGCCGGCGCACCTGAGGCGCAAGTGAGTGCGGGTTGGGGTCTGGGGGCCGTGGGACCCGCACTGGGGCCGGCCTTAACCCCCCACGTGCGGGGCCCTGGCGGGAGCTGCATTAAATACTCACAGCCACCAGGGGGCAGGCTCCTGCCGAGCAGGGCGGGGCGGGGGGGGGCCGCCCTCGCCCCAAACCCGGGATCCCCGCAGCTGGGGCACAGCTGGACCGGCTCTGACTTCAGCCCCGCTCCCCTTCTCCCCCAGCTACGCCCACGCGCTGGACGGGCTGCACCGGGTGCTCCGGGAGGGTAAGATCCACCCCGCGACGCAGCGCTGTGCAGGGGGCCTGTCCACATCCCGGGCGCAAGCGCCAGGCAGAGGGGTGGGGATGGGCACTGCTATAGGTGCCCACTGCCCCGGGCAGGGTGCTGAGCCAGCACTGCAGGTCCCAGCCGTCAACCCCTGCTCTGACGCCCCATCCCCTCCGCAGAGGGCCTGAGGAAGCTGTTCTCCGGCGCTTCGATGGCTTCGAGTCGAGGGGCCCTGGTCACTGTCGGACAGGTAGGGACGCCGGCGCCATGCCCATGGGGTGGGGTGGGGTGGTGGCAGCCCAGCAGGAGCGCCGCGCTGACCCTCCCTCTCCGCAGCTCTCCTGCTACGACCAGGCCAAGCAGCTGGTCCTCACCACGGGGCTCCTGTCTGACAACATCTTCACCCACTTCCTGGCCAGCTTCATCGCTGTGAGTGGGGCGGGGGCGGGTGCCAACGCTCCCGATGTCCTGCCTGACACGAGGCGGTCGCGCGGGAGCTGGTGCACGGGCCAGGACGCGAGGGGCCGGTGGTGCCAGCAGTGAGCAGCACCCGGTGGTAACCTGTTCCCTCTCGTTGCCGCAGGGCGGATGCGCCACATTCCTGTGCCAGCCCTTGGACGTGCTCAAGACCCGCCTGATGAACTCCCAGGGCGAGTACCGGGTGAGCACCCCCTCCCCCTGTCTGCCACGGCTGCTTCTCCCCCTGGGGCCCAGAGCCAGGCTCCTGTGCACAAGGCCAGGGCACCCAGCACCCACATCACCCCCTCCTCCATTGCAGGGCGTCCTGCACTGTGCCGTGGAGACGGCCAAGCTGGGACCACTGGCTTTTTACAAGGTACTGGGCAGAGGAGGTTCTGGGGGGGGGCAGAGGCTGCAGAGCACTGTGGGGGGCAAGGACCATTGGGCAGGGGCCAGGGCGTGCTCAGGTGGGCTGGGCCAGCACTGAGCCCCACTTCCCATTCCTGCTCCAGGGCTTTGTGCCTGCTGCCATCCGGCTGGTTCCGCACACCATCCTCACCTTCGTCTTCTTGGAGCAGCTGCGCAAGTACTTCGGGATCAAAGTGCTGGCCTGAGGCAGGCGAGCAGGAGCAGGGGTCCAGCTGCCATGCCGGGGGCAAGCCACCTCACCCCTCCCAGCGCACCTCACTCTGCCTCCGGCTTCACCCCTGCCCCTCGCTTACCCGCTGGGCCGGCGCCTACACCTCCGGCCGACCAGCAGCCTCAGCTGCCACCTGCACCAGTTGCCACAGGGACAGTGTGCCCTCCTTCCCCCCCCCCCGAAGCTCACAGCGCCCTGAGGGCCACGGTCCTGGGGGGACCTCAGTCTTACCTGTCGGCCACTCTCCTGTGGCCCCTGGGCAGGGAGGAGAGGAAGGGGGGCCTGTTGGCTCCCCAGCACCTGGCCCCCGGGGGGAGGGAAGCCAGGGAGTTCCCAGCTCCATAGTTGTCCCTTCCCTACTGCTCCCTCCAGCTTTAAGGACCCAGTCTGCTCGGCCAAAACCTCCCGGCACCCAGAGGCTGTCGGGCTCTTCAGGGACTTCTGCCTCGTACCAATGATGATGTGGAACAGCCTTGCTCCCCGCCACCAGCCACGCCTGGCTGCCCCCCACGTCCCAGCTGCAGCTGGCCAGAGCTGGGGCAAGCCGGAGGTCTTTCTCCCAAGTGCACAGCTCCGCCTGGCCCCACCACCCCGCCCCCTCCATGCCCAGCGGTGCAGGGACCACCCCGGAGCAGCATCCTGTGTTGTAGCTGCATGGAGCAGGGGATGCGCCGTGGCACCGGTGGGGGTGGGGGTGGGGGCACGCAGGCAGGACTTAGCTCGGAGCAGCGGCGCAGGGTCCCTGAGCCAGCCCCGACCTCCTGCCCTTGGGCAAGGCCAGCCCTGCGCTGCATCCCCGGCAGCTGGCCGTGCCGGGGGCCCCCGCTCCCGATGCCCTTTGAGCTTCTGCTGCATCGTGTCTATTTAAGTGGGGACCCGTGGGATCAAGGAACTGGAGCGTGTGTAACTGTGACAATAAATCTATGACTGTGTGCCCCAAGTGGCTGTGCCTCCTTTCGGAGGGAGGTGGGTGGGAAGAGACATCCCTGCTGCCAGGGCTGGCCTGAGCCCCAGGATCTCTTACCCCCGGGGTCATCTCCACACTGTGCCATTACCCTGCCCCCCCAAAGGTGCCAGGACCTGGAGCTCTGCCGTGGGGCCCAGCTCCAAGCCCTGTTGCTGCTTTGTGGAGCTCCCTGCTCCGCAGCAGGAGCCGGGCCTGTGGCCTGGCCTGGCCGCCAGAGACATTCCAGGGCCGCGGCAGTGCCAAGGTACCCGGAGCTGCCAGCGCCGCCTGCAGCGTGCTTGGCATTTCCCAGTGCTGTAGCCTGGATGTGACACTAATTGCATCCCAGTGCCACAGCCTGGATGTGTCACCTTAACGAAGCCTAATGACGCTGCCCGGCACCAGCTGTCGTGGCGGGCTGGGGGGGCAGGAGAGGGCCGGGCAGCTGCAGGTGGGGCCCAGGGCCCCTGCCAGCTCGACGGGGGCTCCCGTCCCTCCACTCCCAGCCCGCAAGGCCCTAGCCAGGCCGAGTGCCCGGTGCCACCAGGCTCTGCCCCAGCCCCCGCCTCAGGCCAGGAGCCGGCGAGGTAGTGCCAGACTCAGCCCCATCCGGCCCGGCCCGCGGGCCTGGTGCCAGGGGCTGTTCCCGGGCTCTTACCTCCAGCACCGGGAGCCTGGGCCGCCTGCCTGGGGTCGCGGGGCCGGGAACGGGACCTGGCGGGCTCCTGCCCCACCCGAGGCCCGGGCTGGGACGTCCGGAGGGCCCGGGCCGACGGGTGCTGTTGCTCCGACCCCGGCAGCGTCCGCCCGGGACCCAGCCCCGCTGCCCGCTTCGGCCGGGCCGCGGGAGGATGTTGACAGGAGCCCCGTGCCCGCACCCCGTACATGTGCCGGGCCGCGCGGTAAACACCAACCTGCCGCCGCCGGCGGGGACCGGAGCGCGGGGCGGCACGGACCTGCCGGCCTCCAGCCCCAGCCGGAGCGCGGGGCAGCTCCGAGCACCAGCGGGGGCGCAGGTGGCGCCAGGGCCGCCCCGCCCCGCCCCGCCGCCCGCCAGCCCCCGGGCATCCCCCGCGAGCGCGGGGCAGCGCAGGCAGCCTGGTCTGGGGGTCCTGCCCGCGCCCTGCCGCCGCCGTCGGTGTCCGCTCGGCCGGCGGGGGTCGCTGCGCCGGGGAGGGGCGGAGGCTGCGGGAGACCCCCCGCCCCCGGTCCCTCCCCCCGAGCGGCACCGGCTGCGTTCGCGGCTCCGGCAAAGTTTGCAGGCGCGCGGCGGAGACGGCGGGATCGCGGCCCTGCCCGCACCATGCGTCCGGGAGCCGCCGGCCGCCGCGCTCCGCAAGGTACCGGGCGACCGCGGGGCGCGGGGGACACTGCGCTGCCTCCGTCCCCGGCGGCTCCCGGCGCTTCCCGCGCCCCGCACCCGCGGCGGCGCCTCCCGGGCGGACCGACGGCGAGAGCTGTCCCGCGCCGCGGCTCCCGCCCGGGTGGGGCTGGCCGGGGACCCGCGCCGTCGGGCCGGGCGGGGAGCACCCTCCGGTTCGGGCCCGCGGCGTCGTGTCGGGTCGGGTCGGGTCGGGCGCGGCGGGGGCGGCGCGGGAGGCTGCGGGGCCGGGGCAGCGCGGGCGGCCGGGGGCGCCCGGCGGCTTGGTGCGGGCTGGGCCGCGATCCCGCCGTCTCCGCCGCGCGCCTGCAAACTTTGCCGGAGCGGGGAACGCTGCGGGGGCCGCTGGGGGGGTGGGCCCGGGGGGGGGGGGCGGGGGGTCTCCCGCAG